>CM017797.1:72020536-72536181 GCA_008086715.1 Sitobion miscanthi | reverse complement strand
TAGCACACATGACTTACCTAAGATTAAAATAATACAATTAAAGATTGTTGTATCAGTTTCGTATAACCATGTTGATTATTGTTTAGTACGTTTATTATTTTTTTTGATTCAATATTTTAATCACTTAATTTTGCCATTCCATCATACCTACTGAGTACCTTACTAAACCTTAAGTCTAAACTATAAGAGAAGATTTATTAAAAACTCGGTGGTAAGTATTTAAATATTTGTGTTTTATTATATTTTGTATATTATTAAGTTGATTTTAAATTTCTAACTAATATTATATATAGTATAAAGCAGCGGTCTTCAAACTGATGGTACGCGGTACCACTAGTGAGTACGCGAAAGACTAACTGGTGGTAACGCGGACGGCCGCATGGTGGTAGGACGAAAATTCAAAAACAAAAATATTGATTTATCTAGGAGCGATGATTTACAAAGTCAGTGTTTTTTTTTAATTTACTCAGATATAAAGTTAGATTTCACGGGAAATACGTCAATAAATAGATATGTATAAAATCATGATATTTATCGCAATGTACGTATAAAATTCTGATTATTTTATAAAACCGCAATGAAAAAGAGTCTTTGATAGAATTGTCATGTTGTGAAATTTTGAAAAATTGAATTTACTAATTAGAATTGGGTGAGTTTTGGGTAAAGATAAAAAACGAATATCCGTTGCTGTCTAAAAAAACATGTATTTTTATTACCATTCACAACAACTTATCTTTGCGAAACTGGATTTTCCTCAATGATCGAAGTAAAAAACAAGTTCGAAAAAAACTGAATCTCGAACCCAAATTTCGCTTAACATTAAGTAACACTGAACCAGAATATTTCGCGCTAATATCAAATCTACAAATCCGGGGTCTCATTGAAAATTTGTTATTTAATTCATATCTTAATGTTTTAAACACTAATAAATTTAATTATGTAAAGTTTTTTCTTGTTCTATTTTTAATCATCAGTGGTACGCGACTGATTGATAATATACTTTAGTGGTACGCGAAAAAAAAAAATTTGAGAACCGTGGTTATAAAGTAATAACGATCTAATATCATCATCATTAGATATTCAGAATAATTAAGTTACAATTGTTTATTTATATTTTAATTTTCAGTTGAAATACATAAATTGTCATTTGTCAAATTCTAATGATGTTGTGAACAACAACATCCACAGTGAAGTAATGAATATAAGAACAGCCGATAATAAACACAAGATGGTCATATATATAGTCAATATTTGAACAATTTTGTGATACATCTACCAAAAACTTGATTTTTAAGTGTCTTCTTTGGGGCCCTAAAGAGAAACGAATTTCCACATCAAATACTTTAAAAACTCAATTTGAGAACTCATATTAAAGTATGTAAATTGTTATTTAAGACACATAATAGTGTAATAATATACTATGTAGTAACCTCATGATAAAGCTTATAATATTTTGATATGAAAAAGTACCTAATTCAAGTTAGTACAAAGAGCAGTGTTTGATTAAGGGGAAAACGAAGTGAAGGAGTACCTCTAGTTTAAAAAAAAATAGTTTAGAGTACCTACCGGACTATTATAATCTAGGTATTCAATAGTTAGATATCTTCAGGTAGATAAGCAGTTTTTTTTTTTACACTGCATCCCCCCATTGAACTTTTTTCCAATTCAAGTAGTGAAAATAAGTAAGTAACAAATTAGTTGAGTATAAATAAATGATTGAAGCCTGAGATGATATTATATTACCACATTTTAGGTTTAAACATATTTTAACTATTGTTATACCTAGTCAATAAAATAAAAATTAGAACAATTTTTTGTGAGAAATAAATTTGAAAAATAATGTTGATGAAAATATGTAATAACTGTTTCTGTAGGTACCTTTGGTTTACTGGAATATTAAATTATAATCACAGAACTCATAAGAATACTGAATGAATATTCCTGTCTAAAAATAAGACATACATACTACATAGATAATATTTCATAATCGTGTTTTTTTTAATGAATTTATCTGGTTTTCAGATTATGCATTCAAAAGAATTAAAAAATTTTAATGATTGTGCAAAAAAAAAGATCATCGACGACAAACATTGTTGAATCTAATAAACAATTAAAGCTGTGTGAAGTGGGTAAAATACAGTTTAGAAAACTAAGTGATGGTGAATTTAACAATGTCATTTAAAACTGATAATTGAACATATACTCCATTTTTCCTTATCGAGCAAGCACCTGCTTTTATAACATACTGCAAATTAACTTCAAACAAGATTCCGTTTCAAGACGAGTATTTGTCGTAGGATCGAAACTTGTATGGTAAAATGATTGAAAAATAAATAAACTGATTTTGAAAAGATCAAGTATGTATGCTTCACTTGTGATTGTGGGAGTATATTTCATAGGTAAATATTGAAAATATTGTAGTATATTATTACTTATTTTAGTTTTTAAAAGTAGTCATAATTATTAAAGTTAGATTCTTACTAAATTAAATTTACTTGTAGTTTTCACTTATAATTGGTTTATAAATCATTTTTCATTTTTCATATTTATAATTTTAAGCACGGATAGATGAATTGTTTTAATTTCATTAGTATTAGTAATAATTAATAACTAATAAATAAGAATAATATAATAGTATAGTGTGTAGGATAATATATACCCCATATAGGTGTGAATTTTTTTATTTAACATATATAATATTTAATCTAATTTATTAAGACTTAGTATTACAAATTACAATACTTAATAGCATATTAATTGTTATTTTTATTTAGTATATTATTTATAACTTCAGTTTATTTTGTTTTATAGATCATATATTGGTTTCAATGTCCATTGGTTATCCTGAAACACTTGAAAGTTATTCTAAAGGTCTTGCTTGTAGGCGTATTTTTGGACAACATACATTGATAACTTGGCAGAATGTATAGTATAAGTAATTAATGAGTTTAAGCTAAAAACAAAGTCACTTTTGTAGTTACAGATAATGCTGCTAATTTGTTAAAGCTTTAGGTAAGTAAAATGTTTTTTTTTTACTCAGACTTATTACCTAACCTAACTATTGTAATTAATTTCAGGTGGAATTCCTTTTATGATGCTATGAAATGTATAATGACCAATATTGATAAGATAAATATACTTTGCATTGACTTACAGTTGCCATCTATATCATCACCTCGTGAAGTTTCATTTTTAAAGGAATATTGTGATGTATGTTAATTTTTTTTTAAAGTTATTATGTATGAATCCAAATTTTCTAAGTTTTAAAATGGTTATACATTTCTTATTAAATAGGTGATGAAATCAATAGCTAAGGCTTTGGATTTATTACAAGGTGTGAAGTTTGTTTCACTTGGATATTTGCTGCCAACAATTGGTGCTATTCACAAAGCATTAAATTATATTGACGGAGTAAATTTGTGTAAACCTTTGGTTATTGTGCTAAAAAAAGGACTAAATAAAAGGTATAAATATATTATATTATTTAAGCACTTGTAGGCTGTTACTAATTCATACTTATAAATTATTCAGACTAATCATTGAAAATTCTAAACAAAGTCTTTAAAAATCATTATAGGTAATATTTGTAACTAGTCATTTATCTCGGTTATTTTGAAATTTAAGTACAAGAATATTATCTAGTCGATGACATTGGTTTTTTTATGTTTCAATTTTAAAATGTTCATTACTGGCTTTAAAATAAAATAATTCTAAATTTAGTTATGTCATTTTGATCTAAGATTAACATAATTTATTTTATTTATTATATTGATTATTGATTTCTCAAAATAAATAATTTTCACAAGAAAATGTATGATTCTTATAAATCAAATTATTTATATTGTTAATTAATTTGCAGATTCAGTAGATATATGGTCTCTACATCATGCCAAATAGCTGCATGGTTAATACCAAAATTTAAGCTAAACTGGACAAATTCTGAAATGCTTGTAACAAAATTAAACAAACATTTGGAGTTTATAACTGATAATGCTCAGTTAACAGAAACAAATCTTAAATCTTGCTGTAAACTACCACTGCTTCTACAGACAATAATAGTAGTGATTCTGAAGAAGACTTTTTTCGATTAAATAATTATGAAACCAATGAAAATAACGATATCCAAATTATAATAAACAATTATTTTTCAAACACAAACATTAAAAGTCCATTAGATTTGCCCTTAGTTTTAAGAAACGCATATATACAATGTAACACGGCTATTCCTTCATCTGCACATGTAGAACGTTTGTTTAGTGCAGGAGGTCAATTATTAAATAAACGTAGAGGATCAATGGCTGACAAAAATTTTGAAATGACTTGTTAAAATTCAATAAATATTTTACTGATTCATAAGTTCTGCTTAGTTTTCTAAAAAAGTATTCAGTTAAAAATTAATGCCATGTTATTTTTATTTATTAATTAAAACATGTATATTATATATTTATATATTATCTATTAAAATAAATCAAAGGTTATTTGTATATCTTATTTTGTATACTTTTGGCACCTACTACAACTACATAATTCTTTTCATCTGTATCTTTATTTTCCAAATTTAGTTTAATGTCTACATTCTGAGTGTAATAATATTTATGATTTTATTATTTCAAACCATATAACTAGCTATTTATATATTAAAAAAAAAAAAAATTATTAACTTAAGTTAATAAGTTAATTGAAAGGTTTCCGTATAACTTTTAACTTAACTGAGTTAAAAAAAAAATTAGATTAACTATTAATTTTAAACTTTTCAAAATGGATTCTATAAACTTAACTTAACTCAGTTAAAAATTATCATTAACTTGCCCAGCTTGTACAAAAGTAAGTTTGAATTTTTCCGCGGCTATGATTAATATAAAATAATAAATATTATATAGAAATAACATTGTAAAATATATTAATATACCAATTTGAATCTATCATTATGTGCAACTATGGATAATAAAATGTTTTATTTTATTAGGTTAGGTTACCTAGATAAGTCTAGGAACTATGCTTGTCATTGTCTACAGTGCCTTACTATGTCAACTATGTGTATATTTTAGTTTAGAAAATCTCCTTAAAAAATGTTATTGATCGTAGGTTTTAGGTACTAATATTTTCTAAATACAAATGAATAAAAAATCAGGACCAGATTGTCCGTGGCAATAAATATTGGCATAATTCTAGTTTAGCAACCTATCGATTTTTTAAATTTTTTTTCCAAAACGTGTGTGTTTAGGTTGTTTATAAGAATGAAAAAAAAGCCCGGACAAACTTCGTTTTGAAGTTATTGATGAAATAACCACACGCGTCATTTTTTTTAGTTTAATTTTCAATTTTTATTGACCCTGTCACCTACTTGAGGTGGTTTTGCACAGCGAGTCGAGGGATATTTTCGATTTGCGGAGCGGAGCGACGGCGCCGAGTGCCGCAATACGCGTATAGGCAGTGCCCATACCACACGCAAAAACTTCAAAAGTAAGTATGTTAGGTAAGTTTTGATTTTACCAATCTATTAAGCGTTTTAAACCACACATTTTGAAAAAAAAAATGAGCGTAATAAAAAAAAACGAAGTTTGTCCGGGCTTTTTTTTCATTCTTATAAAAAAAACCCTAAAACACACATTTTGGAAAAAAAAAATTTTAAAAATCGATAGATTGCTTAACTAGAATCGTTGTTCTCTTATAGGTAGTAATAAGTATTACCTAATTATTGGTTAGAATTAAAAAAATTATTCTATTCCAACAATGAACGTAGGTATAGTAGTATAATTTAAAGTAAGTATTTTAAGTATTTTGCATAAATCATCACAATTTTTGTACACCTAAAATAACTGGATTTTTAAAATTACTCTACGTCCAGCTTGCCTGACAATAAATATACCTATATTTTAATTATACTACGTCTAAAGAGTTGAAGGTAAAAACTTACGTAAATATTTATTCCTCCTGCGAAACACGTACCCTATACGAGTGTATATATTGTCTTAGTACTAAAGAGAGCGGCGCATCTCCGTCAGGGAAATGAGCGCGTGTCTTCATCTCCGATCCAAAATTTCAATCTGAATAAGTATTGGGACATGATAATATGACTAATGAGATTAATGACATTTATGAAAATAGCTTTACCAGAATGGTACGAAATATGCGAGTACCACGGACTATATAGTCTTACTCATCGTAGTCATTGGAATCGTTGTTCTTCTCAGACGGTTGTCATTTGCCATAGATTATTATAACTGTAACCTAACCTATGGATAATTTCGCATCTTTTTAAAAACTAAAAGCATTTATTTTGTTCTACTTGACGCAAATGCGGGAATTTGATATTATAATGTATACAGTATAACACATTATAACGATTTGTTACTTGGTAAGAAACCATTTATTTATTACTTAGTTTATTAACAAATTGTAATTGATAAAAAAGAATAATTTATAAAAATAGTTTTATTGATCATAATCTTCAAAAAAAAACGTTCCGAATAAAAAAGTTTAAAAATTTAAAAATACTTATTAAGAGGACGTGTCACGGAAAAAAATCACTCGCAAAATTCCTTTAAAAACATTTTTGCGCGTTCCAATAACATGGGTTACTGAGTGGTTTGATCCTAAAAACACGTATGAACAAAATTGTAGAGGATATTTTTATCTGGTATGAAGCCCGACATTTTCATTTCTAAGTCCTAAAAATAACTTTTGAAAAATTAAGAAAAAGTGTATTATTAATCATGATATATTTCATGATGTTTTAAAGATATCAAAAATCGGGCTTCTTACGGAACCAGATAAAAATCTCCTCTACAATTTTGTTCGTAGGTGGTTTCACAATAAGTAACCCAGTAACTCAGTAACCCGTATTCTTGGAAAGCGCAAAGTATGTTTTGCAAAGAAAACCGCAGAAAATTACGTTCGTCAAGTGCTGCGCCCGTAAGTAGTGGCAGCGTTCAATACTATAAAAAAAAAAGTTGTGTTCATACCACCACCCCGCGCGCGATAACGGCAATACCACACCATGATCAAAACGGATTTTCTATCGCAACCGACCGCCCATACATAGTTTATAAATAATCAGATAAGAAAATGATTATTATATTTGTGGCAAATATTATTTAATTTGGTTCGATTTTATATTTTGTATTTGTATCCGAATTCTATATAAATAAAAACTATACTTTTGTTTATCTATGAAAATTTACAATCTATACAAAATGGTACAATAAGTAAATGTGATAGTAATTAAAAATGGCGACGAGGAAAGTGCAATGAGTAGAAGTTTCACATTAGAAATTCCTACGTGGAAGGTAATTTAGCGAGAAATAGTAATATGTGCTAGTTGCACTTGTGCGTTGGAACGAAGACCGGCTGACATTTCGTGAACGCGAATTTTTAAGCGTACAAACCGCATTTCCACGGGTTTCAAAAGAAATAAACATAACAAATAGAGCACAAACGGCAATTGAAAAGATGAAACGAATCGAGAAACACGAAAAAATCAATAATAACGATATACGCTGGCGTCGATCGTGCAAACCACGCGTCTTTTAAAACAAACGAACTATATGTGAAATGAGAAAAAGGCGAAAAACAGCGTAAAAAGCGTAACATTTTTCGAAAATGTTTTAAAACCGACCGCCGCCACCGCCGCGGCGAAGGTACGCGATTGGACGCGCTATAGGGAATCGTCGTGATTGGTCCGGCGGACTGGGGAAACGGAGCGGTGTTTAATTTTTTCAGCCATGAGATCCTCCATGAATTCCCTGTTTTTCTTGTGATTTTATAACGAGCGCTTCCCCGCAATACGGCTATAGATAGTACTATCTATAATCGTGCCCGCAGTAAGGCATTTGGCAATTAAATAGAAAGATGGAAGTCTGTGCCCTGTGGTACACCATGAGGAAAATATTCTGTGGCTACAAAGTTTGATAACGGAGAAATTCGGAACGGTCGTTTGCTAAACGTTGGCGTTTGTTCTGCAAAACGTTTCCCGCTATAGAATTTCCTCGGTGTAGAGAAAATCTTTTCTAAATCGTGTTTGTGTACGATTACTAAATTAATGAATAATGATAATACCGTAATATTATAATTTATGACTTGTGCAGTTGTGCACACTGTACGCAGTTTGAGGCCCCGACGTGAATCCGCCTACATGCGTGATAAAGAAAACCTTTCGATCTGCTCGAAAACGAATTCCACAGCAACAAATTGTTGTCCAACTAAAAATTGATTGTTTCAGCCCACAGTTTTGTGATAATAATAATATTATTCCGGGTTTTTTCTCTATCAGCGCTGCTGCCGATCTTCGTTCGACACGACCTACTTAATTTGCCGTCGACGTCGAAGCTGGCGCCTGGCAGTTAAATTCTAATTCGGTTGGCGGTCGTACTAGTGGTGTTTGTTTTTATATTTATCATCAAACCGTTTTCGGAAGACATAACGAAACCATGACGTCCTCGAAGTACTGTTTGAAAACTCGCAATAGAATGAAACTTCCAAACGCCAAGGTAAGTGTTTATCAGCCTCAGAAATTATTATTATTGCATTAATGTGATACATCGAACATTTTTTAACGTTTCAGAAGTTGGATAACGAACAGGACCATGATCTGTTTTTGTCAAAGTTTACTTCGGCACTTTGTGGCGACAGTTTCAACAGACTCCCGTTGAACTCCACATTAGGACGTCTGCCATTATCTGGTACGAGATACATTATTTCACCACAATATTTTATCATACTAAAGATATAAAGTTAACGTGTGCTTTTATGGCTTTATGTAGTAGGTACCTGATTATATTTTGTGTTAGGTTTCCATGTTGACTCACTAATGTACCTATGCATTTAGCAAAATTAAGTAGGATTTTTTGTTTTAAATAATATTATCTAGATGTTCTAAATGTACAGTAGATTTTTTAGCACAGTGGTATTAAGTAAATTGGGTTCTAATTTGATTTGGTTCATAAACATATTTTATTAAATAGAAGTTAATTTGGTATTTGGAAGTTTTGCTGTATTACAGTGATCAGTAATAATTTAATTCTATAAGAAATATATTTGATTAATTACTACTTAATAACTCACTATATTTTAAATATATTCTTATTATGTGATTAATTATATTTGATTTAATTTTAAATAATAATGTAGTAAAATATACATTTTATTATTTGAATAATATTCAGTTTTCTTACATTTTACCTTTTTTATTACAGAATTAGCCCAGGAACTCAAAACAGGGAAATTGATATCAAAATTTGAAGATTTTGATTATTACACTGATGGCGAAGATGAATCCCCATATGTTTACACATGTTCATTTGTATTGGCTATAATGTATTTTGAACGACTTAAAAAATCAAATCCTAACTATTTGAAATCTATTAACTCATCAGAATTATTTCTGATATCTTTGGTAAATCAAACAATGCTATTGTACATTATCAAAAAATGATGAATTAAACTTACTTAAATGTTATTTATAGTTAGTTGCAAGTAAATATCTCCATGACGATGGTGAACTTGATTCCGCGATAAATAGTGAATGGGCCGTAGCTTATGGTATTAGTCTTAAAACTATCAATCAAATGGAAAAAGATTATTTATCAGCCATGGTAAGACTTAAATTTTAAAAATTTCTAATTGATACTGATCTCATCAATAAAATATATTTTTAATTGGTATGCCATATTTAATTATTATTAAACATTTGAATTGATTTATAGCTATTGTTATTAAATATTTTACTGTTTAGTGAACATTATAAAAGTATATTAAAAATTAGCTCCATTTATTAAATATTATGAAAAATATAAAATCTTATTTATCCAACAATTAAAATTTATTTCACAATCTGGTAATGCCAAATTAATCTTTTTTTTTATATTTATATAGAATTGGGAATTTTTTATAAGTGATGAAGAATTTACTAATAGACATAAAGAAATAGTTAATCAACTATACAGTGATATAGAAAAATCCAACTCTGTACTGTTAAAGATGTTCCTATTGATCTCATCAGTTGTACAAAAAATAAGAAAGGTAAGTTAAGATTTCTTTTTTAGTTCAATTATTTGAATTTCATTATTTGTTGTGTTATTACTTATTAGTTGTACCGAAGGAAAATTGTCCGCCAGAAAATGAAACATATGATCGCTATGTCAACTGTTATCACTGTGGTTACTGCAACTACTATGCAACTTAACCATGGAAATCAAAAGTTGGTCCAAGAATTGTATGAACAAATTGAGTCTGATCCAGATTACCCAACAATTCCCTCCACCCATAAAAATGACATAGTAAAACCTGAAAACATAAAAGACATATCTAAGGGATGGAATTCGTCTAAATTACTACAGTTATTAGATCATTTATTACTAATGAACACATGTGTATCTGATGATGATCGTCAACTATCATTTCAAACAACCCTTAGTAAATCAAACAAAAACCAATTTAGGAATATTACACATTTCAAAAGTATTATATTTTTTAACTATTTAACAACCATAAACTATACGTATTAAAGTTAAGTCTTACTTACCTTCGTGGGTTCTAATTTACTCAGATATATTTTAACTAATATTTTATGTTGTATCAGTTTTTTTACAAATGTTTTGTACCAAACTCAATAACACACATTTATGTTAAAGAAATGTATATTAGAATATATCATATACAATTTGTTGTTACATAATAACTTATAAAAGCATTACAAACATTATATTTTATTTAAAATTGATCAGAATTTATTTTCAAACAACAAATGTTTACAAGATAAATATCTCATATTATATTTATAAACATTTTTTTTTATTATTATTGAGTAATAAGATAATCATATAAACCATATGGTTTAAAATTAACTTTATTTATTTGTTTGATATTTCGATTATTAAATACTAATTACCAAGAATAAGTTTATGCGCAATTGAATTTATTAAAGTATAAAAGGCTGAATAATAAAATACTATGTTTAATACATTTATAATTTAGTTTATGAATGACCACCATTTGATTGTAATTTTTATTATACTGGAGTATTTAAATTGAAAGACATTGTGATTGTTAAAACTTATAAGACAAAATCAATTTATAGTATATTATATAAAAATAAAATGATTCAGCAGTGTTAAGATTCAAACAAATGAAAATCTATATTTTTATTAAAACAGTCCAATTTGACTCTTTTATCTTATAACAAAGTTCCCAAAAATAGGTTGCATCATAACTTGCATAAAATGTTGGAAGCAGCGGTGTGGCGAACAGTAATTTCAAATTTTTGGTTCGCCACGCCACTGGTTGGAAGTATATTTTTGAGATTTCTTTTGTTATACTTACTGCATCTCAAGTTAACATTGATGCTGATATCAATACACTACGCAGTGATCAAGAAAAATAGAAAACAAGTAGATTCAATCAATACATTAAATAAATATATATTAAACAATAATACTTTTTTTTTAAATTAACTGTTTATTAAAAAATTATTTATAAATAGTTTCATAGTCAAGTACGGTTCACTGTATTGTAAATGTAATTATTTTTATGTGAACATGTTAATAATGATAATATAAATTATTTATTCAAGGAAAAAAATAAAAATCATTCGTATGTTGACATGTTGTGGGTCTCAAACATTTTCAAAGTGGGTAGAATTGTTAAAAGTTTGGGAACCTCTGATCTACTAATTGTACAGCTGCGTCACTAGATAATTACAGGCCATTCCAGTGGTATTTCAGAAAGTTGTTACCTGTAATTAAATAGGTGGTGTAAACTGTAGTAAGCATCTGATTATTCTTATAACATGAACGAATACTTGAGATCACTTTCTTAATTTCATTTTATTGGTCTCAAATATTGATTGATATCAACTTTCTAATGTAGTGTACTAGTGTGAATAGTGGTTTTAGCTGAATTGTAGCACAATTGCATCTTATTTAAAGTTATTTCTACGTTCTTGTGGTTTTTTTTTCTTCAGAAAATTTAATAAATTGTATATTTGTGAAAAATACTTATGCCGTATTGCATGAACAATCACTAAACATATTTTAACGAATTAATAATGAGTTAATGATCCCTTTAACACGATTTAGTGGCCCATAATAAGTCCATTAAATTTATACATTTTGCTTGCAACCCAGTATTGACATTTTTAGTTATAACTTATAAGTAATCAATATGAATTAAAATATATCGCATGAGCTAATTTTGAGTTAATAGAGAAGCTATAATAAATGGGAATAATTGGGATATATGATTTCACTAGATTAATTTTTTTTATTACATTTGGCAAGGTTTACTTTTGATGATACACCAAATACTATTTAATGAATATAATTTATTAATTTAATTTTAAATAAAAAGGAATAAAAAATTTAATATTTACATAGAGCTTGTTTAAGTTTCTAAAATATGTATGTATAAAAAAATGTGATTTACATAAATTATATAGAAGTTTATGAAACACAAGAGAATGAATATTATGAAAGTGTTTTTGTATACCATACTTTCAAATATTATGAATAGTTCAATATTTCTTAGTTACATCAGCTTTATTATTATATTATAGTGAAATAATGACATTTATGTTATCATACATTTTAACTTATTTAACCGTCTGTTTTGGCAGCTACAGTACACAACTTGGCTAATAATCCTGACAATTGAAGTAATGAGTTCATTCCTTCCACAATTCTTATGTGAACCATTCCAATCTCCTGAAATATAAATACATTTTATAACTTTTAGGTATTTTAAGCTTAAGTTTAAGATAACAGTTCAAAAAATGAAGACTTTTAAAAATTAATTTTAGATTTTAAATATTAAAACACAAAAATACTATTGCAATAATTTAAAACCTTATCATAATTATAATAAAAATTTTAAATAGATCAACTAGGGAATGACATGGTCTCTGCTATAATCATATGTTAAGATGACGCTACCTTACATTTGTTGTTTCTGATATTACGCATACGAGATAGAATATTTGTATTCACTAGTATCAGAAGTGTGCTGTAAGTATTGATAATGGAGTGAATTAACCTATTATGAAAATTTTTTGGTAAGAATATTATCTGTGCTTAAGCGTTGGCTTATTGATTTCTTCTATATTTTAATTTTCAAGCAAGAAATAAGTATGTGACATTTCACAAATTAAAAATATTCATACCTCGCTTGGAAATTAAAATATCGAACACAAGCCGACGCTTAAGCACAGGCTATGTTCTTAACTAAAAGTTTGATAATAGATCAATTCACTCTAATAATTAACAACACACTATTGAAACTATAGTGAAAGAAAATTTGCCATGTGTATACGACAAAGACAACAAATGCATGGGTAGCGTCCTCTTAATATTGTCTTCAAAGTTTGAACTACTCATTTCAATACAATGAAATATTAATAATTATCAAATGGTTTTATATAATATAAGTTGAAGAATGCCTAATGTATGATGAACCCTTTTATTTTACCTGTACAAATTTTAATTTCAGAGATTCTTTGATTTCCAAATGTTTAGCAACTCTAAATATGTTTGTAATGATGTCTTCAGGGGCATAACCGAGTTTCCATAAATGGGCCATTATCTACATGAAAAAAAAATGATTTAACTCTTAGAATCTTTGAAACTAACATCTTAATAATGATCTTACTTTATAAGCCTTAGAGATATTTTGGTCAGCACATTCCAATAACATTTCTTTAACAAGTAGGGGATGTGGCTCGTCACAAACTTTAAATACGTTTGTGCTATCGACGTGTCTAAATCCATTCCATGTGGATTGTAAGTTGTTTAACGCTTGTCGCATGTCACCTTGAGCAGTAAATACAACAGCTTCCAAACCATCGGCACTGAACGATACCTGTAAGCAGCAATTAATATATACACAGGAACTTATGATTTAAAATAATTATATTAAGTACATAATGCATATTACATATTTACATTACCTCTTCGGATTTGCAGACTTTAAGCATCTGAGTCATGATCTCCTGATCAGAAAGTTTTCCATATCGCAACATGGCACAACGTGACTGAATCGCCTCAATAATTTTGTCACTATTGTTACAGGCAAGTGCAAATCTTGTTGTATTACTCCATAATTCCATAGTACGTCTAAGTGCTTGCTGAGCTCCATCAGTCATACTAATAAAAAAGAATATTAATAGAGTAATAAATAAATAATATTTTAACTTAGTATTTAGTTACCTATCGGCTTCGTCTAAAATAATTATTTTGTGTCTACCAGGAGGCAATGTGACTTTTTGTTGGGCAAACATTTTGATTTTGTTTCTTACAGTATCAATACCACGGTCACTGGATGCATTTAATTCTAGTACAGCTTCTTTGAAAGCATCTCCTAGAAGTATTCTAGCTAGAGCCAATATCGTTGTGGTTTTACCAACACCAGGAGGACCCTATTAACCATATGTAAAAGTTAATACAATTATTTACTACTGTCGAATATATTAAAATAAAAAAAAAAAAAAAAAATGTAATTTGTTCATTGTGCTCACCGCAATAATTATGTTTGGTACATTTCCGCATGAAGAAAACTTTTCCAATCGCAAAACAGTTTCTTCATTTCCAACAATGTCTGTGAATGATTTCGGGCGATATTTTTCAATCCTGAATATTATACCAAACAAATAATGAGAATACCTCTTATTACCCCCTATCTTCTTACCCTACTACGGATAAGTACTATGTTTATCAGTAGGTCCATGTTGTACTTACCATGGCGTATTTAAATCACTTTTAACAGTTTTTGTTTGAGGAGGCGCAGTAGTTAACACATTGTTTGTACTGGTAGAACATCCTTCCATGGGATCTATTACAGCCGAGGTTGAGGCACCTTCTTCTGGGTTATCGACTTCCATTTCAAAATTGCGGTTCAAATGATAAATGCAGGCGACCTTAGCCAATATACACTTGATGTGATACGTGTATTTTACAGGCAAAATATTATTGTAAAGCACTGTCCACAAGAATCAATTAGTCCTATGAATCAAACTTGAAGGAATTATTTTTAAAGTATAACATTTTTATGTAGCATCTCACATAGTCGTTGCATACAGAATGTAGATGTGGGCATTTTGGACAGCTTATGATACAGTTTGTGATGTTTTGAGTTTTTGCCTCATAATAATAGTTTGAAAGGGCGGGAAAGATAACACTATCTATGACATTTTTTTGTTTGAAAAAAATTAGGTTATGTAATTTTTTTGGAGATCCGCAAAAGATATTAGATATTATTCTTCACAATTGACAGTTGACACCATAGATAATAGAAAACAAGTAGACTCTATCATTACATTTACAAAAAATATATATTAAATAATCAAAATTTTTTTTTAATTTAAACAATTTAAAAAAAAATTATCTATGATTGATACGATTAAAAACTGTTAAAGAAATATCAATGAAGCACAATATCTTAATTCGTGGTTTTTACTATTCAGTTTAATTCAGCGAAAAAATATTCGATAGTTCATAATACCATAGACTATCGAGCAACATTCGACAGTACAAACTATTCGATAGTGCCCACCACTAATAATTATAGCGTAAGATATTATCAACTACCATCGTAGCTTCTAAATTGATGTTCTTTTTATCCTTTTTATTGAGTTAATGTGATAAAAATGTCATAGCTGCGTTAAGCACACGATTTAAGATATATGTGATTCTGCAATCTGCACAGATACATTCTAGTTTTCGGAAATCATTATTAGGCATGGCCCTAAATAGTGCTCTACGTTTTTCAACTATCTAATATTCTAACTATAAAAATTAATCAAAAACAGTTGAAACATGAAAATAGGTGAACTGTATGGAATCTGCGATTCCTAGCGGCTAGCAGGATGTTTCAAAAATGAATTTTAAATTTTGTTCCTAACGGACTTATGAAGGAAATATTATGAAACCACTAATGAATAGTGATAAGAATATAAGATATAAATTCTGTCCGTGGTGTTTACATTTGATTACAAGCATGCATGTTCGCCATGTTCATGAATTCATGATTACAATTTACAAGTTACAACAATAATAATAGTGATATAATTTTGTGTTAGATACTTGGATTATAATTAAATATACATGAATTAAAATGCTGAATGGCAAATGCGTATGAGTGATAAGTGATGTGACAAAATAGATACTTGATACTTGATAGTTTAAAGTTTAACTGTTATTATTACTTTGTCATGAATTAATGTTTTTGTCTTTTATAAGCTATGAAGAAGCCAAGTAATAGTATTTGGTTCGGTACTCGTGACGAAAGTAACAAGTGGCTATTCATCTTATAGAAGTCTACCATAAGTACAGCGTAACAATATTATTATGTTATACTCATGAGTCGATGTCAAATGTCATCTGATGAGAATTAGGTATTCAACTGTCAAGGAAGTGTGAAAATGGATCTATCAATAGAAGAACTGCTTAGCAGAAAAGAGACGTTGAAACAATTTGAAAACCATATTGATAAAACAACTAACACGTTAAAGTGTTTTGTTGAAAAAATTGGATGGGCATTGGATAAAACTCCAGTCAATGTAAATATTAAATACTTCACTAATCTGTAATCTCTAACTTTGATGAATAGCTTTATAACTGATTATAATATTGCATGGAATTCAATTCACAAGTCAATTCTAATGGTGCCAAAAAATGTATCGTTTATTATTAATTATTATTGCTTAAATATTGATTTTTCTTATTTTTTAATGAGTAATTATTCCAAGTTCAAAAGTCTATATTAATTATTAGTAAAAGATTATTAATTTATAACAGTGTTTCCCAAACTTTTCATCCAACTTAGACTCTTGTGATTAAAACAAATTTTTATTTTCTAAATAGGACTTAATAACCCTATGCGTGTCTATTTTTTAGAAATAATGTACAATATAGACAATTTTATGTTTAGAATATTACATTTTTTTACTCAGTTAGTTTTAATACTAGAATGAATTGACCTTGGAATTGAACCTATTATCAATTTTAAAATTAAGGTAAAATATTATCATAATATATTATTTTCTATTCTATTACCACAGAATAGAAGAAATCTATTACAGTTCCTACCTATATTATGTAGGTTTTTTATATTTTAATTTTAAAGTTAAAAAAAAGTTTTGAAATTGTAATTGTTCAAAATTCACTTTAATATTAAAAACAGATTATTTTAAATGTGAAATTTGCTAAATTATATGTTAACTAGACAGAGACAACACATATTTCATTGGTATTATATTTTATTTTTGAAAAAAATTACCTTTAATTCTATATCTTGGATAATTATTTAAAATTAATATTTCAATATTTAAGGACAAGTTTGTGGATCTCAATTTGAAAAATTGTTATTGATACAATGAAACCTCCCTTGTGGTAAAATAAGCTAAAAAAATAAATAAATTGTCAAAGATTTATATAGGCAGTTTTATTTATTATTTTTCATTTATTCTACTATGAAGATATGCAACATATTATCAAATTGTAGCTTATTTTTTTCTAAAGGTGGTTTTTTTGTATTAACGACAAAATGCTGTTTTAGAAATATGTCAAATAATTTGAAGTCCTTTAGGCATATCATTAAAGTCTACTAGAAACAATTTTAAATCAAAATTGTTAAGACAGCTTTACAAATGTATTATTAATATCTTTATTTATGTGTACTTATTTCCTTTCAGGATAAATTGGCAAAGTGTCCATTCAATAATGAACACAGAATGCCACCATCCACACTTGAGGTTCATTGTCAAAAGTGTATATTGAAAAAAAATGGATACGATTCATCTCATTCGTTTTATCCTTCTTATAATTTGTCGACACCTTTGGCCCACACTGTAAAAATAGGTATATTAAACAAAACTTTTTTCTTCTTTTAATACTTAACCAATTATTATTGTGAATTTATTGTTTAAAAACCAATCTTGTAATTTAAGATAAATAATAGAATTTGTTTTTTTCACATAATATGTTAGATGTTAAAAATGACTTAGTTCCTTGGTATGGTTGCATTGACATCAATGTAGTGATAAATTCAATAATATAATTTGTATGATTCAAGGGATACATTGATTATTTTATAATTTTTTTTTGTTTTATTTAATAAATAATATTTTATCTTTACTTGTTACAGATGAAATCACTCAAATGCGTATTTTGAAAACTGCCTACGAGGAATCAAATTCAACCTTAAGTTAGTAAAAATAGAAAACTAATTAATATTATTTATTGAATATATCAATATAATAATTTTTATAACAGCTAATGAATCTTTTTCAGATATGATTAAAGAATATTTGGTACAAGATATTTTACAATATCTCATTATACATAACAAAAAAAACTTATATCCTTTTTAACTATTCTATTTGATGATAATAATAATAATTATAATGTTTTTTTATTACTCCAATTATAATAACAATTGATTGTACCTATTAATTTCAACAGTATTTTTTAAATATTTGTTCTTTTTTTTAAATTTGACAAAAACATTTAGATTTATATCTTGCTTGAAGAACGTTTTTTTACATTCTTTTATATTTGAGGTAAATAGACCTCTTAAGAAAAAAAATCTTTATTTACTAGCTATTTTTCATTCATGTTTATTTTTGCAGTAAATATTATGTACATATCTAATACAGTTATTAAAAAAAAATATTTATACTTTTATTTTAGATATAAATCTTGAGCCTAGAGAAGTTTCCCAAAGTATAGAACGTTATGTTTGTGATTTTACTCCTGACGAGAGAAGAGTATTATATGATAGTGCTGTAAAATACACCAAACTGCCTAATCACAAAAATGTGATAAATGATTTAACAGGGTAATGTTCAAATAAAATATATTAGTCATTTGTCGATCATTTTTAAATAAATTATTATTCATATTAATTTTAGTGTGGATGTTTATAATAAAACTGACGATAAACCCAAAACTGAGCTTGAAATTTTGCAAGAGCAAAGAGACTTAAAACGTAGGAGTGCTGCTTATCGAGGAAAAAAAGTTCACACAGATAGAAAATCTTATGTTGAAGTAAGTTAAATGCATCCAAGTTAGTATTTAATTTTTCAATTAATCCTTTTGATTATTTAGATTTTAAGAGAAGTAGTTGAAGGATTAACAAATAATTTGGCCCATTCAGAAGATAAATCAGTGTGCGTCCAAACTTCAAATACCGATGCAGAAACTATACCAAATGATCGTTTTGTGTACAAGTATGCAGGTAATCAAAGTTATGATGGTAATCCATATACTCGCTGGCTTGATATTGAAACAGAGGAATCTAAATTATTTAAGTATTATCAAAAGGAGAGTCAAAATTCATATCAAGAAGCTTCTACGTCTAGAATATATTGTAAAGATCAAACTGGTTTTAAAAAATCAAGAAAAAGTAAATCTAAATCAAGAGAAAGAAAAACGTCCACTAGTAAATTAAAATTAAGATCTAGAAGATCTTGGTCTCGCACAGTATGTAAATCAAGAAGAAGTAGATCTAATTCAAGAGAAAGAAAAATGTCCACTAATGAATTAAAATTAAAGAGATCTAGGAGATCTAGGTCTAGCTCAGCATGTAAAGAAACCAAATATAAGAAACTTAAAATTCGTTCTAAATCCAAAGAATATGTATCAGTAGAAAGTAAACATAAAAGATCTAGAAAACGTAAAACTCGATCAAAATCTAAAGAAAGTGAGTCTAGAAGACACAGAAGTCGATCGATATCTTTAGAAAATACAGAAAAAAGATCTAAGAAGCATAGAACTAGGTCTGAGTCAAAAGAACTTGAAACGATTAAATGTTCTAAGAGTCTTACAAATAATAATAAGTTGTTAAATGAAAAAGACTCTACAATACAATTTAAACCAGAAAATACTCATAAAAAAAAAAAAAAACATAAAAGTAAAAAAAATCGTTCTAAAAGTCCAAGAAGATCTTATAAGAATAATAAAAACAACGCTATTGATGTTAGTGAAAACATTGATGACAAAATATTAAATGATAACGGTGCCGTCCATCCCATCTACCAGTCATAAAACTTGTCGGTTAAAAATTGATTGGGTTTGCACCATAAAGTAATTTATTATGATATGCTGTCATTAAGCATTTTTATTGATTGAAAGTTATATCAATTATTAAATATGGTATAATGATTTTGTGTTTTCATTAAAACACAATTATATAATTTTAAAGAAAAATAAGATTTATTAATAAAAAATTTCTTAATTTGTAATAATATTTGTAATAAAGACAATCTATCAATTTAAAAATTGTAGTTTCACGTGTGATTTTGAATCATTAAAACTTTTTGACTAAAAAATTCAAAATTTTTTTAACTGAATATTAAATACAGTTGATAAATTAAATATTGAACTGTATAAGTATATATTATTTTTTATTTGGAATGTGAGCCATAAAGGTATACTGAAAATATAATAATATGTAGTATACAACTACTAAACTAGTTATTTTTTCTTTAAATATACAAACTAGACATATATTTTTAATCAAATTGTCTTTGTAATCAATACACAGTGGTTTTTAATTTTTTTATTTGTTTTAGGGGATCAAATTGAATTTGAATTCTGTATTGCATCTAATAAATTCAACTATAGGTATAGAACATTATAGGTACATTAAACATAATTATACAACCATTGTAAGACTGATAATATTATGTGTATACTAATCTACAGAGTATAGATATTTATATCAATGCATTGATTAGAGTGACTAATACAGTGAAACTTTCTTATAAGTTATGACAAAGTATAGGGAACAAAAAAAATGTTTAATATAGAATTATAAATTTTTTAATTTTAATTTAATTTAATTGCATATTTTTTATTGTATTAGAAAAAGCATAAAATATCATATATGTCATATTAGGTATACCTTTTTTAAACTTATTAAACGAGTTTAACTTATTTTTTAATCTTAATTTAAAAGAAATAATCATGATAAACGTATGGAAAATTGATAAAAATTAATGTTTTGACATGTTTTTGAACGTATTGAAAAATAGCAGAAAATTTGATCCTTTAAGTCAATATTGGAACTGCAGTAAAAGTAACCAGCTTGCCTACCAGTGTCTTATTTTTATAAGATAATAAAAAGTACATGCTCTTCACTATGTTTTGTTATATTATGATCTATGTTAAGTAAATATTTCTATTTTGATGATAAAAATTAAAAACTCAATTTATACCTTAAGCATATTAAATAATAGTAATATTATATAGATAATATAACAATAATAAATAATTTATTTGATTCATTAAAACAGTAAAAAAAAATATTTTTATTGTATCAAAATTGTTTACTCAATGTAAAATGTATGTTACACTAAAATGATCACACGGCGTTCTAGGTAGGCAATTTAGCTACACTTATGTCGTGGGTCCATTTCTCCGGTATCTCGGTCATTAATAATTAGAAAAATGAATGAGTGCGTATGGACTTGAGATGTAAGGTGAAAACATTGGACGAAGTATAATATTTTTATTTTATATAAAGCGAAAAAAAATATACTTATTTCAATAAAATGATGTCCAACCGAATTTAATTTAGTAGGTACCTAACTAAAAATTAATTTTATGCTAATAAAAAATACTTTAAATAAACCTACTTGTGCTATATTGATTCAATAACGTTAGCGTGTTCTATAAAATGCAGAAACTATTACTAAGTATTTTTTTGAATTTTTAATGGTTTTTTTTTAGTGACAACTTTACCATGGCTGGTGCAAGAAAATAATAGAATCTGAAAACAAAATATACATAATAGAGTACATTATTATAACGATCTTTAAGGGATTTATATAATCAGATCATTATATCCAGATGACAAAAAAATACTACACAGTACACGTGAGATATAATTATATAAAACCTACCAAGTACATGGCTGGAAATCGTTTTATCCGGAATATCGTTATATACCATATACGGCATTGTAATATGCTGATACTAATATAAATACGTCCACCGGACACCGAACTTGATCATAGCCGCCTTTGTATAATTGTCATCAACATGGCTTAGAGGTTAGTGCGATGGTTTTCAACCTTTTTATAAACGCGGCCCCTCATTTTCTATGTTTTTCTAATGCGACGCATTCAAATACATTTTTTTTATTCATCCAAATTGAATTTAATTACCTAGGTGGGTACCGATAAAATATTTACAAAGTATAAAATTACGATTATTTAACATTTAAAAATGTAATTTTTAAATATAATATATAAATGCTAGTAAAAGTATACCGAACAAACAGTTTGGTTTAGCTACCTTCTTTAAACGAAGCTTGAGTTGAAGGTAGCGAGTTATTTCCTTAGAGATTACACAGCATATACAATTTACAATTTAAAATTTATAACAAAACCATTATTTCGTTCATTATTTTTGGCGACCTCCAAACTATCATTCACGACTCCCCTCCTCCCAGATTGAAAACTACTGGCTAGTGTGTGTGTATGTAGTATGGTACTATATAGATAATTAATAATTAAATGTCTATAAGAATTATTTGTGAGTGTGTTGCATTAACAAATTTATTGGACCGTAAAAAATAGTTTTTCAAGGGAAACATATTAAAGTGTATTATTTTAAAATATATAGTATTCGGGATATTACCCCCTAAGGGGCATATTATATATATATATAGGTACTAGGTATATACTATATAATATATAATATAATATTATGTGGTTTTCGGCATTATCGCATTTACTAATTGTCATGCGAAAATTGTATGGATTTTAAATAATGATAATGAAAAACAGTATACCGACACGCTTGACCAGACTTGGGTCGGCCGAATTGTCAAACTGATAATAATGTATGCGACCCGGGGGCCATCTGGAACATTTTCATTTGCAGATAGGCAACTCCGTCCTCACACGCGTCCGTATTTATCACATGTTCACATTTCATTGTACCTATTTCAGATTGTGAAAATAAAAATTGTGTTAAAAATAAAATCTCTCACCGGTGCTCAGCCCCTGGCTGTTTGCCCACGATTGTCGCGCCGCTATATTACTTATCATTCAGTGTCACCAACTGCTGGCGTGTTCAAAAGTTCAAAACATTGTTTTTAATTAAAAATATTTATCTCCGATCTAAAATTCAATCCCGCAGACACTATAGATTATAGACTATACAAGTATAAACCGTCAGGTTGGGTTTGCTCATTGAAATCTGTAGACGCTTGTAACAGTATACAAATAACAGACAACAGTAATTATTCACGGTCATATAATATAATATTATTGTGTTGGTTGCCAGTGCCGTGTTGACTTTCATTGGCGACCCATGGCAATAATATTTGGCATCCCTATTAAATATACATATTTAAAAATTTGCCGCCCTTTAAAATGTTACAACGTTTGCCGCACTTGCCCCATTTGTCATCTCCTGGGCACGGCTCTGTTGGTATCATAGTATATAAAATATTATTATATTATCATCCGAAATCCAATCTTCATTCACACACCCCCGGAGCAAAAAAAATTACGCGATAAGTTAGTGACTGGTCATAAACAATTTAGAGAATAAAAATCTATTAAAAACGTCGTATTATTTCATTTTGTTAGAATATAATTATTATATTATTATGTTTGATGGTTATTAATTTATTATTATTACACATAGGTTACATTACATATAGGTTTGTACAATCCGCAACGTTATATATTAATATAAAATTATAAATATATTTACTGTACAGTAGTTGGTACCTACTAGGTATAGATTTCCATTGTATATAATATTATGTATTATAGAGGTACCATTTTAATTATTATCGATAAGACACCGACTGCTGCTATAAAATATGCGCGAATGTGAATAATGTAAACGCGAAGGGTCGGAATCGCCAAGTGCTAAAGGTGACCGCACCGACCGTATACAGCTGTTTATATTACAATATTTTAATATTAAATACACTCGTATTTCTTACGGACGCGCCCTATACGCCCAACGGTATAACTGACTTTGTTTGACCGACGTTGAATTACAGAAACTACGGTGCCGTTATATTTTAATAAACGTATTTTCTTAAATATAAAGTGGAAAACTCGATAAAAATAAATGTAAAGATCACTTTATTTTTGAGCCTTTTCGATTTTCATCGAACGACCTCGAAAATGCGTATTGCTATACTATAACTACACTATAACATAAACTAATAGAGTGGAAAGACGTGGGGCACGGACGCTCTTATCAATATTGTGTCAGTTTAGACATTTTATCTATTCCGTGGTATATAGATAGAGGTATATTATAATATATACACATCGGAGACGACCGCGACGACAATTGTATACGCGTGCGATTTTTACCATGAAACCTGTACCGTATAAATGTAGATACAGGGTGTTCCGTTTAACTGGCTACATTCATTTTCCGAGTCGAATTCGGGGGGTTTTAGAAAAATCGTTAATAATTTTCATACACCTAGGTAATCATATATATATAATCACTACGATTTTTACAACTTAGGAATTCAAATGTTGTTGATGTGAACCACGAATCCAGCTGGGTATACCTACCCACCTGTTGGCGACGCTTTTGCATGTTATTTCGAATATATTCACAATCCGCTAAACTTTAAATACTTATTAATAAAAATAAACACGCATTTACTAATCATCGTTCATAAAGGAACATTGACGAAAAAAAATGTTTTGCTTCTGTTATATACAAAATTGAAGTTGAATATATATAGGCGTATACCTAATTGTAATTAGAAAAAATTTAATAAAAAAAAATAAATATCTACGTATACCCAGTACCCAGTGCCCATATTATTTATTATAATATACCTACTGTTATAAATATGAAAAAAAAACACAACAATCAAAATGGGAATTACTAATTGGTCGTGTAGTAATTTATTCGTATCACTACGTATAAGTAATATAATACATAATTATTTATCGGAAAGCGAAACGAAGAATGAAAGTCAACCGCGAAACGTGTTAATCGTTGTGCACTGCACGTTATTGTGTTTTATCGGTATTACACATACAGCTGACATTATTCTGTGTAGTAAAAAAATTATAAACGCCTGAGGTGATGTCTATGCACTTAATGGCTAACTACACGCATACACATATACAGAGTGATTCTATAAGCACGCCCATCACCATTTTTTTTCTTTAATAATGAATTTATTTGAACTCTGATTTTTGGACTTTTTATGTATACGTACACATTTTTGTTTTCAATCGGCAGATTGGTTTACAGTTAAATAATTTCTCCATGATTCCCTCACGTATTCCCTCTGGAGTAGTTGAGTTGGCTGTAACAGTAAACTATTGCATATTTTATTATTTGATTAATATAATTTGTTCTTGGTCTTCCTCTTCCACGTTTCCTTTCTATCATACCCTCTAGTATAGTGTTATGGCCTATAGATCCTCGTTGTGTCTCAAACAATGACCTATCGAATGCCACGGCATTGTTTTTTATACTGCTTACCAAAGTTCTTTTTTCTTTTACTAAATATAACACTTCTTAATTTGTATTTCTTTCTGTCCATTTAATTTTCTTCATTTTCTCCAGCACCATATCTTTAAAGCCTCCAACATGTTTTCTTCTTATTTGTTTGACGTCCATGATTTATTACTATATAGAGATAAACTCCATACATATGTTTTGATTAAATGTCTCCTTTTACACTAATTGGACCACCTATCTGAGAAACAAATAAAAGGTAATTCGGAAAAAAACAAGAAAAAACTGTTTTTACGCTACCAGTGATACATGGCAATTAAACCAAGAGGTCTAATGGAAAGAACATGGCTAGATACACAATTAAAAAAAAAAATAAAAAACTACGTTTTTGCCTTGGGGGGTTCGCGTAAAGATTCTGGACTTCCGTTGTTTCAACAATGCACGATTCTCCGTGGTATAAATGCTTGACTGAATTTCTATAGGTTCATACTGGACTTACGTTTATTCTCAAATAGGCGTAGTTGGCCTGATTACAGCCATAAAATATTAATTTTAAAAGATAAAGTCCAAGACTTACGTTATTTCACTGCCATTTATTGATTATTTATGATTATTCACAGTGGTGAAATAGTCTTAAAAGTTAAAATTAAATAATTTTTTTTGCAAATGTTTACACATGATCCATCCATCATTTAATAACACATTCTACGCATTATCTCAATTTGTGATATTTTGTGACGTCGTTTCTCAAATAGGTGGTTCAATTAAAAAGATCATATTTTAAAATACTTAGATTAGGAGTGTCCTGTGGAGATTCTCAGTAAGAATCACCATTGTTCTAGTAAAGTGTTTATGTATCGCTACACGACACTCCTTAAAAGGTATAAAAAAATTATTTTTGTAATTAAAAATATGGTTCTTCAGTAAGTGTATTAAAAAATTCAAAAAAATCCTAGTTTTCTTTTAAATTCATTATTAAAGGGGAAAATGGGGGTGAGTGTGATTGTTGAATCATCCTGTATATATACTAAATAATTAATTCCACGAGCAGTAGGGCGATGCCTCCTTGTCGACGACGGCTAAATTAACAAATGAATAATGGGCCTTATTACCGCGTGTCGTCAAGTTTGCACTTATATATACTTATTTGTATAATATAATATCATGTGTATCGGCGCGGAATAAAGTACAATCGAATAATTTGTGGAAAAAACCAAGACGCAACGGAAATGGGGAGAAATTGTCAGATAATTCACCTATAAGCACATTTAGTCGGTGCAAAATACACGGCGGGGAAGTGCGAGCACGTGTACACACGACCGTATAATTATATATTTGTCCGAAAAATCGAAAAACGATTATATTGTTGTTGTTATTATAAGACCGTGTGTGCGGTATACTTTTGTCCGGCGCCTATATATAGGACTTGGGGCCCGACTTCTATGGCGCTTGTCAACCAGCACTCGCATGCGTAACTCTCGCAGTGGTATCGTACTATATCCTATATTATTATTATTATTGTTTTTATTATTATTTACCACGAGTGAGTATATACATCAAAGCCCGCCGAATCCTGAGCCCTGCACGTCAGACATAATAATATACGCGCGCGTGACGATAATAATCCCGAAACGCGTACGGATGATATCGGTAATAATAATAATAATAATAAATACGATTCGATCGATATCAGGTTGACGGAATATTTTTGCTATTAAAAAATCCGTCGCGGTGATGATGGGCGGCGTGTTTTATTACTACATGTACGTGTGCGCGGTCGCGAGGATTTTGTCGTGTTCCCCGGCCGGTCTGCAGGACGGACAACATTTCATCAGCTCGCTCTTGGAGAGGTTCAAAGAAGGTTCGAAGCCGCCTTCTCATTACACTCCGGGTAAGACGACTCGAGACTTCGGTATTATTGTCGCTGTCATCATACTTTTCCCCCGCGGACCTGATACTTGCAGGTGTCTGGTGACGGAATAAATAAAATGTCTATCAGTTGCACACTGTATGCCGGGGTTCACCAATTAACATTTTTGATGGGCCACATTAGGGATCGGGAAATTGTTCGCGGCCCGTGAAAATTGCTGACGTTGGTAAAAACCAACGAAACAAAAACGATGAATAAAACAACACTAGAACGTATAATATTATCGGTTTTTACTTTTCTTCTTGTCTCCGAGCCCGGATAAAATTTTTCCGCGTGCCGTTATTCGGCGACTCCCGCTGTATATAGGTACCGTATAAAATTGTTTTCTTCGTAAAAATGTGGATCCGGCATAGGTGTTCACCGACACCCCCAAAGGTGTAAGTATACACCTATTGCAGTTTGACGATCAGCGGGCGTACCATGATATTTTGATGTTTTTTTTTACAACTGTGTTGGGTACCAGCGAATTTAGGACATTTTCCTTTCTCGTTAAATATTATTTTTATTTTTTTCACTTCGTGCGTGTTTGTTTTTAAAGTATTTTTTTATTGAAGCATTATAATATAATATTTTACATCAAAAAGTATAAAAAATATTAGAAAAACTGAAATAAAATTATTTAGCTGCAGTTTAACGAAAATACGACAACACGAAATAACAATTTACTATAACACAGCACAATGCCGGGGGAGTTGAAGGAGTGAAGGATGCATAATAGAGGAACAACTAAAAGGAAAATCATATAGAATGATAATCACGTAGATAAGCAATGCCGTTGAAGGGTAAAACTAAGATACCGTTGGCCAGAGAGGGAGAACAGTATAGTATTTTAAATTATTTTAATGTCTGTTGCAGAGACAAATATAATAAACATAAACACAATTTTAATATTATACAAATTTGTTAAATTAAGAAAGTACATCTAGCGGTCGGCATAAAAATAATTTGAGGGAACAGTTTACAATCAGATTACAATAACCAAATACATTTACGGTGCTTAATACATTTATTTAGCGTAGGTATTATTTAATTTAATTTTTTATAACCACGGGACTATTTCGATAGAGTGTCCTAAGTTTCAAACTTTTTGGATAGAGGAAATTGCAAGTAGCAGACATACAGCGAGTGTTTCGTTTTGAAAATACTATCTGACAGATAAAAATGATGGATGAGAAATTGTTTTGGCACCACTAAACAAAATACATTTTGTGTAATAGGTACTTATGTTGCAAATTTTATTTAAAAATTAAATAATCTTAGAGATTTTATATTTTTATAAATTATTTGTCTCGATATAAAAGTAAAATATATTTTTAAATGTTTATCCATATTTTGGGTAAAATATATTTTTAAATGTTTATCCATATTTTGGGTAAAATATATTTTTAAATGTTTATCCATATTTTGGGTAAAATATATAAGTTTAAGATTATTAAAATTATTTTTGTCTTAAGGGTCTTCTTTCTTACACTACTGCATATACATTTTAAATTACTCTCATTTAATACTATGAAATAGTTTCAAAAAATATTAGTCGATCCATTTAAAAAAAATCAGGTCATACAGATTAAAATGTACAGTTTAAAATGTCTTAAAGTTTATATTATTCAGAACTGACATTATAACTGTGGAAGTTCGGAAGTTAAGGAGGAATACAATTTGTCAATTTCTAGTTATTTTTTTTTTTTTAAAAGGCTTAAGCACTGACCTATAATATTACAGATGATGGTGGAAATAATTTATTATTTTGTATCGGACGATAAAACCAAAATTAATTTTTATCTTTACAATCATATTATTGCATATGTTGGGGTTCACAGACGTCCATTAGAGTTTAACAGTTCCTTAAATATTTAACAGATTCTCTCACACATCAAATAGTGACTCATGAATTCATGATTGGTCCATTAAATTTTAACGAGTCGTTAAATTTATGAAATGTTTGCGCAACTCGGTATCATTAACTCTAACCTAAAATCTACTTAGGTTGTTAGCTTTTAGTCATTATATAATATTTGAACGGCTTTGGATTCGTTCATTTGTTACTTATCTGAAAAATAAAATTAAATAAAGATATCATTTATTATTAAAATCAACAGATAGAGCCATAGAATTAAACATTTAAAAATATTTCGTTAATGATTCATAATAGTTTTATTACATTAAATATATTAGTTTTTAAATAATTTTAAAAATGTGGATTTATAATATATTACATTATAATAATAGTTATAGAAGTTAAAACATGAACAATCCATTGAAGTGGCCTGAAATTTCCGTTTGCTGTGGGATTGAATAGAATACAAATATGTCAATTACCTCGTAATATATTCGTTTAATATTTTCAATTAATTTCTCCGAACATTTATTTTTACTATTAAAGACTCGTTTGCCATATAATTCTCGTGGTCGGTTTTAATAATTTTTATTTTAATACATTATATTATTTTTTAAGCTTATAATTTAAAAGTAGGTTTTTGATTTTAAATTTCACTCTTCTTGAAATATTGAAAAATATTTGTTTTTATATAGGTATACTTATACAGCTCTAGGTATTCTGATAAAGATAATTATTGATTAATGAATGATAACTATTTACTTATAGTAAACATGGATAATAAATAATCTATAAACGTTAATACTTTAATAGTCGTGGTTCAGGAATTGGCAATTGCTTAGTTAATGGATCTATAACTCTATAAGGTCATAATAATTTATTAAGTTATCACTATTAGTAAACCATTACTAGTATAAATGGATTTATTCCGTAAATAAATAAATAAAATAAAATAAAATCACTTATCAATTGGGTCCTTATTTTTTGTTAATATGTATGCTTTTTGAGTTAAATGCGATGTTGCGAAGGTTTGTAACAATTTAGGTAATATTATAAATGCATTGCAGTATTGAGTATTTGTATGTTTCCCCTTTATCAGTAATTAATCATATTAATAATAATTATAACGAATAAGTAATAACACTATTAGGTGTAATGTGTATGTTTATAAATATATTAGGATTTCAAATAATTATCAAACTTTAATATTAACGAATAAAACAATACTAAATATACTTTCCCAATAGGTACATATTATTATTATTATTAATTGTTATATGTGTTAGGTATGACTTATGAGTTAGGATACTCATGAGGTTATTTAGTTCTTTTCAAATTGTGTAATAAACCAACTTAAATAATGCAGCATGTTAACGGTTTATATTTGTATCGTACTATAAACATATACTTTAAAAATGTTCTTTCGCTCTAAGTAGTAAGTGTATATAATTATTAGAATACAAGAAATTAAAAAAAAATAAAACTATTTGTGATTCAAGGTTTATTTTTCACTTAAATTAAATATTTGAAGAAAAAAATGTACAACCCCACTTATGAGTTATGAGTCATCGTCACGTTTTGATTATAATTGGCTTTCATTGTCGTTGATAATTATATCGGGTATCTACATATCCTGCGGGTAGTTATTTGCATTTATCTCTGTATAGACACAACCAAAGCATAATTTAAGTGAACAAAACGCTGAATTAATTAATCGTGCATTGTGTAAATATGTTCAACAGCTATACTTTACGGGACTTGTTGGGGCTGATGGATCCGTTTTCCCGGAAACGTCCGTTCTGCAGTCAGAAAGTCGGAAAAACATGAACCATTGTCGCACTTGATTTGTTCTCGGAAGTCATGCATGATATTTATATTTAAATATCTTATATACGTGTACCTACATATTATTGTGTACAAGAGTCCCGACCAAGTGCCAACAGCAGACGGAACTGTCATTCGAACATTGCTTTTAACGTGACTTCGATGGCAAACATTTAGACTCAATAGAAGCCGTATGCATAGCAATGAATGTTTGAGAGTACTCTTAAATCGAACATTTATTTTGCAGTATAATACAGCATGATAGATGGGCTCCCACGTCACACGCCGATGCATCATATTATTATAGCAACCCAATATACTTTGAAATGCATACACAATAATACATAAAATATATTATTATTGATAAAATCCACATTTCGAAATCAAAAACATTTCATTTAAAAACCGTACATCGAGTGATATATAATAATATTATATGGGTATCGCATTAAATAGAGATCGTTGTTTTCTGATACATCTATTCCATGTAATAATGATAAAAAAAATAAATAATATATAGATACACCAAAAATAAAATATTATAATAGACGTTATTATTATTATCTGTTGACTGTTTTTTTTTTATTCAATGTGTATTAATTAATTTAATACCTACTCATCACCATCACATAATAATTTCATTCTCATTTCTATACAACCACGCGCGTTTTATATAATGACACATACCTATGGTTATAATATATATGAGATACGATTTATGAGTATACACATAGTTATACCCTTCACGGTTCACTATACCATTGAAATACATCTATTATGTTTAGTTATTTACAATGTGCCCAAAAAGCCTACGTAGTAGGACATTGGATTAAACACCTCCTTGTAGTTTATTATCGTTCGTAATGGGTCGTGTTTATTTAAATTGAACGCAGTTTGGCTATAATAAAATAACATACACGGTTTAGCTATTGGTATATTATAGTTTGAGTATGTGTTGAAAGCAGATGTCACTTCGCGCTGTCGTCCTCTTAACTCTTAAAACGCACAAAATAGTAGAAAATGGAAAATATTTAATAGATCTGCGGATCGAAAACCAGATAGGTATGCACAAATAGTGTGTTTATCGTATAGTATACCAGTCCATTGACTGCACGCGAATAAATAAAATTGTATAATAATAATAATTGCACTCGAGTTTTATCATCTGCAAGTGGTGTGGGAACTATAGGAAGTTTAAACGTTTCTCTCGGTGTCTCTAATAATATAATATAAATCACGACAGATCGGTCATGGGTTAAATTAAAAAAAAAGTTTAAAAAGTCAGTTATGAAACAATAAATTAGGTCGGTAGGTAGGTATTGTATTTATTAGAGTATTTGTTTGAACACGGGATGATTCTTGTTGGTGCTATAATATAGTAAAGGTTTTATAGCGATTATGTATTTTTTAAACGTAAAATCCTATTGTTATTTTTACTCTTCCTAACTTATCATGTGTTGAATACTTGAATGTATTATAAAATAGAGTAAAATTATTTTTTAGATTGAGATTTAAATTTTTTAGACGTTCGTTTGTTTTGTTATCAGATATGTATCCAGAATTGAGATCGCGGTTGTACCAAGGAGACATAGTACTGCCAGTTTCGAGGAATGCCATAATGTCAGATTACTATAAATGGCCCAAGGCAATAATTCCTTATACAATCCATTATAATTTTAGTAAGTAAATCGAACTATAGATTAAAAAAAATAACAGTTGTATTTTGTACGTTAATGCAAAAATCGGCATTTCAATGAAACAAAAATAAGATTACTATAATACAATATATATTTTCTGTACCACGCTAGAATTTTTTTATTCTGTTTCATATAAGTAAATATAAATTACTTTAAAAGCTTTTAGGTTTTACTGTTTTAGTAAAAATGGGGCTTCGAATAACCCCATTATAACGTGCATATATGCCACCCGTCTCTTGTCTTTATCGTTTACTTCGCATTTAACGTTTATAGTATTAAAGATTAATTTTTAAAACGTAATTATTTACTTTAGTGCAATTACCGAGAACTTCGATTGTTATTAGATTACGTATATGGTATACACAATGTCTATATACATTATTTCTATATTTTATAGTATTTATTTAAACAATATAGAGTGTCTTGCCGTACTTGTCTCCGTCAATTAATATCTTTTACATTTAGTATTTGAAAACTATTTCAATACTGATAAGTGCCACACACCAACACTGAGTAATAAGAATAGTTTCAAGCATTTTTCGAGTTAAATCAAAATTTCGAGTAAGACGTTGTAGTTTATGTAAAGGTATAAATATTTTAAAAATTAAATTATTAACACTTTCCGTGCAGTGTTTGTACAATGTGTGAAGTAGGTACGTTTTAATGCCTTGGTAGGAGGCGTTGAAGAAGTTCACACCTATGCTGACCCCAATATTATAGGCGTGTACAGTGTGAACAATGTACATGTATATCTTAATGTGATTAATTGTCGAATAGGTATGCGCTATCTGAAACGTTCGATACTTGGATAGGTGGAAAAGAGCTGGAAAGGGATGCACAAATTCGGTACTGATTATGCGTTTTTTGCAAACTAACTTCTTGATATCGATATAGTATAATACGTATAATATATCTATCGGTATCTCCCCATAGCACACCCTCTTTAATCTACCGCAAATTCGATCCGATCGGCATGAATCAACTGTTTTTTTTTGTCACCTTTTTTTCCACGTGATGCAGCACAAGACGAACGGTCCAAGATCCGGACGGCCATGGACTCGATCGAGTCGAAGACGTGCCTGAAGTACGTCGACAAGAACGTCGTGAACGCGACACAGCTGCTGAAGGAAGTCGGACACTCGGAGTACGTGTTCATCGGCCGCGAGCGAAACGGGGGCTGCAACGCCATGATTGGCTATCACCGGGAAATGGGCCGCCCGCACAACATGAACTTAGATTCACCATCGTGCATCTCCCACCAGGGCACTGTGCAGCACGAACTCCTGCACGTGGCGGGGCTGCTCCACGAACAGGCCCGCGCCGACCGCGACAACGCGGTGATCATATACTGGGAAAACATCGACAAGGGTATGATAATATAACTATAATTCATCGCATAAAATAATAATAACATGGTGAATATGATTGTTCTTACAATTTTCGAAACAACGTTTTGAGATGGTTTATGAAAAGTCTTAAAAGCCCGGCTAAATATGTATCGGCGGCCTACAGGTGCACGGGCGCGCACAGGTGCGGGGCTAATGGGGTAGGTATTGGGGATTGAAACGTTGAAACTCCATGGCCCTCAGTTTATCTATGGACATCTGGAAACTCGAATTTCTGTTTTTAGTTTAGAAATCATATAAAACAAATAACAATTATGAATTCCAAAATATAATACATAATATTCTACAATATTTTATTATTATATACCTACTAAAAATATGTATAATTTTTTTAATCTTTTTTAAACATGATTTTTGCTTTATCGAAAATTACTGAGCACGTTAGAGTTGTAACCCGTTTGATTGCAGTGGGCCTCTGGGTGTCAAAAACCACGCCTACTTTGTGCAGTATTATAGCGAAAATGTATGACCTACCTGTTAGATATATACGACAATCTCAGAGGGTAGGTACAATGGTATCCGTGGTTCAATTATGTGTACCATATTATTTGGTATATGATATTATACAGAGTGTATATTGTATTACATCACGATATATTTAATAGGTTATGTGTATATATTGTATATTTATATATATTATATATATACACGAAGAATGTTTAGTAATGCGATGGGTAATACGATACCACTGTAGGCGCGAAGCCAGGATTTTATTTCGGTTGGTGGGGGACGGTCCATTTGAAAAACTGTCGTTTGAACTTTCAGTATATTATAATATTACAAGACTTTCCTATTTGTACAAGTTCTATGTATAATACATTATCAAAAATAGTTTTAATATGTACGACAGCGATACTTAATTAATATGTTTATATTATATTATTTACCACCAAACCTTTTGGGAAGATTCAAAACTAATTTATTGTTTATTTGAAACCGAATGTCCTATTATATAATGATCCAGATTTTACTTAGAGTTTGGATACGGCTATCTGACATAACGAAATTTCCCTTTTATTTCATTTTTCTCTCACAAAAGTCTGAAAAGTCAGTCGACCAAACACTCACATATGTTACAAGCTTTTATCGTAGTAAAAAGTTGTTCAACATTTTTAATTAAGTAGGTAGGTACGTTATTACAATAGCTGTATAATAAACTGTCTCGTTCGCAGTTTGTCGAAAAATAATTTTGTACAAAATCTTTGATCTGCAACGCTTTTGAGACCCCGTTATCTTCTATAGAAATAGTATCAACGAGTATAAACTGCAAATCAAATAATCACAATTAGTTATTAATACTTATCGTATAATATAATACGACATTTTAAACTATTGTTTCACACTTTTACAACTTATTTAATAATAACGGTTATTTTAAAAATATATACAACAGGTGGTATTTTTAATGGGATATTAATTATTTTGTTTTCAGCATATTGGCCAGACTTTAGCAAAGTGCCCGATAATGTAACATCTACTTTCGGACTACCTTATGATTATACTAGCGTAATGCATTACCCACGTTATGCTTTTTCAAAAAACGGTAAAGAAACCATTGTTGCTAAAGTGAGTTGTAGAACATATTATATTTTCTATTTAGTTTGAAATTGTATGAACAATTTTCGATTATGCAGTAGAATTTGATCAAAAAAAAAATTAACCATGATTAAAAACTTTGATGTGATGGTCGCTTATTCACTAATACTCATAATATGTTTACTGTTTTTAATAACACTTAATGATTGAGGTTGAAAATAATAGAACTTAATATGAACACTGTTTGTACAGAATTTTAATAGGGTGAATATTTTTACTATAACATAATCAATTTACGGACAGGATACAGTGACTGTTTTTGGCACTTATCTCGTGCCATCGTGCCGTTATCCCCCGGTGAAGCCATTGTGTTATATATAAAATATATTATATTGTATTTGAAAGCAATGACAAATTCATCTAATTTTAACCAAACTTGGTTAACTATTGTGTTTGCATAATTCATATAACGCAGTTTTAACTACATGAATACATTTTCATACAATAATATGGTTGAGTAACGAATATATTTTTTTCTAGATAGAAATTTATGAGTAAAAACGATTATATTTTAAAATTACACTTAAGATAAAAGCAAGGAAAAAATATTTTTAAAATATTTTAAAATTCTTTGTTGAGAGTAAAATAGGTTAAAAGTTATAATGGTAAATACTTATAGACATATATTGTGTAAAGTTAAGTTCCTAGAATTATTAAAAAGTTTCTATTCAGTGGGAACTATACTAGAATTTCCCATAAGGTTAGTTAGTGTTCTTTTCGTATTTTTTTGTGGAATTAAGTAGGAAAGAATATTCACTATTATTACGTATAAATAGAAATTTAAGAACAAATTTTATTTTATAAGTGTAATATACAATAAATCCACATAAAATATAATTGTAAACATTTTTAATTTAACGCGTGTCTTAAGTAAATATTTGTATTGTGTTTTCAATGGCATTTAACCAAGTTGTGAAGTCACATGTAGGTTTTATTAATTTCAAATCTAAAATAAGTAAAAAAAAATTTATAAAAATAATTTAGTTTATACAATTTTGTCTAATCACCTTAACATTATTTAATTATAACTGTTTTTATCGGACAAGTACATTTTGTAATAATATTATTTAGTAAACTGCGATTTTATCGATTTTTTTTATAACAGGGTGAATTTTAAAAAAGGATTATCCATAGGGTGATGTTTAATTCTAAAATTAAATTATCGAGCACTTAAACTGGATTGTTGTACACAGCTAGCTGTCCTGTGTATTCACTAAATTGCGATGAAAGTTTATTTTCACTAATTAAAAAAAACTAATAATTGCGTTGCTGCTCTCGGGAAATAGACCAAACGAACGCTATAATTAGATTTGAGTTAAGAGTTAAGTTTAATTCGATTTTAACATCAAATACAAATAAACACAAATCAAAAAATGCTACAATAAAACTTATATTTGAGACTTATTTATATACCAACGTTTTTAGTTTTTATTTTTTTTTTTGCTTTTACCAATTTAATAAAGAACGAGATCAACAAATCATATATTTTATATATTAAATTTGAATAGAATATTTTATTTCTGTTTTCGAATGCACCAATAACATATTCGTCTATAGCAAATAATATAAATACATAATTACTATACTATAACCTAGATATAGTGTGGTAAACGTGGTATACGTGGACTGAAATACTTGACTTTTTACTGTATAGTAGCAGGTGGTATTGTTGCTGTCATTGAACTATGAAATATTTACTTTTATAATATGGTATCTACGAGTGGAATGTGTTATAGTAAATTACTTTTTTTTTTCCAAGCACGATCCAAGTATGAGTTTGGGACAGAGAGCCGGAGCCACGGTCAATGACTTGCGAAAAGTCAACGCAATGTACAATTGTAATGGAGCCGCTGCAACACCCAATACTAATTCAGGCGACTACCGAGGCGACGGATATCATATTTTTTAGTTCGAAAATATATTATTATTATAATTGACATGAATGTGTTATGAGCTATTATTTTCTTGCACAATGTCAAATTTAATAAAACATATGCACCTAATTATAATTGTTTAAAATAGTATGTTTTATTATTATTGTGTCGATGATTATTAAAATGAAGTAGGTATACACTGTAGTCAAATTATAATACACCAATAATTTAAATATACAGTATCTACCCATATAGTTATATGTAGGTAGACGGTAGACGATGTATTTAACATGTAATTTATAAGTTATAATAATACTGTTACTTAACTATAATCACCATAGGTATCTAATTTTCAAGTTTCACTATTAGAATATTATAATACTATACGTATGAAACGCTTTAGCCATAGAAATTAATTTTTACTAGTGCCTATAATAGAGTTAATTATATTAAAAAAAATCACTTTTTTATAATATTTTAATCGTTTTTGAACGATTTTATAATTAATATGATATAGCTTGGAAAAATGATTCATATTTGTATTTTCGAATGTTTAATAACTTGTTTTTTAACAATGATATAATTTAATATATAAATACTTATATTGTAAACTACTATGAATGATTAATCATTAATGACTAATGAGTACACTAGATGTCTTCCTTAAAAGATACATACAACTTTACAAACTGAACATATTGTTACATTGTTGGACGCTTCCGTGTAAAGCTGAAATATGATTAAATTGTATAGGTTATTAGCGCATACCTTGGTACTTACAAATTGTTGAAGTGTAAGACGAATTATGTATTAATATCAATGTACAATGTACATAATATATAATATTATGTTGAAATGTATTTGCTATAAAATACATAGATATACCTACGTGTATTATCAAAGGGACGGATCGATATAACACAGGAAAAATAATACAATACCAGTCACTTTTATGATATTATTACATAGTACTCTATGGTAGGTTGGGGATTGAAACCATTGATATCTCTGAAATGACAGGGGTAGGTTACAGGTTGCAGCGGACCGATATAGGTATTTACCGTTGTCTATAGTTATATTTTGTATTTTAGATTCTGAGCGGAGCAATGAATGTATTGATTTTACAATGATTTTTTTGTGTCTGTGTACATGATAAGTAGACCAAATAATGCTCCGATTTTCAACTTCAGTATCTTTTTCAATGAGAAAGTGAATCTAGTTTGTGCATTGGGGAAGTTAACATTTAAAATGTCCAGTAGTTTACAAGTGTGCCGGGAAAAACAAAAACAAAATTAAGGAAAACCGGGATTTTTTTTCGACAAAATCAATTTTAGTTTTTGGTGTAACTCTAAAAAAAATGACCATAGATATATGCAATTTTCACTAAATGATAATATTTGCATTTATTATACATCGTAACATTTTAAAAATATTTTGACTTGTTTTGAGCTGTTTGATGACATTTTTAGTTTTACAATTTTTTTTTGGTTTTTTTTTCAAGAATGACAATAAAATATTATTTTTTGGGTAAATAAGCTTGATAATTTAATACAAGGCTCCAAATATATTCTAACAATGAAATTTGAAAAATTTGAAAAATTCATAGACATCGTTTTTTTTTATACGCATTCAAAGTTCAAAACTTGACAAAGTATGTAAAAATCACAAATATGTGCAAATTATTTTGAGTTAGAAATCCATAAAAATTGTTCTTTTTAAATCTAAGGTTTTAAAATATAATACAAGATTCCTTATAAGTTTGTCAACCTTTATCAAAAAAAAAAACTTTCTATAAGAAAGTCAAATTCAATTTTTATGAGTGTTTGAAATTTGTACAACATTGGATATTCACTTGATTTTGCAAGTACCGATTTTCTTTATTTGTTGAAATTCAGAAACGAATAACCGTATAGATACTTGCTATTTATATCACATGTTTATTTTATCAATTCCTATATTTGATAAAATTTTCAAAATATTTTGACTCGTTTCTTGTTGTTTACAGACATTTTAAATTTTTTTAGTTTTTTCAGTAAATATCAATAAAATTGTATTTGTTGGGTCAAAAAGCGTTAACACGAGGCTTCTGATATATTGCTACAATATTAGTTGAAAAATATAAAAAATATATGGGCACAGTTTTTTTTTATAAGCATTTAAAGTTCAATTTTTTAAAACATTTATCAAATTTAAAATTTAAAAATGATTTTGTAATTAAAAATTTATATAATTTTCAACTTTTATGCTTAAAATTTAAAATTTAAAACAAGGTTCTAAGTAAGTAGGTTATTCTGTAACCAAAAAATCTCAAAAATAAAAAAACATAGTTTTTTTTTATAGTTATTTTATGTTCTAATTTGGAGGAAATTACATATCAAATAACCAGGAATAACGATTTTAGTTACTTTATTGTAATTTTATAATATTAATTCAATTTACCAGCTTCCGAATTATTAATGAGTAATAACAATATAAAGTCAATATAATATTTATGATATAAAATATCCACACTGACATATCGTTTTCGCTCAGAATCGTTTTTCGTATACAATGATATTATATCATTGAATTCAAATTTAATACCATCCATTATACAGTGACCCACTTGTAACCTACTGTACAGCAGGGTGACATCCACTTACCCATCTTTTACTTGTTGACATTTACAAATAATTGAAATAATTGCTAATTTTACTGGGTATCGCTGCTGCAGACCTTTAGTAATGACAATAATTTATCCACCAAGGTCAAAAGTGGTTTTGCAGTTCAATGGTAAAATTATAGCAACTATTATACCCAAGTTATAATTTATAACAAATTATACTTACAAAATTATAATAAAAATAAATAAATAATAATTAGCTTCCGGTTGTACGTTCTATTGGCCACTCAATGTTTCAACTTTCAAGAGCATAATTAATGTTTAATGCAAATTAATTATATATTCCGAATATAAACACCCAAATTATAGTTATAATTATAATAATTATAATTACAGTAATATATGATGATGGACGTGTTTAGTGTTAATTTTTACAAACTTAAAGATCAATAATAGTATTGTAGATATACGATATTATGGGACAGCTAAGTAATAATACATACCTACGACCTAACTTACTGTATCATAATTCATAATATTATTAGGTATATAGTTGTGGTTTGTACACAGTATAAAGAAGATGGATAAAAATGAATTAAGAACTTTCAGACTTGTAGATAAAAAGACATCAGAGGAAATATGACAGCTAAATTTAAATAAAAATAACTAATAATCTGATAGAGAGTAAGATAATATAATTTGTGATTTATGCAGATTGATGTTATCAGCCGTAAGTAATTTTCTTTTCTTAAAATGATATGAGACATAATAAAAATAATAATTATAGTTTAATGTTATGTTAAAATTTCATCATCTAGTATTTTTAGTTTACAATATTTACTTTAGTTAAAAGCTTTTGATTATGTACAACTTAAATTTTTAGTTATGTCTAGTATATGCGCGAGCTGTTAGTAAAAACTGTTTAAATTTTATTTTTATTAGTGTTTTTATATAAAGCTTATGTGCCATAAATTTGTTTAAATACAGTGCACTAAAAATTATTCAAATTATTTTCATAAGATATATGCTCAGTTTTAAGAAAAAATATTTAAGCTACGCCACTTCTAAAATGGGTATGAAAGTTTGATTTAATTTTCTTTTATCATTAAAAATCTACTAATTTAAATTGTTGCTAATGGTTAGCTTCTGAATCACGAAAATCCAATGTTTAGTTCCCCCCCCCCTTCCATATATACTTATTTTTAATATATCTGTATAGATTGTATTTTATATTTTTATTGTACATTTTTTTTTCTAAATTCCTATTGAAGCATAAAATACTTATATAGTATTTGTTTATTGTATCATCATTTATCACTACTTAAAATTGATTATTACTTAGAAAGATGTAGGTATATGCCATAACATAATGGATATTGTCGATTATTTAAAAATGTATTAAGTATTCCGATACCTAAATAGTTACCAAACAGCATAGAAGTTAAAAGTTTAATTATTCTATTTTAAGGTACCAGCTACAGTTTTCTACGAGCATTTTTTTTATTGCTTAAATAAAATGTTTTCCTATATAACATATTTATAACCATTGACCTGAGATAAGATCTTATCACAACAATAAATGTATTTCCTTGTTATTTTTTTAAAATTTAAACTTTGTACTTATCAGGCACAATACGTTTTGACAGTTAAAATATTTAATTTAAATGCAGGTACAATAGGTATTAAAACGTCTATATGGAAAATAAAAAAGAAGATATTATAAAGATACAAAACAAAAAATGAAGTTATACAGCCTGTATCATCATGGTTAAAGAAAGATGCAATAGAGAATAAACTAGTTTTTTTTTAATGAGATATTATTCTTATTTCTATTTTAACGTGTGCTTATGATTACATGGTAACTATATGTGTACATTATATAATGTATACGCACGTTTACTGGCTGTAAATATGATAAATTAGAACTCATTAATTAAAATTATCGAATCCCCAAAGTACAAGGTAGATAAATCATTATAATATACAATAGTATAATAATCTCTAATATTAATATTAAAATAATTAGGCAGGTATATTATTAGATAAAATGTAATATTTGTTTTGGAAGACATATTTTAGTGTTAATAATATTATATTCAACGTTTGAATTTGACAATAACTAACAGTGTTACTGACTTTTTAGTTGTATAATCAATATAAATTTAATTTTTAATATCTCAAGAAGTATCTTACCACTTCGATTTGATACTTTCACCAATTATTAATAAATTGATTCTATTTTTATATTTTTGATAATTTTAATTTTTGGCACTGTTTGATGAATTTCAAAATCATCTAGGCAAATGGCCAGTACGTGGGGCCTATAGGGATTACGAGGTCGTAACCTAAATAGGAGTCATTTCTCTTTAACCTATATAATGGCTCTGATTTATTATCGTTTAGACTACTGTAAAAATGTTACACATAAATCAAAACATCACTTTATATTTTTCAAAGAAATTAAAATGGAATACAAGTATTTTGAAAAACTAATAATTGATAAAAACAGATTTTAAATTATTTGGGTACGTGTATTATTTTGAATCGTTATTTCTATTCTAACAATAATACAATAATAGGTACCTAATAGGTAAACACACATAAATACTTATCTAATTTGTGTTCCTAACAAAATATATGGGAAGAATAGTTATTAATTTATTAAAATAATAATAATTTAAAAAATTGTCAAATTGAATAATATAAATAAATGTAAAACTTAATTATTCATAAGTCGTTTAAAACAAAAGTGTCAAATTATTTTATGCCTTCAACGATATAGAGTTAAACAAAGAGACTTGTTTAAGAATAACGACACTAAAATATATTATTTAAAACACTAACAAGAATTGTTTAAAAGTCCACAATAGTTCATAATATTAACCAAAATTATAAAAATAATATTCCTTTAAAATAATTCAAAGTTAGTTATGAAATATATTCTGTAATATTTTTTTGTAGTTAGAAAACCTTTTAATTATATTCAATTAATTAATTAAATTTATTTTGTGATGGAAATTGAAAAACATATTGCGTATAATGTGTATTGAATTTATGTAAAATATTTAATTTGCATATCATTATATCAAAATCATAATTAAAAAGAAAATTATTATTTTATTTCAATTAATATTTAAGTGGAATATTTATGACGTACTTACCTACCTATGTAGTATACTAGCATTGTAGTTTAGCGGGAGTAGATGTAGATATATTTTATCGACATTATTAGCTATTAACAGAGTTATTGAGAGATTTTGCAGATTGCGCAATCTATTCCGTATTATAATATTTTTAAAAATGGTGTAACACAAACATTTTTAACAAAAAAAAAAATAATTAACATAAGTTTTCACAAACTAGGATATTGTAAGTTCAACTCTATAAGCATGATATAGCATAACTTATATTGATCAATACAATGCACGGGTATACGTATAGGTAATACTATATGATATATTCATGTACCTATACATGGGAGAAACGCTAATCATGAGATGCAATATAATATTATAATATAAATTGAGTGAGGTGGCAAGGCCATAAACAATTCAAAAAATAGTCGACATAATGTTAGGCTATAAAGTCTATAAGTTTTAACCACATGTGTGTAATAACCACTGTAGGTTATTGACATTTGTTTGGTTTCGTATCAACTTTAAAAAGTACGAATAATTAATTATTTATCTTAATCAAACAAATTGCGTATAATATATGAATATTATTTGCCTATTTCAATAGTTATTGTAATTGTCTATAAGCGTTATTGCCTGTTATAGGTACATACATATTTTATCAACCTGCCAACATCATCACATAAACAGTCGATAGCGAGGAATTGTAATGGATTCGATATAATAAGTAAACACTACTCGAGGTAGAATGTCAAAAAAATATTTATAATTAACTGAAAACTTTCAACAAGTTTAAAACAACGGACACAATTACTGACAAGAGTAAAATAACATTTAACCAGTATCGAGAACTGTCGCAAAACCAAACAATAAAAAAATTAATATTCACAGCAAACTTTAACTGCTGTCAAATATTAACCAAAACGTTGTGGTGAATGAGGTTTATAGTAAAACACAGCACTAATATAAAATGAACCAATTCGAAAACTTTGTTTTACAACATTGATTAGATATTATTTAATAAAACACTAAAACAGATCTATCCAAAACTAGGAAAACATAAAATAATATTTGTAGATCTGAATTTAATTATACCTTATTTCAGGGTCGTAAAATGTTTCGAACACCATACATTGACAGCGAATTTGAGTATAATATCGAATGACAAGCATCACTGAAGTAAAATTGTATGTATTCACTGTTAAAACTAAATTATCATAAATTAATTGTTCGTTATTTCTCCTATGCGCTGGATTTTGAAGACTTCATTATTGTTCCATTAACTAGTGAACGTATTTTTACTCATGAATATTTATCGACAATTATTCGTAAACCCATTAGCACGCCGTTTTGTTTCATGCCAAAAACGAAGTTTAAGAGATTTCACAAAATTGGTAAACATGTTACATAATATTATAATAAGGCGTGGCAGAGGTATCCCGGGAGTGCGTTTACAATCGTTTGACTAAAATCAAAATGGATAGTGTGAAGTATTTAGTACGTACAGCTATAGAGAACAAAAAAAAGGTTCAAAACTTAGCAATTTTCAACGAATTCGTAATATACATAATATAACTATAGTCCAACAATTATTTTTAGGTCGAAGTCACAAAAATCAGTTGTACATAATGATATATAAGTAGTTCTCTATTTCATAATGATTTATGGATAATCCATACAATCATACCAAAAAATTGTTATTATTTGCCTATGTATCTTTTAGTCAGTACTAGAATATCTATAATACCTATCGGTTATGTTTAAATGTTTAACCTAATGGTCCTTGTCGCCTGGAGTGGCATATTGTATATATGTCGTTTAACGAGGAGGAGGAGGAGGGTATGTATTTTTTGTAAGATTCACTCGAAATAAGGATTATTTATAAATATTATTACGAATTCACATAGATAAAGGAATTAATACGACTGTACATAGTTCAATATTATTGTAATGTTTGTTTTTTAATTTATATTAACCAATAATGTAGTATAAATTATTTTTAAGATCAGTTTAAATCAGCAAAGCCTAATCAAATTAAAACTATGAATAATGAGTGGCAAAGAGGGAAAAAAACTGTCCAATGGTGGAAATATATCTTTCTCATCACACACAGTAAACAGAGGAGTATTTAGGATTTCGATAGAGGGAGGGGGAGATATAATATAACTTTTGATGGCCCACTTTATTTAATAACAAAAATAATAAAAGTGATGAATGATAATAAAATAGCATATTTTTTAAAATTAAAAATATAAAATGTAAAATATAAGTTTCTTTTTCAAAGTAAAGCAAAACTACTATAGTGTAGTACTCGTATAATACATTCAAGTCAATACCGACGTACCAATAAGAACTGTGTAAATTATAGAACTATTTAACCGCAATTAATATGCAAATTCTTGCAATTTTTTTAACATTTAAACTATTATAAAAAAATTATGACATTATATTTGATATTTTTAACCGTTGTATGAACAATGTATTATGAACTTTCCACCACAGAATAAATATAATAACCTAACCTAACCTAACCTTGAACCTTTTATGTACATATTACATTTATAATCTTTGATAATAAAAAAAAAATTTATCAACATAAAAAAAACACTTAAGTATAAAATGTTTAAAGTGTCTAATGCCTATACCTAAACTAAGCAAAAATATTTTTAATTTATATCTTCTATGGAACATTTAATTATAATTGATGAAAAGTACCTAACTAATGATTCTTCGTTTGGAAATTACAAAAAAAAATAGTGAAATCGATTTTATCAAAAATTTTTATTGCGTAAATATTCCAGTTTTATTTTTAATATTATTAAAATTAGGCATTGTGAATTTTGTTTATGACTTCCAAAAGTACCAGTTAGATCCAACATGCTACTAGAAGCCACCCTCAAAGTTGAAGATTAAAGTATTTCTATACTCGGATCTACTCCAAAAGGTGATAACGAAAACATAAAAAAATACACACTAACGATACATTTATACATTCATTGGATCACTCGGAATATAAAATAAGTCTTATAGTATAATATGTAATATACAATATATATTTATCTCTTATTTTAGATTATTTTGTCTTCTCGCATTTTACTTCTCGCATTTGGTATCGCTCATTGAAGTAACCTTTGACACATGACCAGCTATGTACGTTAGATAGGTACCTACTTCTTATTTAATTCATTTATTGTACGTGATTTGTTGAACTTACATTGATGTTTGGTATTATTCATATATTTTCAGTAAGTTTTATTTAAAGCTAATTATTTTTGCCTCTAGAGAATATACTTCATAAAATTCCGAAGTAAATATATTAAAACTTTTATTTTATTTCGATGATTCCAAATATTTTCATTTATATACGTCGGAATTCCATTATTCAAATGAAAATTTAATCAAAATATTTCAAACATTTTTTAAAAATCTAATACATATTTTAATGCGCACTGCGCATTTACGGTGTACCTATACTCCAAAGTTAAATGTATATTTTGTTTATTTTTAATTTTCGTTTTGTAAAATCAAATACCTTTAGACAAAATTTGGATGCCAATGTAAGCATGTTTTAAATATTTTTACAATGAGTGGGGTTAGCTAATTTTATTATAATTTCAATATATTATTTGTTTTTATTTCTTGTAATTATAGAGTATAGGGGTGGCAAATCTTTTTCGGAATTGGTGCCAAAACGTTGTCATCTGTTTTAAAAAAATGCTACGAGTCAGCAATATGTTCGTGTCAACAACAATTTTTTTCTGGTTGATCAGGGAGTTGGAAGAATGTGATTTTTAAAAATAATTAAATGTAAGATCTAACTATGAAACAAAACAATTTTTGAGTGCTATTAAATGTCGGCAACATAGATTTTCTATTCCTGATAGACTATCAGATAGTCTTTATAGTTTCGTTTACCAATATAATTTAGGTCTCAATCTGAGTTTTTTTAAATTAATTTTCGGTCATGCCGATGAAAATTTTATGATTATTGAATTATTTAAGTACTAAAATGCATCTATTACGTTCTTATATCATATACCTACTACGGATGGAGCCACAGCGTATTAAATCAATACAAAAAAAAATGCTACCGATTCAGCGACAAGTTACCAAATTAGGTATTTGATATACGCATGCGTGATGCAACTTCTCGCATATTTATTCACAGATAATTTGTTATCGAATCATAGTAATATTATGTTTTGAATATAATATTATATAGTATGATACATACGATAGTAATGCCTATGGATGATTATGCTAGGAGTTGCATCGCACATGCGCACATCCTAATTCGAAGACTCGTCTCTAATATCGGCAACGAAATAATACGCTGTATATATATATATGATACTATATGATCTAAGATTAGATAATAACAATCTTTGTCGTTATTTTTGTGTAGCGTTTAACATTTTTGTGGAATACCATAGCAGCAATATCTTCCTTTACACATAATATTGTATTGCCCACACTTACTTTCATGGTCGCATGTCGATATGCAATAGCACACGAAAGAGACGAGAAAATTATAATTTTTTTACTTTACCTAAAAAATAAATAATAAAAAACCAAAACAAACAATGTTATAATCGATGATACAGAGGTCAATATACACACTTAGGTAACTTACTGTTGGGGCATATTATGTTATATTACTAAACGGGTACACATACGGGAATGTTCATTTTTTATGTTCTGCCGGTCGTGTACAATAAAATGACCCGTTTTAAAATGTCCATTAAATTATATAGTGTATAGTTTCAATGTTCTCTGTACTGTTCAGGCAATTCGCGAAATCATACAATATTTCGTCGTTCGCAGAGAGGCACTTAACTCGAAAACCTCGTTTAGATAAGTTTTCGTTATAATTTTTTGCACAGTACATGACGCACAGTCACACAGGTATTGACGTGCAAAACACAAGTATGTGCCATTGTTTTGTGACCGAGCAACTATCTGTTATTCTATTCGTTTTTAGTGAAGTTGTTTTTATTATATTTTTTTCTGTAAACACGTGAGTACGAACAACCCTCGACTCGAGATGAGTGCTCAAACAGAAACTAGAAATCTAGTTTGGATAGTTATACTGTTGTTGTTACCATATTTTTCGCGAAGTATAATATCAAATCATGATTATATTTAATATCATCGTCTAAGATTTAAAAATGTTTATATGTTTATATTTTTTTTATAATATTTGACTTGGTTTTTTTTTTTGCAAACTCCACGTCTAATTTTTAGTCAAATTAGACGGTATAACTTCTGGAGAATAATACCAATGAAGAGACAGAAGATTATAGAATTAATTATACACAATATACCATAATTTTTTTTACGCAATAGTAATCAGCAGTTTTTTTCCGTTTTATTTTCAAATTATATGGGACTAGCCTGCGGTTACTGCAGGTTATATAACCACACCACTCGAAAAATATTTCTGTGGTAAATATAATTATATTGCATTACATAATGCATGACGTTTATCACTATATAGTAACTTATGTCACCGAAACAGAACCGACAATATTGACAGACGTCATTCTGCGAGCTGCCGCACGCCATGCCAGTTCGCGGTGGCATGTACTCTATATGCACACTACCTGTACGTCATATAATATTATGCCTGTGTTTATGGCCGTCGATAAGGTTTTTCTCGCTAAAAAAAATAAATAAAAAATGCTTTATCCGAATGTGCCAATCCATTAAATACTATTTTTAAAACAGTTCTAATTTTGCGCCATAGTGTGCCTCTTGCAGGAAAAAACACCGTGTTAATATAATTATTAATTTTGAACATATTATTTATCAGGGTACGGCGTGTGAATGCATATTTGATCATTTTAGCAGCTATGATTATAATAAGTAGCAATAGTAATAATTATAATACCTAAACAATGAGCAGACTTTGGGCAAGCATTTGTTGGTAAAATCCAGTCACTGGGCCTAAGGCAAGAATATATCATTATTAACATATATTATAGTTGATCACTATTTAAAATTATTTTTAAGTCTTGTTTATCTTCCCCCTCAAGAAGTTGAAGATATTTTCGGATATTTTTCCTACAGTTCCAACTAATACACTGCTAACCAACTTTTCGGAATATCTTACAAGTATATCTATATTGGTCTACGAATTTTGATTCCTTATTTTTTGTAGGTGGGTCACGTCCACGTACTATATATATATATCAACGGTCCAGAGTCTAACCATAAGCACTACCATTTGAACGACCATTTACATACATCTCATCCATCAATTCACGAGATTCTTGATGTATTGTTCAAGTTTTAATCTCTAACGTATGTCAAACTTAAAAGTGTACAACCCCTCCCCCCACATACTAAAAAAACTATAATTGAAAAACGATACATCCTCAGACCTGTGGAGTAAGTATCTGCATGGCGAAATCACACGAATGGTCATCATGAAACTATCGTCTTTCTGTATAATGCGGTAATTACGCATTAATATTTTATTTTTATTTTATATACAATTTCGTTCGTTAATTTTGACAGTCGTTTAACGAAAAATTTAATGTGAACAGATCAACGGTGCTTATTTTTTTAATTAAATTAAATTTTTTTTTTATTAGTTAACCCACGGAAACTTAGTCCATTGAGTGGTTTTTAAACTACGGGGGAGGGAACAGTAGGTGTATACACGTGTGTGTAGTTTTGGCAGATTTTCAAGTGGGTACCCGTAGGTATCTGCCATGCCCGGGCAGGGGATGGCGGAACTTGTTCTCCGGACACCGTGACTTGCCACCCATGAACCGAGGTTTGAACCAGCGCCGGTGTGCGTCACAACCGACGTCTTAGTCCGCTCGGCCACTCCGTCCTCCACATAACTTTTTCTTTGGCGCATTAAACACTTATCGTTTGCGTGATTGGTAACTTTTTAATAAAATAAATTTAGCGTAAACACACCACGGAAATGTCATGTATTGATCGTCTTGTAGCCGTTTTTTACTCGTTTTTATGTTTAGATATGATGGTTTTCAAAATTTGGTTTTACGTATTTGATTATCACATTTATTTTTTATTGTTTTAGTTAAGTATAATAATATGTAATTTTAAGCTATTTGATTGATCATCATTCATCTTATTATTATACCTGAATAGTACCTATGTACATGGGCATGTGGCTATGCACATTGTACACGCATATCAATAAAATAAATATACTACAGATATCAAAAAATGTATTACATAATGAAAAATTTATCGATATGAAATACCGAAAATATCCGGTACATATACGTGTATCCAAGCCTATAAATACGAGTTAATAAGTTAAAGTTTGTAATTGTAATAATTTTAACTTTTAAACCTAACTTTTTTAAATTTAATTTTTAACTTAATTGATTTTTATTCATACAAACTTAATAAATAACGAAATACAATTATTACTGATGATGCATATTGCATAAACATTTACTTTTTATTATTTTAAACCATATTACTGGCTATTTATTTATCAAAAAAAAAAAAAAAATAATAATAATAATAACTTAACTTAATACCTAAGTTGATTGTAGTTTCCATATAACTTTTAACTTACCTAGTTAAAAAACTTTTGAATAACTATTCATTTCAGACTTTTTTAAATGTTTTCTATCAACTTGAATCAACTGAATTATAAACTATCATTAAATTGCCCAGGTTGGGTATATCGTATAAAATCATATTCGTGTGTTATGTTGCTCTGGTAATATTATATCGTCGACACTCGACCGGAAGATGTAGAACAATATTGGTGAAACGTCGTAATTACCTACCTAAATATTTTATCAAAAGCTGGGTTTATAAAATACATTAATAATAATACTATGGATGTTTGCGTGTTGAGACTATTGAGACTAAACTCATTTTAGTATAATATCATAGTTCACAACACTTATATAGTATAGTATATTCGAATAGTTAATATTTTATATTTTGTGACTAGCAGCGGTCATTATACATATCTATACTTCGTACTGTATTATAATATCAATTGTGTTTTAATTATATTTATTTTTGATACATACAGATCCGTGACACCGTATAATATGCTGTCCTTTAACATACCCGCATGTCGATTATGTTAATTATGACGAAAAAATATCTACTTATCTCATTTACAAACTTTAAAACTTTAAACTTATATAGGTAAGTAATATATATTTTAATATTTGATGATATAACTAAAATTCACTAGGTAGGTAACTCAAAGTAACATGAATTTACAAACTTGAATTATTTCATACACCAATTTTATTAAAGTATCTACTTAATATGAATTATGATAATAGTGGCTCTCTAATAGTTAATAATAATATTATAATATTATAATAGCAATTTATGCTCCATTACATCAAAAAAATGTTTTTGGAAATATGGTTAGTCGTTTTAATTTCACACTGTTTCGAACACCCGCGCAAAAGCAAACATAATATTTTACCATACGTCCAAGTACTATTGTCAATAATTGTGGGGTCATTCAAATTTTGTCTAAAATGGTAATAGGTATCGATCGTATTTCTGTTTAATAATAATTAACAGAATGTTAAACTTTCAATGTCAATAACCCCATGTAAAATAAACATAAAAAAAAAAACATTCTGTGTTTATTTCTATTCGTGTTTTAATGCGGGATACGACGGTTTCACTGACATGCGTTCAGAGTATAAAAGTTTGCTATAACAGTTGTTCTGCATATGGATGAAATATGAGTTAAATATGTATCTAGTTACCATAATATATCGTACATAATGCACTGTTATTGAAAGAACCATTAAAACATGTTTCACATTTATTCATTACACGCTGTGTGTTGTGTAAACCATCTGCAGCATTTTAGACGTAAGTACCTGCATAACAGACATCAGTCATACTTCAGTTAAATCGTAAATGTAAATTAAACGTTTAAATTGGAATAAGACGACACGAATACAAACAATGGAAATTTTGTGCATATGTACGACTTCTGTAGGTACAGCTCATTATAACATATTTTAATAATAATATGATAGTGCGGTTGATCATACAATTATATTATATTATATTGTATTTTTGTTGCATTATAATATCAAAATTAGGTCACTTATGTGTTTAGCAAGTCGACGAATGATTACAATAATAGTAAGTTGATATTTAATATTGCTATTATGTACGAATCATTTATCTTTTATGCACAATAAATATGGAATTTCGTCTTTGTAGTTTATGCTCCAGAATCGCATTAGCAACACTTTGAAAATATATAATATTATTATAAACAACCCTTGATATAATTATTGTTGCGTTCTAACTATATAAGGAGTTATATTATTTGCATTTACAATAGGTATTGCAATATTGGAATTCATCACTCAAATTTAAATAAGTATATCAAATTATATTGTATGCATATATAAGTACATATTACGTATAAGGCCTGACACAAATGTCAATGCTTTTAAAATAATTTGCTTGAGTAAAGTTTCTTACATTTAAAATAATTGCTACTTTTCGAGATTATTAATATTGTACCTCTGAAGTGTCGTCGGTGTGCCGTGCACTATAATATGGTATGGACCTCTTCTGTCATGTCTACATGCTTATAAAAATTATACCCTATCTCTTCGATCTATTTATTAACTATGCACGGATTGTTGAATACCCTAATGAAAATTATTAAAAAAAAAAAACTAAATCGTAAGACAGCTATAATAGACACTAAGGCAGTTACAGCTACTAATATTAATATCAACTTGAAATTTTTAAGTCAGCAATTATAGTTATGATCTTATATTGAAATAAAATAAAATATTATATAAATTTGAAATAAAATAAACATACTATATTACATGATATAAACTAACACAACGGTATCTTACCGTATAATATATTAAAATTGCTTAAAACTTTTATGTGATGGTAAAATAATAAAATAACTAAAACCGAGAGATATTTCCATCAACTAATCCACGACCAATACGTATAATCACTAAATCGATTAATTTCGGAATTTACATTATACAACTTTGTGGTTGAACTGAAGTGGGAGCCCGACCCTCCTATATAATAATATGTAATCTGTATTAAGGGACGCGCACATTTAGTCGAATTCAATCCGGAATCGATGCCGCTTGGTATTATATTAAATTATATTATGTGGCCGTGTCGGGGTCATGTAGAATGATTAAATTCCTGGTGCATATCATACTATGCCCAACCACTAGTTCTGATGGCGATGTACAAACATCGGTCTTGTGTTACAACTATACCTACGGAAACGGATTGATTGATATGGCTGCTATGATGCGTTTCCGGTACTCGTAAGTGCAATTTTAAAATAAGGCTCAACGAGGCCTCACCCCCGTAAGTGTATTGAATTAAAAAAAAAAAAAAACGAGAACGACAAAGCTTATACTGACGGTCATCTCGACAGGTTATTTTGTAATTCATATTACGTCTAGCGGTTAGTACTGAAATATTTATTGATATAATTCATCCAACATATTATTAAAGTTTTGTTTGTTTAGAATGATTTAAAACCTGATCTCAAAGCATCGACTGAGGAAATCAGAATACAGTAAATAGTTGGAACACGTAATTTTTATTAGTTGAAACTCGATGACGCAAAAAATGTAATCAATTGTGGAGCAGTGCCTATACCCTAATATTAATTGGTTTTTGCAACGCGTCTAAGTTAAAGTCGCTTAGTCCTTGCAACTCCAAACGTATTATATATTATTTCGTGATGAACGAGATATGTGAGAAATCTGCTATGAAGGAGTGTTTATCGACTGCAAAAGGATATTTATAAAAACAATAAGAATGTCAGAAAAGTAGTTTTAAAATAAATATTAAGTAGTTCATATTAGATTTAATAGTTTGTGTTGTCCCCGCGGTTCTATATAATTAAAGCCCTCTTAAAAAAATATCATAAAGTTCACGTTTCAAGACTAGGAATTGATAGTGACTTCATGCTGTTACTGTAATGTATGTCAAAATAGAAAAATCACCGACTTTATACCTGTATACGATTCCGTGAAAACGACAAAACGGCTATTTCATTACACCTATATGGTCAATTATAATGGCTTCAGGTACCTCGAGATTGCTAACATTAAATAATAATATTGTTGACTCGGAATTCTTTTTCAACCGTTTCCTTTCGGCCGGTTTATTTTACAGGTATAATTGTGCGGCGATGGCTGAACTATTACAATGGGAGTATACACAAAACGACTCGGTAATTTCCGATTCAATTTCCAACAACGACAATGCGATGTAAACAGCGTTTTTTTAGGCACAAAAGAAACCATACTCAATACATTATCTAACAATAGTTTGGTATGTATTTATAATTGAAATATCAAAGAAAAAAAATCTGTAAGAACGAAATTAAATCACTCCAACATGAACTGTATACAATGCACAACGTTTGATTCCATAATTGATTGTAAAGGTAAAATTGTCAATTTAGTTTATTCTGCGACATGGGGCTGGATGATGTTTACTTATATAATTGTCCTTCCGCGATTTGTATGCTGGCAAAAATCACTTCTCGTGCATCTCGTTTTATGTCGGGCTTCCTAAAAGTTCTCGAGCAAAACTCATTAATTTTTTTCGGTTAGAATCAAGTGTGGCCGTGGTGACGTTCTAAGTTTAGACATTTGACGATGGGAATTAATTATAATAGTGTCTAACAAAATCGCGAGATTAATTAGACAGGATATAATTTTCAAAATATTTTTGTTCTTTTTGATCTATATATTATAGATATTTTAAATTTAATACAAGGATTTTCATAATAGTTGTTCTTACAAAAGAAAGATCGAAAAAACATGAGCATAATTTTTGACGAAATTTAATATTCAAACCTAAATATTAACATAAAACATATATATTTATAAATAGGCACAGTCTCAAGCCGGACAATAATATAAAATAACACTATATAGGGATCAATACATTTACGAAAGGTATAAAGAAAGAAAAATTAAAAGCAATGGTAAAAAACCACCTCGGCCTGAAACTGTCTCCTTTCTATATCCTTCGACCGGTTTATTGTCATGATATGTATGAAAATGCATTACTATACTGTCAGCTCTGTCTCTGAACACATCCAAACAAAATTCCATATCCCTTTTAACCTACTTACCATGGCCATCATTCGTTCTTTGGATTTTATTCCACTACACTACTATTCAGAAGAGCGAATTCCTCGTTTTTGTTAAAAAATCTATGAGTGCATGATATAATATATAATATACAGGGGCGCTGCAATACATCTAGGTACCTCGGTTGTGACACTCCCGGAATAAAAGACTTAAACTCACGTAATTCCTGGTAATTATCCAAGACTCCTGAAGCAAAAATGGAGTGTAGCCTTTTTAATAAATAATAATACAATTTAAAAAAAAAAACTAACAAATAGGAAATGTCACCAAGTTTCAACTAATGGGCCATACTTCATGTATATAATAATACAAAACATCACATACACTATTGTGCTTGCAGGTGTAGATTGTCTATGAAAGGAAAACCAATATCTGGTTGGCTGTTAATATTTTTAAATGAATCAATTGCAATTATAATATATACTGTATAGACGTATAGTCGAGATGAGAAAGCCATTCTGTTATGTTTTTACCTAACTCGTGTAAGGTCAAAACAAAAAAAAATCAAACAGATCGAATTTATAAATTATTAGGAATCTATTTTAGAGCTCACTGATCACAAAATCTAAAGAAAATAATATTATTTTCAAAGGTGCCATCACGTGATCTTTTTTATTTCTCTAAATATTTATTAATAAAACAAATGCTTGGAAGTTTAGAGCCACTAAAAAATTTAAAATAAACTTACATCGAGCGTTATAAATATTTGATATGATAAAGGAAAATAACGAGAAATGAACCATCAAAAATATTGTTTTATTCAATTTTTATGATAGGTGTCTTTCTTCAAAAAATTACTTTTCGATAATGTATGAGTTATTACTTATTAATAATAATTTATAGTGAATGAATGTGCCATAATGCCATTGGCCATCGCTGCTTTAACTTTTTTCTTTTACCGTGTTGCCGTGTCAAATACATAACACACCTGCACTACACCAGATATTGGTGTGGCTGGCTCTTAAATATAAAATATTCCAAAAACTATCGAGAATGATAAGAAATAAAAAACAACATTGACATTCTTTGAAGTCTTGTTATGTTCCGGCGGCGCGTGAAAAGTGTGCTGTAATATTAAATTTAAAAACAATTTCCATCACGTTCTATAAATGATTTAGAGTGTGTACCTTGGGTTAGTTTTTCAATTTTGTAAAATGGAATATTTTTAATCTTATGACACACAGTAGGTACATTAATGTACATAAAATCCATTAAGTCGCAAGTATATTTATATTGTAAAATGTAAGTATATACTAAGTAATTTAAAAATAATAATGTAAATTTAAATACTTAAAGATCAAGAGGTGTAGAAATTGGATTAGACAATAAAAACACATCGTGATAGGATCGGTAGCGCTTAGTTTTACTCGGAATTTATATTTTATATACAATAGGAATATATAACATCTTTATTTCCTATTAAATTAAAATTATGAAAATAATCTTTATGTAAAACATTTATTGCAATTTAAAATATTTACGAAGTTCAGATGACGAAGTCAAAAACGCTCTCAAAATAGTAATAAATAAAACAAATAAAAAATATTTACATCTACTTTCCTTTGTTTTGACTTTAGTTATTGGATACTTCATAAAAAAAAGTACAGCTATAGTGTGCTACACTGTACATATATAATGATTGTACTATGTTTGATGATTTTAGTATAAATTGTAATTCCGTTTTTATATCTTTATTAGATTTTATCGATGTTTTTATCATGAATAAAGTATACAATATATTATAATATCATATTCGCAAATACAAAAAACGTAAAACAGAATAGATTGAAATCGTAATTTTTTGTTCGTTTAAAAATTTCTTTCTTACGCTTTAACGTTCCATTTAAAATGTGTGCAATTAAATTGTTTGGAAAAGAAAATGAGAATTAATAATACGATTTAAGAATCAGGTTGAATAATTTACCAAGAAAAATATATATAGGTAATCTCTAAAACTGAAAATTTGCTTTTTTTAGGTTACTCTGCAGTATTCAACAAATACGAGGTTTTTTTTAAACACCAACATTTTTCCATTTAAAATACTAGACAGTGGTATTAAACCCAAATAAATGGATTACTATATTATAATGTGGAAAAGAAAATTACATAATATAAGCATCAATTTAACTATAGAGTTTAATTAACTTTGTTCTTAACTGTAATCTAACTTTACCTACTTTAAAAATTGTTCAAGTATCAGATAAGTAATATGATTTATAATATTATCATTATTATTATTATATTATTATATTGTGGATTTCAATAAAAAATATTATCATTTATCAATCATTAACTATTGAGTCATTCCGGATATTACATGTTTAAAGATTAATAGTATATGTAATAAGTAGTATATGAGTACGTTGGGTACACTTTTTTCCTATAAAAAAATATAAAAACCGACCTATGAAAAATTACAAAAATCTAAACAATTTCTTGATTTATTTACAAAAAATCTAAAAAAATCTGTTAAAATTACAAAAAAAATTTAAACTATTAGGTCGGGTAGTTTGACTACATTGACAAAACATAAAAACCGACCTTATATTTTCCTGTGAAAAAATTACAAAAATCTAAACTTTTTCTTGATTTATTTACAAAAAATCTAAACTTATCTGTTAAAATTACAAAAAATTTAAACTATTAGGTCGGGTAGTTTGACTACTTAACTAACCATTATATTTCATTATTATTTAAAAATTCTATAAATTTATGCATTTTATATCTATATTTAACGCGTGCCCCATTCGGGGACGCGTTATTATTGTCACCAAATCCCATAAATTGCAATAAATTCTCAGTTATTTTTTCCATACACCCTGAAATACCATAGTGTATAAAGGTTAAATATTAATATTTAATGTTTATTATTAAAAAAAATTTCTCTATAAATATAAAATAATAATAAAACAATGAATCAAAACAAGAACAATACAATTATTAGTCTTTATGAAAAGATAAAAAATAATGAAGGGTTATTGCAATCATTAAAAACAGGGGAAATATTTGTATGTTCAAGATGTCAAGATTTTAAGAGGCCTGATGAATTTACTAAAAACCAAAGATGGTGTAATTTGTATGAAAACCACAGTTAATAATGATTTTAAAATATGTGAATGTGGAAAAAAATATTTAAGATGTTATAGCAATCATTTGTTATCCAAATATCACATAAAGAGGTAGATAATATATCCAAAGAGAATATTTCACAAAAATAAATTTTGTTATTAAAAAATAAATTCATTAAATAATATAAAAATAAAATAAACAAAAAATTTCTTTTAAAATAAAAATAAATAAATAAATAAAAATTAATTAAATTAATAAAAATAAAAAATGCAGTCACAGAATAATATTATAAAATTAGAAAAAATGAAAGTACCTGAGCTTAAGTTGATAGCAAAAAAATACGATATAAAAAATGTTTGTAGAATGAAAAAAGATTGTTTAATAGAAAATATAAAAAAACAAGTTGCATTAAAAATGTTGGATAAAAATCCCTTCTGTAAGTTAGATAAATCATTATTTACTAAAGAAAATTATTTTAATAGCTCACTAGAAAGAACACCGTATAAGTTGATAGATGTAATTCAATCTAATAAACAATTTAATACAAAATTTAGGATTCATAAAGCTGATTATAAAATTAGGTTTAAAGAAGCATTAATAAACGATATAAAACAAAGTAATACAGAATACAAAATTAATTATATAGATAAAGCTTTAAACGAAATGTTAAACCTTGCTAAAAGCAGTTCTGCATATGAAAAAGATGATAGAATAAGTATTGCATTATTTAATCCAAATATAAAAACTCCTATATATACTGGATTGAGATCTGATGATATTTTAACAAACTTAAAATGTATAACTAATGGGTTATTAACTTCAAATGAAGAAATTGATATTACAGAAACTACTTTTGAAGTTCAAATAGTAAACATACCAAGAGGCTCAAAAGGAAATAAAATAATAAATTTATCAGAAAATATAAAAAACAAAAAGCAGTATTATTCAGATTAATAACGATGATAATTTATGTTGCCCGAGAGCTATTGTTGTTGCATTATCTACTCAAACAAATAATATTTTAGGTCATGAATTAAATCCCAATAAAATTAAGCAATTGAAGATAGGCAGAAAAATTCAAAAAGATTTAGCTTTAAAATTATGTAATATGTTATCAGGATATAACGAAGAAGGATTTACATTGGATGATATTCAAAATGTGGAAAAAATACTAGATATACAAATAAATATTATTTGTGCTGAAAGTTTAAATGCTTTAATTTATAAAGGTGATGATAAAGAAACTAAAATTTATTTGTATAAAAATGGTAATCATTTGATGTTATTACATCAATGCAAGGTTTTTATGGGTCTTCTTATTATTGTAAAAAGTGTAATAAAGCATATGAAGCGAAAGATAAACATAAATGTGTTAAAGATAAAAATGTATGTAAATTGTGTATGCAATCTGAACATTAAGTAATACAAAAAAAAAAATATATTGTGAAAAATGTAACAGATATTGTTATAATCAAGATTGCTTAGATAATCATTTTTTTGTATGTATGTATATACGTAAATGTATTGATTGTAATCAAATATGTAAAAGAGAAGGAAATATACTAAATCCTCATATAGATAATTGCGGATATAGTAAATGTAGAAATTGCCAAGAAGAAGTGAAAATAAATGAACATCAATGTTATATGCACCTAGAAGAGCATTAGGAGGTAAATGTAATATACTTGATTGTACTAAATGTGATAAAGGTAATACCAAGTATAATATTGTACTTATACAGAAAAATATTTGTTTTTTGATTATGAAGCTCAACAAGAAACAGGAACTCATATCGCAAATAAAATAATTGCTCATGATTTTGAAGGAAATAAAATTATTTTGATACAAATGAAGAATTTTGTAAACATGTAATATCCGAGGAATATAGGGGTTATACATTTATAGCACATTACGCAAAAGGATACGATTCACAATTTATATTAAAATACTTGGTTGATAACACTCTGAGTCCATTTACAATTTATAATGGTACAAAATTAATGTTATTAGAAATTAAATATTTAAAAATAAGAATAATAGATAGTTCTAATTTTATTCAAGGTCCTCTCAGTAGTTTTCCCAAAACATTTGGACTCAACGAACTGAAAAAAGGTTACTTTCCGCATTTCTTTAATACAGTAGAAAATCAAAATTATATTGGTATATTACCCGATAAAAAATATTATGGATTCGAAACAATGAAAACAGAGAATAAAATAGAATTTGAAAAATGGTATGATGAAAAAATAAATGAAAATTATATATTTAATTTTAAAGAGGAACTAGAGGCTTACTGTAATTCAGATGTGGATATTGATCGAAGAGGTTGTTTAGAATTAAGAAAACAATTTTTGGATATAGCTAACATCGATCCTTTTTGCTATACAACTATAGCAGGTGTTTGTATGGCTATCTATAGGTCAAAATATTTAATATCTGATACTATAGCTGTTTTAGATAAAGAAAAAATGAAAATTATTCAAAACAATCTATAACATGGTTAAGCCATTTTAATAATATAAATATCTGCCATGCTTTAAATGGTGGTGAAAAAATAATAGCAGGATCTAAAGTAGATGGTTATGATGAAAAATCAAAAACAGTTTATCAATATCATGGATGTTTTTGGCACGGCTGTCCTAAATGTTATAGAGATAGAGAAACTATAAATAATATAAACCATGAAACAATGGATGATTTGTATCAAAAAACAATTGAAAGAAGTACAATAATAAAAAATGCAGGTTATAATCTTATTGAACAATGGGAATGTGATTGGATAAATAGTAATATATACAAAAAAATGGAAAAAGCTGATATAGCTGACCCTATTAATCCTAGAGATGCTTTCTTTGGAGGTAGAACAAATGCGACAAAATTAAGAGTAAAAAATAAAAAATGCGTTATATTGATATCTGTAGTTTATATCCAACTGTGAATTATTATGATTATTATCCTGTTGGGCATCCTGAAAAAATATTTAATCCAAAAGTATATGATAAAAATTGGTTTGGATTAATTAAATGTAAAATTTTACCTCCAAGAAATCTTTATCATCCTGTACTTCCAGTTAAAATTAAAATGAAAAAAAATGAAAAGTTATTATTTCCTTTGTGTTATAAATGTGCTGTAGATCAAAATGAAAAATGTAATCATTCTCAAAATGAAAGAGAATTTATAGGAACATGGACAACAGATGAAGTTAATAAAGCTTTACAAAAAGGATACATAATAACAAAAATGTATGAAGTATGGAATTTTAAAGAAAAAACAACAGATTTATTTAAAGAGTATATTAAGAATTTTATGAAAATAAAATTAGAAAGTTCAAAACATAATTATAGTTCTAATGAAGAATATGTAAAAGAAGTTTTTGATAAAATGGGTATTTTGTTGGATATAAAACAAATAAGTGATAATCCTGGTAGAAGAGCTGTAGCAAAATTATGTCTAGTTAGCTTATGGGGAAAATTTGGACAAAGACAAAAAATGAAAAAAACTGAGTTTGTTACAGACCCACAACAATTCTATAAATATTATTAGATGATAGATTAGAAAATATAATATAAAATTATTAAATGACAATATGATACAAATGTGTTATAATTATAAAAATCATTATGTTGAAAATTATCATAATACAAATATTTTAATAGCTTTATTCACAACATCTAGTGCAAGATTAAGATTATATAAAATTTTAGATAAACTAGGCAGAGCTGTAGTTTATTTTGATACCGATTCTATTTTCTATATAGATAACGGTTCTAATAAAATTAAAACAGGAACAATGTTGGGAGAATGGACTGATGAATTAGGTGAAAATGTACATATAACAGATTGGGCATCTACAGGCCCTAAAAGTTATTATTATAAAACAAATGATAATAAATTTAAAACGGTTATAAAGGGTTTTACTTTGAATTATCAAAATCTATTAAAACTAAACGGTGAATCAATGATAAAATTAATTGAAGAAAATAATAAAGATAATAATATAGAACTAGAATACAATCAAATAACACGTGAACCACTTAATAAAACTTTAGTTAATAAAAAAGTTACAAAAAATTCTCATTTGAATATGATAAAAGAATAATATTACCAGATTATGATACAATACCATACGGCTACAAATTGTAATATTTTTTTATATGAGATTTGATGACAATAATAACACGGTCGGATTATTCGACCGTGTTAAATTTTATGGATTTTATTATCATTTTTATTTATAAAATTCAATATATTCTTAGTAATTAATAATTCTTTTTTATTAAAAAAAAATGGTCAATATTTAACGCGTGTCCCATTTGGACACGCGTCATTAAAATCCAAAAATCTTTGAAAACGATTTTACACTATGATACTATGAGGGGGACTTATAAAGAATTTAAATCAAAAGTTTAATGTAAAAATGAACATTCTAACATAAATATTCCCGGAGTTATACTTAATGAAAAATATGAAGCGGAGGGTAAACTTTTAATATGCAGTGTAGATAAACATATAAAACATATCTGTGTTGTTCCGACTTGATAATATCATTATTTAAAAATTCTATAAATTTATGCATTTTATATCTATATTTAACGCGTGCCCCGTTCGGGCACGCGTTATTATTGTCACCAAATTCTATAAAAATTCTATAAATTTATGCATTTTATATCTATATTTAACGCGTGCCCCGTTCGGGCACGCGTTATTATTGTCACCAAATCCCATAAATTCCAATAAATTCTCAATTATTATCAAATATCAAATGAAATATAGGACTTGTAATATAAATATCAATAATTAATATAACAGCGTTTTTATAAAATTAAACAATATAATATCTGAGTTGTACAGACATCCAACGGTGGCCACCTCTCACACTTTTTTATTTTTTTTTTTTTTTTTTGGATGTCTGTACAACTCAGATATTATTGTATTTCCCCTTGTAGCAAGGCACAATCAGGGGCTTTGGTCTATTTACAGAATCTGAAATTAGGTGGGGGAGATCATATACGTCAACTGTGTTGAGGTAGATAGAAATCAAGGTGATAACGTAGGCCGCACCACGTGACAACTTACATTTGAATGCAAGCCACCAATCGTCCGAAGCGCTACAATTACCGGCTTTATGATCTCCTCCCCGCCTACTTTTCAAATTCCATTACGATTATATTCATAGTAGAAACAAATCAGCAGAAGAGTGCAGCGCTACACTCCCCCACCCATCCATTCCTACTATGAACACTCTCAAAACCAACGCCTTAACCGAGCGAGCCATGCTACGAGGTTGAGAAAAGAGATTTTTTTAATTCTATTTAAATGCAATAGAATAAATATTTTATGTCAAAAAAGTTTGTTAAAAAAAAGATGATTTAAGAAGATTCGAACTCGCTACCAGCAGGTATATGGAAAAGCCTTGGGCCACTAGGACATGAATACTTGATGGAGAGTCGTAGAAAAGAGGTATATTTAAGAATATATAAATATTGTAATTAATTAATAATTATTATTTTTATAGTACTATACTATTATAAATTATAATATATAAAAGACTCAAATAGATGTACATATATAATAACCAATACATTTTTTCTATCTAATTTAAAAATTACTTAATAAAACAACTTTTTAAAGAATTACATTTTTTACATTTCGCAGACAATCTTTTTAAATTATTTTTAGTCATAATTATATGTGGATCAATATTATCTGTTTTTTGTTTACATTTAACACAATATATATTTCCCATTTATAAGAAATTAATAATATAATTATTATTAATATTTTATATTTATATAATATTTAATTATACTGTATACTTGTAGCCGTTAAGTTGTGTCTGTTTTAAGTATTTTTCTCTAGGGAAAAAGTTAATAGTTTCTTTAAAATCTGCTTCTTTTAAAAATATACTGTCCCCGATTATTTTTTTAGATTTATACATCAATGTCAATTGATTATAAAATTTATAACAAATTCTGTATTCTATAATTCTTTCATTAAGCTTATAAGATTTTTCAAAAATTTCTACAATTCCGTTTAATAACGAAAACATTGTTAATAAAGGTAATACAAAATATCCAATTGGTCCAATTGCACTTAGAAACAATTTTAAAGCTAGTAAACAAAAACTGACTTTTGAATAATAATTGTAGCTTTTTCTATAAACTAACATATTTTTTTCTAAATACGTTTCCATTTAAACATGATTATTTATAATAACTATAAAACAAATTTTAGAATTAAAAACGTAAGCCTTTTTTACAAGCATTATGTTTTTAGGATTAAATAAGCAACAAATTCACAATTTTTTATTCATTTTCATCTTGATCAGTAATAGATTAATACTTTTAAAATTGGGTACATGTAAAGGAATATATTTTATATCATTAGATATATATTGACCTTCAATATCACATTTAATAACACATAAAATATCATCATCTTTATGCGAATATTTTTCCGTTTTATGGTTAGAAATGGATCTTTCAATTATATTACAATGTACTTCCAGAATTTTTTTTTTCAACATAAAGTCCAAGTATAATTTCTGATCCAATATGATTATAGTCATCATCATTATCAAATCCTAAACTAAAACTTAAATTTCCATCCATTAAATAATATTCCTTAGATGTAATTGTTATAAGATTATTTTAGTTGCATTTTTATATTTGATGGTAGTAATTTGTTTAATTGGTCAATAGTATAATTTTGTTTTTTTATAATAGTTTTGCTATTTTTTGTTTCAATGAACCCATCTATGTTTTTTAAAAAGCCATGTGTATAAAATTTTGGTTTGTTTGTACCTATTACTTTATATTGTATATCTGGTGTTTGTTCAAATGAATCAGGCCATAATTTATTTATAGGAATCAGTTTTTTAAAGTTTCCAATTTTATAATCAAAACCTAAACAATCTGATAAATATTCATCAAAGCACAGACCAATTGAAGCAGTTATTTGTAATACATCTTTAATTATTTCAAGACTTACTTTAGGAAATTTAACCACAAACATAGTTCCGAATGAATTAAATAAATTTTCAATTTCATTTATTGAATATATACCTATAGATATTTTACCTAATGGGATTTGACCATTTCGACCTAATCTAAATTCACATTCTTTCTCTATATTTATGTAATGATCATCATAGAGAGGATATTTAATAATTTTGTTGTTACTTGTTCTTGTAAATTCTATATCTTTAAAAACCAGATATTTTTTTAAGTTTTCATCTACATTATAGTAGCATGAGGTTTCAATTTTAACCTTTTTATCAACAAACGATAAAATTAATGGAGTGATTAATTTATTTAGTTGTTCTTTAGTATATTGACCATTATTGATATTAATTATGTTATTGTTAATTGTTATTTGACAGTCATTTTCTATTTAATTAAATTACTTAAATTACTAGAATTTGTAAATGATAAAGCATAAAGCCCTATGGACATTTTATGATCTGTATTATGTATATAATGTTCTAGATGGATAGAGCCATTTATGATTTTAATTAATTTCATTTAATAGCGAACAATTTTAATAATTTATTTATATTTTTGGTCTTACGACTCATTGCTTGCTATTCAAATTCTATCAAATGGATTGATTTCCCATTATCAAGAGTTTTTTTACCTTTGTATATCATATACATTTCACCATCATATCTGTCTATATCTAAATCAGAAATACTATTAACAAATCTATAGGGCAATAATAACATATATCTATTACCTAATAAAGCAGAAACTCTTTCACCATATTTTGTATCTATTTTTTTAAATGATGATATTTTATAAGGTTCATTAATATTTAGATCAGATAATTTATGTATTTGTAGTCGTAATCTTCTGCATTCAATTGCTTTAAAACATTAATTACAGTTGTCTAAAGAATTACCTTCAAACTCTATACGATGGTATAAATCTCCATTATCAAATATTTTTTTATATCTGTAATACAGGTAAAGTGTAGACCACTCTTTATCATTCATTTCATATATATTTCCAGAAATAATTTTAAAAAATCTATCTGGTAAAAAGAGCTTATATTTATTATCCAATACAACAGATACTTTATCCTGTCCACTGATGTTAATAAGTTCAAAAGCAGTAACTTCATATTTTTTGTCAGTTACCAGTTCTGATAATTTAATAAATTTATACTTGTATCCATATTTATTTAATCGCACTTTTAAGTCTACTGAATCAATTGAATTAGACATTTTTAATTTAAACATTTTTATATTTATATATATATATATTTAATAAGAAAAAAATTTAATAAGAATTTTAATTTTTAAGCTTATATTAATTTTCTATATTAAATGGATAAAAATATGAAATTACATTGTTTCATTTAAATGATAATAGCAAATCAGAGTCAGTACTTCCAATACCTATGAGATGTTTAATTATAGGTTCTTCTGGATCAGGGAAAACTAATTTATTATGTAATATTATTATTAAGTATTGGATTCCTTTTGAGAATCTTTATATCTTTACAAAAAATATAGAGCAACCAATTTATGAAAGTATAAAAGAAGTATTTGCAAAATTGAATAATGTAGAGGTATATATAACCAATGAAGAGATAATATCTGTTGATGATTGTAAACCAAATAGTTTAGTTGTTTTTGATGATTATATTTTAGATAAACAAGATAGAATAAAAGATTATTTTGTAAGATCCAGATCTAAAAATATTTCATGTATTTATATAAGCCAGAATTATAGTTTATTAGATTTAAGAGCAATCAGAACAAATTGTAATTTTTAAATTGTATTTAAGCAGTCAGATTTTTATATTAGGAGAATATGGAAAGATTTTTTGAGTAATGATATAGTTTTTGATAAATTTAAATCTTTATGTTCAACTTGCTGGAAAAATAAGTTTGGGTTTATATCAATTGATTTAACAGATATACACATTTATAATAGATTTAAAAAAATATGAATTTAGACATTGAAACGTAAACGTAAACGTTAAACGTAAACGTAAAACGTAAACGTTAAACGTAAACGCAAAACGCAAACGTAAAATGTAAAACGTTTATTTAAATAATGGTTATCGAACATATATTTGTTTATTAATTTTTATTATTAAAATGTTTTCTATTAAATGGATATAAAAGATATGAGGAATATTTTTTAAAAGAAAGGGGAAAAGTAATGAAAAATAGAAAAAAAGGAGGCTTTGTAACAAAAAAAGGAGAAGATATAATGTCAGTTGAGGAAGCAGATAAAATAATTAAACTTAAAATGACCTGATGAAACAATATAAAAATGCAGCTTTAAGAAACATATATATTGAAGAGGAAAAGAGAAATCATTTGGACCAGTAACAAATGAATTAAAAAATATTGTGAATGCAGTTAATGAAGTTAAGGAAATAAATATTAAAACTGATGAAGATATTCAAAAAATGTTAGTACCTTTAAAACGCCCTGAAATGTTAAGGTTGACAGATAGTGCAAGTACTCCAATTAAGTCAACTTTAGGTATTAAATCACCTTTAGAAATAAGATCACCAATTAGGAAAAATATGTCTCCAAAAACACCAACAACCCCTACTATAGTTTTAGGACCATTAACAACTAAGTATCTACCTCGTATTAGAGATAGTTCTTATGGTATATATCATAATGCTGAAACTGATAATTATATGATTGGAAAGGATGTAGTAACTTTCAAAGACGATAATTTAGTTATAGGTGGAAAAACATATAAAGGAACAGTAGGATTATTTAGATTATTATGTGAAAATGTGTTTGCTTCACCAAAATGGTATGAACCAGAGGATTTTGATAATTATAAAGAATATTGATTAGAACTGATTCATTATTTCAGAAAAATAATAGTGCCACAAGATCTGTTAAATCAAATAAAGGTGAAAAATATAATAAAATGATTGCTGATATTTGGTGGAATGATATAAAACCTTATCTACCACCCACCCAAGGAAGGTGAGAAGGTCAGATAGAGACTCAGGAAGAAGAAAAAGAAGGAGAAGGTTTAAAAAAATATTCAGAAGATCGTATTGAGTATAAATATATACATAATTTAAGTGAATTATTAAAGAGATTATATTTTATTGCTAGTGAAGAAAAAGCAGGTCATAATAATTTTGATAATGAAAAAATTAGTATTGTACATTTTTTTAGTTCTGAGTTGGAAAGATTAGCTACTACCCCACAAGGAATTGAGTATTTAATATCTTATGTAACAAGTTTGCCTGAGAAAGTTGTTGAAGGATCAGGTCTTATGAATAATTTTTTAAACAGCAAATTTATGCCAGAAATACATTGGCCTGGTTATAATTATCTTGGTCCTTTTACTGATTTAGAAAAAAAAAAAAAAACCAGTAAATAAACTAGATATGGCAGCAATGGAACATGATTATTTTTATAAAGAACATAAAGATATTGAAACAAGACATATTGGAGATAAAATTTTGGAAAATAAAGCTTTGGATAGATTTTTAGATTCAGATGCATCTATAGGTGAAAAAACAGCTGCTTTTGTCACTGTAAATGCAATGAAAGCAAAAAGATATTTTGGTATGGGTTGAATTTGATTTTTAAATAAATTTTATTTGTATTAAATGGATTTAGATTTGAATGATTCTCAAATAAAAAAACTTGTAAAAGCTTATAAAAACAAAATTGATGTAGTTATTCAATTAATTATAAGCATGCACAGATTGGTAATGGAAAAAACAAATTTAATTTAACTGATAGACAAAATAATAAGTTAACTAAAGCTAAAAAAGATAAAAAGGGGGTGAGATTAAAAATTACAAAAACTCAATTTGGAAATAAAGATAAAGTAGGTGGGTTTTTACCTCTTATCATAGCAGGTATAGGAGCCCTTAGTGCCTTAGCAGGAGGGGCTAGTGCTATTGCAAATACTGTTATTGATGCAAAAGATAAGAAATTAAAACGAGATGAGACAGAAAGACATAATAAAATAATGGAAGAAAATGTTAAAAAAATTAAGACTTACAGATTGGTTCAGGTTTAAAAAAAAACAAAAAAAGAAATAAAACCATTAACTATTATGATATTATTAAAGCAGGAAAAAATATTAAGAATTTTAGAGGTTGTTTTATGAAAGATCAGTTACCAATAGTACCTTGGAAAAATGAATGTGGAGTATTAAATTTAAATAATTCCAGTCAATCTGGATCACATTGGGTTGCATGGTTAAAAAAAGATAATAAAAAAGTATATTTTGACTCTTATGGAGATTCAGTTCCGATTAAAGAAATTGTAAGTTATTTAGGAAAAGATGATTTATATTATACCACAGATCAGCTTCAAAATTATACTGATCCACCTATATGTGGATATTTATGTTTAGATTTTATTAAGAATTATAAATTATAATTATTATTATTATTATTACATATTATATATATATATATATATTATAAGCTATATTTACTAATTTAAAAACTAAAAACTAAATCTAAATTATAAATTATTAAATTGTTATCAAATTTTTTTCCTTATAAATGGAAAATATATTTGCACAATATGATCATGCTATTATCCGTGAACAGGATAAAGTATTTACCCTTTATCAACATCAAATCTTAATGCTCCTAATCAAAATACTACTTTTAACATAATGGAAGAAAAAGTTTCTTAGATGTTGGAAAAGCAAAGTTTCAAATTTTTGGTCAAGTTTTACAAGCTGATGGTACTAATTATCCTAAAGGATCAAATGTAATATTAGTTGATAATTTCCAGGATTTTTGTTTGAGTCACTTTCTGTTAAAAAACATGGTAAAGAATTAGATAGAATTGATAATGTAGGTAGATGTAGTTTGATTAAGGTACAGTTAGTTATTCTGCAGACCTTAGTGGACCAACAATAAATAATGGGTTTCAATCAAAATTAGTGGTGGTGGCTTTTTTAGTGCTAATGGTAAATTATCTAATTTGTGTTTAGGATTTTTTAAAGATATAAAATATCCAATATATAAAGGAGGCTTTGAAATAATTTTTTAAGACGTTCTGATGATGATGCTTTTTAGAGATAAAGATGATAAAGGAGTTATGCCTGGAGTTGGAAAAATTGTTATTGATGAATTACTTATTAGAATACCAATTGTGACTTATGATGATATGAATAATGTAAATTGGTAAATGAATTAACTTTATTGTCCAAAAGAATGAATATAAACTTAGATTTAATCATGGCAATGTATTGAGGAAAGAAATATTACTGGTAAAACACTATCCACAGATATAACAAATATGTATAGAAATATCCATAATCCTTTATTTGCTATCGTAGCTTTTCAAACAGGTAGATTAAATAATCAATTGTCAGACCCAATAGAGTTTAGTAATTGTAATTTGAAAAATATTTGGTTGGATATTAACGGTATAAGGTATCCAGAAGAATTATTAAATTTAGATTTTAAAAAAGGAAAATTTAATATTGCTTATGATATGCTAATGAGTTATAAGAATGTTTATAATAGAGTACATAGAGATTTATCTTTAATGTATATAACTCCAGAACAATTTAAAAATACCAGACCATTTTTTGTAATTGATATGAGTAGGCAACCATTAGAGATTTCCAAATCTAAAACAAGTATTGTCTTACATGCAGACTTCAATGAAGATGTGCCTGCAAATACTATTTGCTATATTTGCTTAGTATCTGGTACAGAATTTTTTTATGATCTTACTAATAATACAATTAGAGAAAATATATAAAATATATATTTTAAATAAATGGATTATTGTAAAAATATAAATATATAGATATATTTTAAATAAATGGATTATTGTAAAAATATAAAATATTGATATATATATATATATACCAATAACGCGTCCTGAATTACGGACACGTTAAATATATTTTAAATGGATTATTGTAAAAATTGTAAATCTCAAACTAAAAGTATAGATATTCCTGAATTTATTAAAAAAAATAATAAATATAGGAGATTATCAGTATGTAGAAAATGTAATGCAAATAAAAAACAATATATCAAAACCACCAGAATTTATAGAAGCTATGAATTATTTAAACCAGCTAGAAAACATTTTGAAACTAGACATTTTATACAAAGAGGTATAAATGATACTTGGCAAGCTGATTTGTATTGTTTTTTATAGACCAAAATCAAAAGACGTTGATCCTAATAATATTTAAGAAATAAATATAATGAAATTAAAGTTAATGATAATCATAAGACATTGTATAAGGCTAATAATGGTTTTAAATATATACTTAATGTTATCGATACCTTTTCTAAATATGTTTATTCAATAACCTTTGAAAACGAAAAGTGGATTGGAAGTATCTGAGGCATTTTCACAAATATTTAACATAATGTACCTAAGAAATTACATGTAGATAAGGGTAAGGAATTTTATAATAAGGATTTAAAACAAATACTAAATAAATATAACATAACAATGTATAGTACAGGTACCGATAAAAAGGCATCTATATAGAACGTTTTAACAGAACATTGGGCGATAAATTAAAGAAAGTGCTTTATTTAAACAATGTATGGATTACTGAATTACCAAAAATTATTAAGACATATAATAATACATATCATAGAACGATAAAAATGAACCTGCTGATGTAAATAAGAAAAACGAGAATGATTTACTTAATAGTGTTTATAAATATGATATTAATAATTCTGAACCTAAATTTGAGATTAATGATAGAGTTAGATTATCAACCATAGTAGATGTATATAGAAATAAATTGAAAACAAATTGGTCTAAGGAAATATTTACAATTGAAAAAGTTTTTATATCAAATGTTGTTTATTATATAATTTATGATATAGAAGGTACATTTTATGAAGAAGAATTACAATTATCATTATTATAAATTATTGTAATTTTAACAGATAAGTTTAGATTTTTTGTAAATAAATCAAGAATTGTTTAGATTTTTGTAATTTTTTCACAGGAAAATATAAGGTCGGTTTTTATGTTTTGTCAATGTAGTCAAACTACCCGACCTAATAGTTTAAATTTTTTTTGTAATTTTAACAGATTTTTTTAGATTTTTTTGTAAATAAATCAAGAAATTGTTTAGATTTTTGTAATTTTTCATAGGTCGGTTTTTATATTTTTTTATAGGAAAAAAGTGTACCCAACGTACTCATATACTACTGTAATATTATAGTAGACGTTGATTTTTTTTGTTAACAGATAGTGGTCGAAAATTAAAAATATTAAACTCAAACAAAAATTACATTTTTATATTTTACATACAACATCTACCTGATACAATAATATGTAATACTATATAAAAATGGGTTTTTTCAATTTTAAAAAAATTGGTTTAAGACTTATCGTTATATTTTTTGATGAATAATTAAACACGGAAATATAGCAATATTATTATAAAAAAATTAAATTAAAACGAACGCTCCGATTGATTAAAACGCTCATGTATGATGTTGTTATATCTTATATTCTTACAAGTCCGTTGGTTAATTTTTGAACTTGATAAATTGTGATAGTGCAAACAAAAAATTTATCGCTTGTTATTGCCATAATATACATAGGTACTAGCTGTTTACCCGGCACTTACACGCGTATATTACTGATTTGCGTGTATTACCTACATTTATTTTCCGATTCAATAAGTTAAAACGAAATTAGATAAATTACAAAAAAATAAAAAAAATAAATGTTATCTGAACCTTTTGCGTACTTAGGTAACAATTGCGTGATACACGCATTGACAAACGTTGAATATTGACGAATGATTATAATAATAATTTGTATTGTCACGATTGTGTCAAACAATAATATATCATCCGTAAAATATAATATAGCAATGTAACTATATAATCCATTTGTTTTCACGGGACAATTACTCACTTTTTCCGTGTATATGGTTTTAATGATTTTTTCATGACATTTCTGACGATAACTACGAATTATACGAATATACGAATATTATATTATGTATAATTTATAGTTATCGTCAGAAAATGTCATAAAAAATCATTAAAACTATACGGAAGAAGTGAGTCCCGCGAAAACAAATGGATAGACAACAATCGGGAATTTGGAAGTCGTACAAACGGACGGAAAACAACCGTCGGCGTATCATAACAATTTTATTGTAGTTATCGACGCGTCTAACTATAACTGAATGCATATCGTGTACACAACATGCAAATTTGTCGTTCAACTCACTACAATATAGGTACATCGTAATAATAATAAAAATTTTTTCTCTAGTCGAATAATATCCAAAGATTAACTGTGGTTTTTTTTTTATTCGATGGCCGTGAACAGCAAGGTTTAGCGGAGTGCGATGTAGGTACCAGAATACTTTTGCAGGGTATTTTTTTTTTTTTTAATTTAATCCACCATCACTATGCATTATATAATAATAATATATAAACGCAACGATGCAGATTCGACTGTGTTGGGATTGCCGAACCGGATGTAGATAAAGTTGTGCACACTATTGCGTCTACAACTGCAACGCTGATTGTGCTGACCAGGCACACCAGCATATTATTATCATCGTTATAAGTAGTATATTTTTAACGATAACAAACGGTAACGCGATCGATCGACATCCGCACGACGTAGGTATTACCTATGATCTTATTCTGTGTAACCGTGTAGGTACTTACCTATACTTTACTTCAGTGTGGCCGTGTAGGTTCCTATACTATAATACGACCTATCGACCGAGATCGCGAACACTTTAGATCATATACTACGATGTAGAGAAGAAAAGGTAATAAAACTCAGCTTGGCCAGGAGAAAAAAAGTGGCTTAGTTTTCGACGGCAAATTTGTAGTTTAAATAATATCCACCGGGGGCACCACAGGCTTTGAAGACCGGGTGTTTGAATAATTGCATTAGACACTATATTATATTTTAGACACATGTGTATTGTGTTTTATTGTAACGAATCAAAAATATTAAATATTATAAATATTGTATTAAATATACAAATACCTGTGTGTACCTACGTTTATATATTGGTATTTCAATAAGATAGTTTTAACGTATGGTATATTCATATTGCAAATCTCATTTATTGCCTTATGATGTATTTTATTCAACTGCCTAGAAGTTGACAATTTAAAATTATAGCAAAATTGCAGATAGCAGAATACAGACCATTACAAATTTAATAATTTCTATATATATAATGGAAGTAACTCAAATCTATTTATATATACTTCTTTATATTTACTTTTGATTTAATATTTACATATTATTGGTATTTGGTACCTTCTCTTAAAAATATTTAAATATATCTAAAACACTATTACATTAATAATAATAGGTAATGTGCCTAAGTATAATACATAAAATAATATACATATAAGTAGGTAGTTATCACATAATATTAAAGAAGTAGTTCCGACTTGGACTGTTTTGATAAATTTTTTTGTTTTCTCAAGGTTTAAAGTGGGGAAAATTCCAGAGGGGACTATGTCTCCATATAGTTTTAACTTTTAAGCGTTCCATTTATAATTTTATGTATAAAATGTATAAAATCCTAATTTGTTAAATGGGACGCATTTTAACCGTCATCAGAAGGGTAGGGTTGACTGAGTCTTCCTGCACCCCCCCCCCCCCCCCACTTTAACCCCTGAATGTTCTGTGTTGTGACTTATAAATAATATCCTGATTTGGATAGTATTTTTTACAAATTATGTTAGTATAAATAATAAACTAGATTTACTAAAATAAACAAATGTGTTATTTAATTAAAATTAAATATGTTAAAGCCTATAGGAATATTGTAATGAAGATAAATTAATATATAATGCATTTTTACAAAATTTTAAAATTCGATTTACTTAATATGTACCTAGATAATAGTTATTTATTAATTATAGTTAATCTTACATCAAGATAAAAGTTATAAAAATATTGTTTAATATCTAATAATTATCATATTAAATTATAATATTTAAATTTAAAGTATTAGTATCAGTATCTCGAAAATTACTTAAAATGATTTTATGTACGAATAATATATTTAAGTGTATAAATCATTATTTGGTACCAAATAATAATATATTATTGTGGAGTAATGCTATTTAGTAATTACCTACTTAAAATTTATAAAAAATCATATAAATATTTTTTTATCTTTAACATAGTCACAGTACTTTTGGAGCTCTAAACAATGAAATATTTTTTCCTTCACTTCCACTACCGTATCCTGTCTTACAGCCTAGTGCATGGCATTTATTTAGAATTTTTAATTATTTAATTTACCTATTAAACTTTTAAAACTTAATTTAATATTTATTGTTCGGTAACTAAACAAATCAATAGTAGACATTTAAATGGACAGTCATAGTTCTTATAATAATTCTAATAAATTTTGAACAATATTGGGAAGGGATTAATATTTTAAATACTATTTGTTATGACTGGAAGTCTACCTCTATATGTTTATTTTATTAAAAACCGGCCTTCGAGTAATGTGGCGGGCCTAGCAGAATTTGTGTTAACTAAATTTGTGCCGTCAAAAATTGTGTCACTTTTTTCGCGGAGTGTTATCACCTTCTCTTCTCTTCATCGTGGATGGAGCTATCCGTATAATTGCCATACCACCGAATTGTGTCCAACATCATCTTCCCACCTTCAAAATTTCACGGTACACGATACTAATGCGCATGCCCGAAAGTCAGTAATCAGTATCGAAAATGCCAACTGATAACACATTTTTAATAACTAGTAACTACTATTCTGATTTCTGAGTAATGTTCATGCATAAAAAATATTAATTAACATTTTAAAAATATTTATTAACCTTACATTTACCCTTATTTTTTACAACAGTACAGAATATTTAAATTAAACAAAACTTAGTCCAAATTCTAATAAATAAATAATGATAATCACATTTGAAAATTAATCTTTATTACATAAATATAAAAATTATAAGAATACAATATGACATCAAATATCAATACATTTCATTGCCTACTGATTTTTTAATAAAATTAACTTTGTCATGTTCCTTCGAATATTTTTTTTGGTGATTGATAAAGTATGCATTTTAGCAAAATGATGCAATCTGATGTTGACATAATGGCGGATTATTAAATGTATTAGTTGCGATCTATGATTATCGAAAACGCCTTGGTTCGATATGCGATTTTTCATTATGTCATTATTGAAGATAGATGTTTCAGAACAAACTTCATTCATAGATTTAATGCATAAATATTGACTTGTATTTGTTTTGGTTAAAAGTGTTAATCATTTCACTCTAATAAAATATTCTGTAGCTAAACAAATTTTTTGTTTATCTGCAAACGTGTTAATTAATCCGTCTTTATTTTTAATTTTTAACAGTAATGATACAGATTCATTGTTTTCATTTTTTAATTGGGATTCACAGATCTTACAAATATTTTTTTGCCTTTTTATTTTACGGATTATAAATCCACTGGTAAATTTAACAACATCTATTATATAATCTTCTAAAGAAGGTCTTTGGTACTCATAGTGGTGATCAAACTTTTCAAAATATTGTGATTCATCATTATTGTTATAGTTAAAAATCGCATCAGCATCACTCCTTTTATTTGCATTCACATAAAGAATGGTGGAGGTGTCCAAAAGAGTGCAGTTTCCCAATGCTGAACCATTTATTTCGTGACGTTTAAGTACAACAATTTAATAATTGAATATACAATTTTGATATCCAATTAGTAATTAGTTAGTACTTGCCACTTGGTAGCAAATTTAATAAGTTGACAAAATTCAAAAATTTGATTTTAAACGTTTTAATATTTAATTTCAACGTTATCAGTAAGTTAACAGTATGACACTATGACAGTATCATTCACATATATTTCTGAGCATGCGCATTAGTGTCGTGTACCGTGAAATTTTGAAGGTGGTGGGGATGATGTTGGACACAATTCGGTATACGGATAGCTCCATCAATAGTATATGATCTAAGGCGAACACTAATAATATTAAGTGTACATAATATATTTGGAATTTCGATTAATCCGCTTTTAGACATGAGCCGGTACCTACGTTTGATCGCGTTTACGGTAGACTGCGATTTGCAGTGCCTATACAAAAGAAATTTCGAGCGGCTCACTGTATAATATAATACCACGGTGTATAAGACGAGTGACGTACGATGATCATCCGGCACGGTGGATTTAACGGTATTATAATAGTGACGGAGATGAACAAACTTTAATTATGATTATTGAGATGCGATTAACTTTTGTATAATTGAGATCGAATTCGAAGGGAATAATATACACGGTATCATTCCCCCAATAGGCGTCCTCCTCTTAAAACAATGGTAAACGATATCATTTATAGGTGGATTGGTCAATTAGGTACCTTTATATTATGTGTATCATATATCGCACACGATGACGAGAAATCGAGAGTAGCAACAAGTCTCGAGGCTATAAAAATACGAACAGTATAGTGTGATGCTAATAAAGTCAGTTGCGTGCTCAAAAATGTTCAACGGGGGGGGGGGGGGTGTGTTATAACTAATATAGTAATATTACATGAAAATGCGGGAGATATAACCCCCTACCTCCTCCCCACGGGCACGCCACTGAATAAAGTTAATACTAATATAAAATATAAATTATAATTGTTCTTGGTGGAAGACGGCCAGTGGCGTCATTTCAGTTTTTATTAGACTAGGGCAACTTTTTACGGCTTTTCCGACTCAAAATTTTTTCACTTAGATTCTCATAGCATAGTGCTATTACTGGTTAAGGGTGGGGGGGGAAGGTGTAGTAAATGTGCCGACTTAAGGTTGACGTAAATACTAGACTGGGGCACATGCCCAAGATGCCCCACCCCAAATGACGCCACTGAAGACGGCAGAATAATTACATTGCTATTAGATATTTGGATACACCGGATCCACAAAGTCATCACCATTGTAAGTATTACACAACTTTTATGAATTCCTTAACGTTTAAGCGAACGGTCGGGACGGCAAAGCGTCAGTATACCTAAAACCTAACACCCTAATTATCCGGCTGCATGCATGTAAGTAAAAATATATTGTTCTTTGAGCAAGTCAAAGTATCAAAAATGTTTACGTGATCACCAGAGCTATATTACATCATAATGTGATATCGTCAAGTATCTACATAATATATAGAATTATAGACTTTGGTCAGTAACTCGTTTCGATTTGAAAATTGATCGTGGTGGACATTTTAACATTATAATAACTTTTAAGAACTATTGTGTCCCGTTCATTATTAATAATTTACAATTTTACAGATTGAATGAATTTTAAATAAACTTTTAAAAATAGTAGTTTCTACTTTCTATAAGACGTATCGGTGTTTTCGCTAAATAATTTTGTTTGTTAATGCTGAACATTGTCATTTATCATTGTATCAAATTTCAAATAAATTCAATTAGGTATTTTAACTTGAACAAATAAATTCATAAAGCGAGTGCATCTATATTAATACAGTAAAATGTTATCACTAATGAAAACAAAGATCGGGCATTATACATTTGTCGAAAAAGGGACAAACGTAAACAGCTTAAGACCCCACACCAACAAATGTTTTTCAAGCTAGTCCTCGGGAATCACTGCGCACTCTCACGATGACGATATATATACATCGTTATCTTAAAACTATTACACTTAATAGTCGTACCGTGATTGGGGGGGGGGGGTAGGATAATAAGAGAGGGTAGGAATAATAAAAAAAAATAACAACCTTCGCTAACATGATTAGGAGGTATAATATTATATTTTATATTGAATTAAATTGCCATTACAGCGAAAAGAAAAGCGGCGGCTGATCGAAACGGCAATGACTTGACTCTGCGTCGTATATTATAATATACAGAGTGATTCACCACACACGCCGTCATTTTATTATTGTTCTTTTTGGAACTCTTGAGTATACTTAAAGGCCATATTTTCAAATTCTTGAAACGTTCAATATTCTTGTCGCATGTGGTCTACCGCACGTTTCTGTACGTCATATGTTGTCTACCACATGTTTCAATATTTAATTATAATATCAATAAATACATAAAATATGTAGAAATAATAATACAATATTAATTAATAATAATGAAAAATATATAAGATAGGTATATTTAAATATTATCTAATCAAACATGAATCAATTATATACCCTTGTAAATCGCACGCTGTTATATTCAATTATCTAATTCTAAATATAGGTAAAAATGTATTGAGTACTATTATTTCTGTATTAAAAATGATTATCAAAAATATTGCTATGATATATTACAATATGATTTGAAGTATCTTAGAAAACATTCAGAGGGGTCGAATTTATCATTTTTCAGATGCCACCATATATCATTAAATATAACGGCAGCAAAGATGCAGCAAAGATGCAGCAATTTTTTTTTTTTACTTACAATGTGTTAAAGCTCTCCATAAACTTTCTACGCGAGCATGCAATTTTTTTTTGAGAGAGCCACGTCTACAAGTAGAAGTATCATTTTAAATTTTAAACAAGTAAATTTTCCTTTAAAAACGTGTAATACCTAGTATTTTTTTCTGACTGAATAATTAAATAGAATTTGTTGGCTAACAATTAATATAATTAGGTAATAATTTTATACTATAGGTAGGTTAAAGTTTAGTCGTAACCGCTGTCGATGCGTGGTAGACGCTAAGTGTGCGGTAGACCGCATACTAAAAAAATACCAGATTTTTATACATCTTAAAGAGTGTTCTGTGTCAATACAAACTTCTGTTTTTGAAAGAAAACCATCCTCCTTTTAACTGCGAATTGTTTATTGGATATATTTTTTTTTAAGTTATGACATACTACCTACCTAATTCATAATTTTTACGAGTAGATTTCCAGTTATGAAAATGTTTATACCAAGGTTAAAAGTCCTTAAAAATGGTTTAAAAAAATCTGAAACAGATGTAATATCTATTGAATCTAGTGTTTATTATACCTATGCTTGGATTATTATTCATTTTTACAAATTATAGGTATTGATGGATAAAATATATTAATTAATACAATTTTGAATTCACCATAATCCCCATATCTTCCAAACTTATTGTAATAGGCCTTTTTTTTCTTAGTGCACAAAGTTAAATAGCTCAAAATTTACTCGTTCGAATTTCAAATTTTGATACGTCAACATTTTCAGAAAAAATATCCTCTAAATAATTTGCAGTAGAAAAGGTGGTTCTCATTTGAAAAACAGAAGTTCGTCTGTTATTCACGGAACTCCTCTTAAGTAACTCGAAATATCCCAATAATTTAAAAAAAAAAATGTCTTTAAATATAATTAAAAATTTCAAAGATCAGGTGTCGAATTATTGTAGAAAAAAAATGGGGGGAGCATGCTTGGCGAATCACCCGATATCTTATGGTGTACCTACGCTATACAATAAAATAATATTATAATACTAGTCGTTGCGCAGCCGTGCGTGCCACGTTGTCGGTTGTCCGCCTAGCACGGACCGGCAACGCGGCGTCAAAGTGCGCACACGCACGGTCGCGCGCTCTCTCACAAACACGCACAAATTCACACACACGCACACACACACACACACAACGCACACACACCACACACACACACACAAACGCACACACACACACCACACACACACACACACGCACACACACGCACACACACACACGCACAAACTCACACACACACAAACGCACACACACACAAACGCACACACACACACACGAGCGTGCGCGTTCGCGCCTTCGTTCACACCGCCCCCGGTCACATCGCCCCCGTTCACACCGCCCCCGCCTTCCCCTTTGTTGAGACGACCACACGACGCGCGGTGGCTATACCAACACGTACACACACGCACACACACACACATTTACGACGACATTCGACGTTGGCGGCGCGTGCGTGTGGACGACGTCGGCGGCGGATTGGCCGAGGTCCGGGGGGCAACCGAGAACAAATATTTGTCCAACGGGTTGCAATGTCGTCGCTTCGGCGAGGCTGACAGGCGCAGAGTGCACTCGTGTTGTGTTGAACAAACACACGCGTCGCGTCGGCGGCTTTGGCGCGCCCGCGAACGCACGTCGATATCGTAAGCGCGCCGGCGACGGGGGACCGGGTGTTCCGGCGGGCGGGCGTCTTGGTAGGCGGAGAGGAGCGAGCGCGCCGGGGCTGTCGTCTGCAGAACCTGGCGGCTGCCCTAAACGGTCTGACGACGACGATGACCAGGCGGCGGCGACAAAATATCGTGTACAGAGTGGAACACGTTCAGATCCGACCTATAATGCACGCCTGTGTTATTATTACGACGCTATCGTTAGCCGATAACGATGATAGTAATATCGTTAATCACCATTACACATGCAAGTTCCGACGTGTATAACGCCGTTCTGGTGCGACCACGGAACCGTCGGCCTTTGGTGAAACCGTAGACATTTCCACTCGGTCAGGCCGGAAAAATATAATATAAATATTATGATCGTCCTCGGCCCAAAAGAAGTTCGTTTACACTTTGTCCGTGACGATTGTGACGATCGAATTCCAAGAGAACCTATTACCAAGCCCGTATACATATTTACTCAGCAGGAACCTATAATAGTATAAAATTATAAATATAACTAACCCACTCACACAGATGGAAAGTTGTACTCATTTTACCATGCGTGCACATGATGCAGACATAGTTTTATTAAACAAAAAAATTTTACTACAATTTGTATCACTCGTCTGCATTTTTTACGTCTAATTGGTTGAATGGCCGACTGGCGTCTGGTAATAATTTCGTCGATGTCGTAGAGACCGCCGGAGTCGAATCTTTACCCGGAACCACAATATTTATATTATAAATTGTCTCGGAACACAAATACAAATTCTTGACATTCAGATTAATGGGTCTTTAATAATAATTATAATCGTTTCTTATCATGATATATATATATATCATGTTACAACTGACTTGAAACGGAGAAAAATAATGAAATTATTGAAATAGTTGGACTGTCCTAGCACATTTTCCGAAAAGTGTGGGCAATCAATCAAATTATTTACTAATTTATACATTAATATTAGGTACCGACACCTGCAGCTGATTCACGACTTATTTTATCTTGTGTCGATGACTGCAACCACACCGTTCAAAGTATAATCGATGATCTTTCTAATTGAAATGACACTGGATAAAGAAACGCTTTTGTAATATTTCAATTTTATCATTTAATAAGCCAACACCCTGAACTATAGTATTACACAATATCTACTATATTATGTACGCTTTATATTCAACAGAACGGTTGAAGAATTTTTACCCTTACCAGAACTGACAATTTCCAATTATGTTTTCCATACATCAAAACACTGACATGAAATTATTTAGATGACAGATCGCTATAGTCAAAACATGCACAAACTCAATATATACCATGGTTAGCTCAACATTATAAGTTTATAATCAGTTTAGGTCGTGGGGGTATAGAAGTGCCAGTGGCGTATTTAAGAATTGTTATAGGGAGGGAATGAGCCATTGAATAGGCAGTTTCAACAATACGTTATTATAGGTCGACAATTAGAACGCCTACTTTGTTTCAATAGTCATTTTTACCGTCATTTTAAGAGAGGATAACAGACAAACAGGACTTCTAAATTTTAAGAATCTTAAGAATTTTAAGTTTCGATGAACCCTGAAGTGATCTCTGCGGAACTCCAGGGTTTTGTGTATCACAGTTTCAGAAACGTGCTGTACTAGACCATTCCGTAATAATATAATATATTGATTTTGGTATTTCAGTCTAAAAATATCTTGTTTTTATATTACAAATTTATAACTGTTCAGTAATGAGTAATACACCCGTGTCCTGCCGGTGCATCTAGTGCGGCACGATAGAATATGAATCGGATAGAAATCGCACGAATTCGACTTAGCAGAGTTTCAGTGGCGTAATAACAGGCTATGAATTACCTTTTAACTGATTTTTTTGTTGCTTTATTTACATAACTGAAAAATGCATTAATATAGTAAATACTAAACACGATTTAGTGTCTAGATATACATGCTTATTTTTTAAAATAATAGCAAAAAAAGACCAAAGGGGGGTCCCCCAAATCCTCCCCCGTAAATACGCCGCTGGCGTAGGACATGGCGGTCATTGGTATTATAAGTTATAAAATAGTTGGTAAGTTATAAGCCTAAAATAAATATGTATACGTATTTTAATATATATTTAGATAATAATAAATAATAATTATTATATGTGTCATGTAAATTAGGATACGTTCATACATCAAGTAAAATATAACTAAGGTGCATTGTCAATTTAAATTGTATACATTTTTAAATAATAACAAATAAATACATATCTGTATGTATGAAGGTCAAACACCTATCCGAGCTTTTTTGAATAGCAATAATAATTAAAAATATATACTCAATAGGAGTTTATTAAAATGACAAAAAACAAATTATGAGGGACGGAGTTGCCGAGCGGATTAAGGCACCGGCGCCGGTTCGAATCCAGCCGCGGGCGGCATTTTTCTTCGGGCAAGTCACGGTGTCCGGAGAGAAATGCCGCCATCCCCCACCCTGGCATGGCAGATACCTACCTACGGGTGTCCATTAAAAAATCTGCAAACCAAAACACACGTGTTTACTAACCTACAGTTCCTCTCCTACAAACAAAAACAAAAAACTAATGGCCATAGTTGTCGAGCTTCATGATCAATAAAAAAAAAAATTATGTTAACAGACATTATTAAACTCCCGCATGTTTTTCTGTTAACAATTAAAAGATGGATTTTGTGTAAAAAAAAAATTACAATCGATTAAACGAATGAAAAATAAACTATAACCTATACTTATAATATGGGTAGTATATGTATGTAATGTGTCAAACATGCTAAAGAAATATTTTTTAGAACAAATAACATGTGGGTAATAACGTAATTGTAACAAAAAAATAGTTTTTTTGTGAATTTTATTTTCAACTTCAGTATTTTCTTCGATAAGAATTTAGCTATTGCATTGGGAAAGTCAATATTTAAAATCCCCTGTGGTTTTCAAAAATGCATGGAAAAACCAAATTGAAATGAAGGAAAAACGGTTTTCGCCAAAATTGATTTTGGTTTTTGCCGTAACTCTAAAAAAAATTACTGTAGGCACTTGAAATTTACACCATATGTTTATTTTAGCATTTTCTATAATTGACAAAAATGTTAAAATATTTTGACTAGTTTCTAGTTGTTTACGGACATTTTCAATTTTTAATTTTTTCAGTTTTTTTTTTCTATAAATATCAATAAAATTGAATTCATTGGGACAAAATGCTTGACAATTAAAGTAAGGCTCTTAACACATTGTTATAATATCAGCTTAAAAATACAGAGGCAAAATATCTTTTTATAAGCTTTTAAAGTTCAAATTTTGATATAATTTATCAAATTTAAAATTTACAAATTATTTTATAAACTATAAAATATTCAACTTTTATAGCTAAGGATTGAAAATTTAAAACAAGATTGCTCGCGAGTTGTCTGCAACCAACAATTTTAAAAATATTCATTAACACAGTTTTTTTATAGTTATTTTAAATTACAATTTGGACGAAATTACATAATGAATAACCTAAATTAACGATTTTAGTTATTTTTTTGTTATCTAATAATATTAATTCAACTAACCTCGGTTACCGTATTAATAATAAGTAATAACAATATAAATATAATATAATGTATTTTAGTCTCCGCTCAGAATCGTTTTTCGCATACAATAATATTAGATCATTGAATTCGAATTTAATACCATCCATTTAGTGTTTCTAAAGTAACGATTCCTGGAATTGACTACTTTTTAGAGGAACGAATGAAGGAATTAATTCCATTATTTTTTAAAGAAATAGGAACGTGAATTGATTCGATATTTTTAGAAATATACACGTAAATATTATAATTCTTTTGTTCTTCTCGGAAATGTTTAAAAAAACAGAATAAAATAATAGACGAGACTACAAATTTTTTTATTCACATATCACTTGGTGTTCTGATTAGTGATTATGATAACAATTGATAACTCGCAAAGCATGAGAAATGAGAAAAAGAACGAGTTCCTTTTTTATGTGAACGAGGAATTGAGCGAGTTGCTTTTAATATTGAATGAACGAGGAACTGAACGAACTCATATATATACTCAAGGAACGGGGAATCGAACGGATTTCTATATAAAAGGTACATTATTAACAACACTGCGATCCATTACGGTGACCCACTTGTAAACTACTGTACAGCAGAGCGAAATCCACCACTTAGCCACTTTTTTTTGTTTTGTTTGCAAAGGCCACGAAGCTCTGATCGACGACCGTCTTGCTGTTTGCCTGTTCGTAAAGAACAAACTGTAGTTTTGGATATTATTATACGGTCTTAGGCCGGAAGCTAATATAATATTAGGACTCATATTATACTAAAGTGACTAATGAGTGTACTACGACACTGCGTAGGTAGTACATAATAATAATGTTGTAATAATACATCCCCGTGTGTTCGGACCAAAACCAATTTCGATGAATTCTATTTGAACAATTGTTCAAAAGGCACCGCCACCAACATAATAATATACCGGCAACATAGTCGGTGTCTGAATAAATGTTCAGCCGATGAATAGTGCAGTTCTTTTACGTATAGTTTATAATAAAAGTATAGTCGTTTTCAAAATTGTATACTGAATGGTTTTTTTTTTTTTTTGATTTAACTCACCATCTCAACTAATTGCATTTAGTGTTCTCAGTTTAAAGTAAAACCCACTATACGCTGACAACTTGTATGAGTAGATCATTATTATTTTACAATAAATCGAATCATTCATGACGTTTAATAATCGCGATATAATTTATTTGGCTGTCCTTTGGTATGTGGATCTCACATATTATATACCACCCTACATACTTACGGTACGCAGATGAAACCATTAGTATAAATGCATGTTTCGTAACACGCGAGGTATACTACTGCAGTTGCATTATTATACAGTATAAAAATGATTTACAATAACTGTGGTATTATCATGATTCATGAGCAATGTTCTATATGCAGTTAAAAAAAATATTTTATGCTAGGTTTTTTTTTTTAGAAATAAATTCATATGTAAATTTATTGACATTGCGAATTAAACAGAATTCATCATCATATATTCAATATTACTCATAAATAATTAGGCAAGTAAACTATGAAAAAATACTTTTATTATTATGTTTAATTTTGTATACTGTACACACTGAAAAATTAAAATATAATCCATTGAGGATGAAATACAATTCATTTATTAGAAAAATCAACGAGAAACTAAATAAATTACGATTTAACGTTGCACAATACAAAAATATGTTTGTTTGTCAGCTGAACAATGGAGGACATTAAAGTTTATTTCATTATTAGTTATTACTTTAATAAATCATGATAATATCTTCATGTCACATAATACTAGTCAAAAACATTGAGTGGAGTTCGAATATTGATTTTATTTCTTCGGACCATATGAGTATGTAACTTAGACCACCATCATATGTCATCGAGAATAGCCATTTACTCTAACTTGCAGGTATCGAATATCAATTTGAAACTAGATACTTATCTAAAAATATGACAATTTTCATCATCGGTAAGTTCATAACATGATGAGGATATGTTTGTTTTAGCTATATAATATGTGTGTATTTTTCTCAGTGTGATTTTATTTCAAAGCTTTAGAAAATATTAATGCACAATATTAACTAGATTGTGCAATTTTCATAAAATATGATTAAGTTTTTCGAATATTACGGTTTGAAGTTTTACAGCTACCGACCAATTCATATTTTACATGCTTTATACTCTTAAACCTGTAGCCTTATGATGTAGTCGCTTACCGTGATTACCGTGCAAAATAATTAAGACATTTTTTCCCTGTGAACAACAGATATATAATAAAATAATTGTTTTCATTTATATTCAATTCATCATTGCAAATGATTTGATTAAAAAAAAATGAGTATACAATAAAAAAGTATTAACGCCAATGGGTTTTATAAAAACAATTATTAAATTATAAAAAAAAATTAATTTCATCCATTGTAAATATTTTGCTAAGTGATAACTGCAGTGAACCGAGAGCTACATGTTTTCACCATAAAAACCCTGAACTTGATACGTAAATTGAATCTCGAAACGAATTTGAATAAAATATTCTATTTGCAAAGTAAAATTATGTTCATATTAAGTATACATTGTACATTGTACGGGTTATGAAATGCAAACATTTTTCGTGCCCTGCACGGGTCAGCATAATAATGTAATATGTATTATATATTCGATAAAAATGTTTTTACATAACAATCCAAGATCCGCATATGGTAAACCCGCGAGTAAGACTTGATAAATATCCAATCGTAATACAATGTTTTGTGCCGAATATTAATTATTATCTTAAACGATAATTACAATAGATTAATGTTAAGTTAACATTAAAGCCCAGACCTAACCACTTCGTATATGAAACATACGGTTATAGTTGTCTGCATTTAAATTATTTTTTTTTTTATGTAAGATATTTACATAACAATGATTCCTTATAAAAGGTCAATGCACTAATACATAACAAGATACGCACGAGTTAATTTATTAAAAAAAAATTATGACGATGATAAAAAAAAAGAATAGCCGAAATCATTATCTCTATAGGTTACACTAAAATTACATTGCACGTTCATGTAATTTTACTGCGAATTTTTGTTTGTTATCTTAAAATTTACCTATACAATAATTATCAACCGAACACCTACAGGCGGTATATACCGCACATCTAACACACCATTTTATCTGACATTTTTTACATTGGATTCGATTCATAATGATATAATATCTAGTACAATTATTATAAAGCAACTACTTATCAATATCATAAATTAAACAGATATATTTTTATCTATTTCTGTGATAAACGCTCAGTAGTAACATGTATCGTATTTTCAAAGTAATTTTGTGGGATTAATAACTTATTACTTAATGTATAAGGTCAAACAGCCATTGTCTTTTTACAACTCTCTCTCTCTCAAGTCTGCTCATATATGTCGTATATTATGTTATAATATATAGGAGGTACTTTCTATCATGGTTGAAATGAAATTATTGAATTGAGCACCAATAAATAAACCTTATTATTATTACAAAACGTACATCGAATGAAACAATTTTAAGTACAGTTTATATTGTTTTTTACGAAATCATTTTTAACCGAAATTCAAATGAGAATTTTATTTTTTTTATGTCCGGGAAGCAATATGAGTTATTTCGATACAGTTTATTCGACGTCTCGATTTTAAATCATTTAACCCGTGGCCATTATCTGACGTAGTGAATTTAGAATTTGTTATGAACTGTCAACAGTGATGTGCCTAAATATATGGTGGAGCGGAGAAGTAATGGATACTTCAGACGGGGGGAGGGATTTCTATAGTCGTATAAGATGGAAACTATATAGTTTGGCAGTAAACGGCCATTCCATATAATTTATCTGCAAACAAAATAAAAACGTTATTGCTCGTCACAATAATATGTGCGTTTTATTTTTCATCATTTTCGGAATGAAAAATATGAACTTGCCCGTATGTTTAATAAACATATTATTTTTATTACTCATTGCAGTTATTATATACTACGATATTTCCAAGATTACAGTTTGCTTTTTATCGACGAGGTTTTCATGCAGGCGCTGAGGAACATTTGAGATTTTCATAGCACAACGACAAATAACGAATATAACGCGAATAATAATAGTATTGTCCAAGTGTTTCAGTATGCCAGTACGCACATCATCATCCCCCTGTACTGCAACAATAACAAAGACTTAAAACAACATCCGATAACTGTGACTCTTTTATTAAATTTGATACTCTTTGAAAATAACTTTTCCCAAAAGTCAAAACTGTCTAGCACGAAAATTAGATTCTCTGGAAATTGATTACGCACCTGGTAAATATATAATATATCGTTGGCGAAAATGTTTGTCACTGCTCTGATAGCTTTATTCGAACCATCACGCCGACGGTGCGACAATCATGATCGGCTGTGTGCAACTTACTATGGACTGACGCGAGTTATCCAATATTGCGTGATACGCAAATCAAACAAAAGATGACATCTCTATAATAGGCAATGTTATGGAGTTTTCTGGTATAAATAAATTTGATTGAAATCGGCAAACGTCCATAATTTATACGTTTCTGTGTATAAAAAAATGTACTACTTCAGCTATAATACGTCGAGCAAAGTGTATATTGTATTATGACTTGATGCGTTTTCGTTGTACGTGTGTTATATTATTGAAACGATTAATGTTCGTATTTCGTAACGTTTTCGTTAATATACGATTATATGGCAGTCGTGTACCATAATAATGGTACTAATAGCGTGTGGAATTAAATGACAATTTCAAAACATCCTCACTTTTGCGTTTGTACTTTTGATAATATACAGCACAATTTATTGTACGTCTGCAACAGCTAGTGTGGCGATCACTTGTTTTTTTCCTGGTCGATGAGATAAGCTTGGTGATTAAATGATATTTGAAGTTCAATGGCTGATGTTCGAGGTTATACCTAAGCTGAGGTCCAAACTGCTAGAACACTATTTAAAAATAAAGCTATATATGCCTATAATACCCATTATGATATACATATACGCGTGTACATAACGACATCAAATTAAATAACCATTCGAATACTCCCCAGACAGCAATTGTTTGACTAAAAATATTATTATAACATTATAATAATATTATTCGTGATTATAATATTATCATTTCAAAATGCTGTCTGGGTCAGGGTTGTTTTTAAGATATTCTATACTCCACAGCTACAGCGGAGATCCTCTAGGATCTCAAACTTTTTTTTTCACTCGTGTGTCTTAACATTATAAGTATTTATAACAGTAATATTACGTGCGCTTAAGTTTAACTCGTATGTAATAATATTATAACAGTGATATTACGTGTGCTTAAGTTTAACAGGTATTACCATAGAATTATTATCAAATTCGGATGCGATGATTACACATAACGCCGTAGACATGTTATTCGGATATTACATATGAGATGGGTGTGATAAGGTGCAAGGCTCTTATGGATCGGTCAAATGATTAGAAAAAGAACTCTTCAAAATTTTGATACATATTTATTTTATTAAAACAACAACTTCAGTATATTTAGTACCTAATTACACAAAACATAAAATAATATTAGATCAGTTACAAACATATATAAATACAAATAATATTAATTTTTTAATTTTCCGTACTACCATCACACTCTTCCGCGTACTATCGTGTAGTATTTCGAGTATCACCAATTGATTTGAGAATCGCTGATCTATATTTATATCAGGTACACCCAATACGAAATCTTATAATTCTCAATTTGAAAAAATATGGAATGTAATTTATTATCATGAGACACCAAGGATGACGGTGATAGCATATTGTTATTTTTTAGTAATTATATTTCGGTAGCACCAAGACTGTTTATTTGTCTCTAATTTGTTTTCAAGTTGAGAATTTTTTTCTCATATAAAAAGATAAATTCTTATTATGTTATAAATATTACAATGTCAATATGTATTTCTCATCAATTTTTCATTTGACAAAATTAAATTGGTATTACAATATTATTATCTATAAGTTATAAAACGATAAAAGCACTCAGCTAAAAATAATACTATTCCCTCTTTAAAGTTAAAACATTATTAACTCAAAAGATTGTATTTTTTATAAAACTTAATTTTTTTTTGTTATTGGCAGTATGTTGTCCTCAGTATTGCCTACTATTGATAATACATAGTACTATAACTATATACTATGTTTAATCAATGGTATTAACTATTTGAAATTACTTAACAAATAGATACTTTTAAATCGTATAATATATCATGATAGTGTAGGTACCAGGTACATACAATAAAAATAATCAATATTATTATGGATATGATAACTATTATATTATTTTTAATGTATAATTAAGTATAAATATTTTCAAAAAGATGTTGATGGATGAACATGAGTAATAGTAAAAAAAAATGTATTTGTATACCTTTACACATAACTTTAAAAAACCTATTTAAGGAATAAGGTAATATTTTAATCATGATAACCCATTGTCTTCGACACGTCCAGGATTAGAGTTCGTCACGTTTCACATACAAATCCCAATAGAATATGGTTGATCAGTTTTTATTTGTTTTATACTTTTATTATCTATAAAGGCACGTAGATAATTTGCTTATATAAATATAGACAGAGTTTCAAATATTGACACTTCTTCAGAATAGGTATTGAGAGTACATAATATTATATTTAGCATATATATACGTAACAGTATACAATATATAAGCAAAAGTGCATTCAAGAATTTTTTTTTTTAATTTGATAATTTTCATAATTTGAAAATCATGAACATTCTGTCGACGTTATTCATCATCGCGTTTTCCATTATGCAGGTAATTATTAAATAATAAGTTGTTTGAAAATTGATTAAATAAAAATGTTGAACGATAACTTTAAGTATAGAATTTAAAAGCCGTATAACACAGACAAATACGAATTAGTTTTCAGATAGGGTACCTAACTACCTATTTAGTGTTAAATAATATTATATCTTTAACGAACGAAATGAAAAATTACACACAACTATTTATGGAGAAATAATATACAACAACATTTAATATGTAAATATTATTTAAAAAATCTAACTATAAAAAGCTTTTTTTTTTATTAATTCTGGTAGATAATTTATTTTATTTTGATTTACATTCCAAGGAGGAATAAAGCAACTTTTGGTTATACAATATAATAATAATACAAAAAGTATTATGAATAATTCAGATACAAAAGTTTTCAAGATTTTTCTTATAGGTTTTTCTTGATTCAAATTAAACATAGTCGGTACTTTGTAGTTTACTTATTATAAATGTACAGACATAGTACAAGATGATGATGACGGATCATTTTTTAAAATTTAACAGGGATCATTTGTAGACATAAATATTCAGACTTTGATTTTTGAATTTCAAATATAATACTATTTTATAATTTACATGAATAAAATTGAATAAATATCTCAAGGAGATTTTATCAAAGCCTTAACTCCATAATTGTATAACTAAATACATTATTCATAATAATGTGAAAGTAATATATTTAAAGTCGTTTTGGCAAAATTAATTTAGTATATAGTCAAAATGTTGAACGATTTACGATGATTTATTATTTGGACTATGGGTATAAGGTAATCTAACATAATATTATATGGCCATGGTGTAAGGAAGCATAGTACAGTGAAAATAGTTTCCATATCACCGTCGGTTCTTAATCAAAATTAAAGTGATATCGGTACTAGGTAGGGATGGGAAAGTTACTCGATTAGTTGTAATTTTATAAGTAACAAGTTACACTAAAATTGAGTAAGTTTTATTATCAAGTTACAAGATGTTTTATCTTTATTAGTTTGATGGAAAATAGGTAACTATTCAGTTTAATATTATAACATGATTTATTACTTATGTTATTCACTACGACCGTATGAGTGCCTCATGATAGTTCTTAATGAAAGTTACATTGATACATTTAAATTTGTAACGAGATAGGTACATTTTAAAGTTACTGAACATAACTGAAAATTATGCAACAGATTACTAGGTACAAAATATGAAATTAGGTTATGTAATTTTTATATAACTGATAACTACACAGCCCTGTACCTATATAGCAGGTTTATTAAATGTAAATTCATTTTCAATATAAAATTGAAGCAAATTGTCTCTAATATACTTACCTATTAACACTTACTAAATTTTACTTACCTTTTTAATTTTTATTGATATTTTATAATTTATTTATTTTTTCATAATATCCTATGTTGTACTTTCTTAAAATAAAAACTTTATCGTTTCAGGTAAAAGGCGAGAATATGTTATTCGATTCAAGCGATTGTCAAACGAAATGTCCGATTCGGCGTCAAACCATTCGATCATACCCACCTGGTACAGCATTGTTTGTGGGTGACGAATGCGTGTGTGGTAGGGCACAAGAAACCATATACGAATACGTACCACCTGTCGTCCAGTCCGTGGGGAACGTGGAAATTCCGGTTGTTTTCAAACCAAAAACGAATGAAAATCGGTCCAATAATCGGGTAATGGGAAATTACGGTTCTCTCGTGTTCTCGGGTAATATCCAAATATTGAATTTACTAAGCATAAAAAACGACGACATCTATAAAGGATGTTGTGACCGCAAACCGTCAAATCCGTCAAGCGATAACCTAATAATGAATAAACCTGTAGTTAATTTAACGACGACGAAATCAGGATTAAACAAAAAAAATACAACACCTTCAGATGTCGAAAAATGCACGGACAAAGATGTTTCAATAATTACAGAACCAGTACTTCAAAATTCGTTTACAGGAGTAACTAACGATATTACCTCTGAGAATATTGTAACCGATGAATCAGATTTATCTGACAAGTCCGAAAATCCTGTGACCCTAACGTCGTTAGACGTTGAAATACAAACGTCTACTGTTAATCCGAAACAAAATGAAAATTGCACAGCCTCTACGGTCAAAGATTCTATGACCTCGACGGAAAAAATTGTTATACGCAATGACCCAAACCATTTATTAGGTACAACAAACAATAATTCTTATCAAAACAATAAACTCGATTTAGAAATACTTATAATAAATTCAAATACAATTAATTTTAATAACCAACAACGATTTCGTTTAAAAACTTTATAATTTAATAATTATTTCTAAGTATTAAAAGTAGAAAACAGGTCGAAAAGTTTTTTTTTGACGATTAAATCTCATCAAGTAATCTCAATATGTGTTTTACGATATTATTATTTTATAATATTAACGGATATGTTTTCCGACTTTCCGAGGGTGACGAAACTGTTGTATGCATTTGTAGCACATTATACACTGTTTCAAACAAGTATTAGCATCTTCGTGACATACAGACGGTACAGTTATAAGTTTATAGTTGTGTTTAAAATAAATCTTAATAAAAAACAGTTTGAGAGAAAATATGATGTGTTGATTTATATTTGTAAACAACTATTTATATTATCCATTACCTTGGAGTCAATACAATTATTAAGGTTTATTCAATAATAATTACACTGTACTATTTAAACACCTAGTTAAATGTAATACGAGTGCGTCCAATGAAACTAAACAATATAATTACATTTTTTTAATAACTATATTTTAGATTAACTGTCTAACTAACTATTGTCAACAATTTAATAAAAAGATTATTTTCAAACTAGGATACACGATGTCAAATAGGTACTTACTCAAGTAGTTAGGTTAATATGTTTTAATACGTACCTATTTTGGTGTTTTTACCTATAATATGCACAACAATTATTGTTGTTATTAAAAATTGTTATTATTATGATATTTCAAACCATAAGCATATTATTGCTTGAGAATATAATAACTATTTTGGAAATTTTTGATTGGACATTATGAGTTATTACCAGATCATAATACAATTTTATTTTTTGTATTTAGTTAATAGTAATTAACAGTAGAATATAGGAGGTAGGTATATAAATATAACGTGTACTATGTTATGTATAATATATAGGTTATTGACTAGGTGGTTTAGGTACCTAGTTTATACCTATACACAAATTTAATTTAGCAGCTACAAATATATTTTTAATGATTATTGATAAATCATTAATTATTTGATACATTACTTCGTGGAGTTGATTTAATATTATTATTTATATTATTTGTTAATTAAATAACTATAGATGTTATTCGTGATGCGTGCGTACGTGTTAGATGGACACAATTGTATAACCAGGAAAAAGGGTAAGTTTCATTTTTAAAAAAAGAAATTGGTATCAACACAGGACACTCCAACCTTCTGTTAGTCGCGCGGGGTACATAATATGTACCACAGTGTATTATAAACAAAGTATGCAAAAATATTCAAAAATAGTATCCAAATTTTCATGAACCTATCCTATATTTAAAATTATTTATTTTCGTTTTTAGTGTAGGTCTTTTTATATAATTTTATATTAGCGCCGAAGTTGGCTGGGATACATATTTAGCCCCCTCCCCCCACGACTAACCACGTAACTTTTTGCGCCAATTCAATAATCACGGTATTATTGAGAATCATATTATGGTACCTAGGTATAATTTGTATATTTTGAAAAAGGTTATTTCTTCTTATCGCAATGCTCTACGAGGATCGTTATCGACGACGACGATTTTTATCATACTATATTATTAAGAATTGAAGAAATTTATTTTTATTTTATTTTATTTCAATCAGCTATACTTAAAAAGTTATTTTATGGTGTTTTCAAACGTTTTTACTTAGATTAATGGTCGCTATAAAGCTTATTAAAATTTGATTTTTTTTTCGCTTTTTCAAAAATTGTAATTTTGTTTTATATTAATATACAAAAATATGATTATTATGTTTTGCATAATTTTTTATGATAGATATTTTGTATGATGCTTAAAGGTTTAAAGGAACACATGCATACATACATAATAAGAACAATTATTTTTTATAGAATCTGAATGATGGTAGAACAATAAATATTATTGGGGTACAATAATTGTATGCGACTACTGACGTTACAACAAATCGAGCGACTAACAAAGGGTTAAATGATACAACAAATCTAAGCAAATGAAAATAAGATAATTAAGTATAATAAAAAATTCCGAAAATCCGAATTTGTAAAAATTCATTATTAAAGGAAAAATAGGAGGGGGTGTGAGCACTGAGCATGCTTGGTGAATTGCTACAATGTTGCACCAAAAATCGACATACATAGAGCGATCATTTGACCTAGGATTTCCTCGGATTTCCAAACCTACTAATATATTTTACAATACCTGTGTGAATACAATAAATTCCAATTTCGAAATAACTGTCGTTGAGATATATGCGAAACTATCCATCCCCGCAATATGAATCTGCAGCGAAGTATAAGTGACTATTTATGTTTCTCACCTTGACATGGTGGATAATCCTCCAATAACGGGTTGCTCGTTTCGCGGTATTCAAGACTCGTTTTACCACTGCACAACAATAGTCAATATACCTATAGACGTAGTCCATTACATAATACCCACTCGGCGAACGGTGACGCGAAATCGGTTGGTCAGCGAAGGAGATGCACGTCCCGAATTTCGTGTATCATCATATACTATTGTATTGTTGTAGTGCGACAGAACGAGCTTCCATTAATCATTATCTTCACGTCCGGTTCAACGAAAGCCATCTTCCGTTTCCGGCTGATGATTTCGAAACTTGTAAAGGAAGTAAGATGCACATCTGCTGCAGTCACCGATATTTTTCATAGGTGTCCCGTACGAATACATCGACAATTCTACGCGCCTCCCCGGCGACGCCTGTTCCGAATTTATCGTATTTACTTAGGCACATAATAATATTATGTTTGGTAATCTCGAGTGAAACTTATTGGTAATATGGTCACGTGACGTATAAATACTTTGAATAGACAGTAGTATTATGGTTTACAATTACGTATATATGAGTGAGTTGTCGAGAGATATCATTTAAACTCAATGAAAAATTAATTATTTTTAACGAAATTACGATTTTATATATTTATTTTCTGTAGTGGAGTCAATGAGTGTAGTTTCCAATATTGTTTTTTGTTTTTGAACAAGAAGCGATCTGTCAAAACAACTAATAGTCATATATTTACAGTCCAGGGTTGAGAAAACCAGTTATAACCAGTTTAAAGCTCAGATATTTAATTTCCTAATACCGCAACCGTAACCAAAACTGAAACCTTAAAAAAAACGTTTATGAAACACAAACCAAAATCGTTAAAATTAATATTGGGTTTTCAATCAGTGAATCACAGCTGTCGTTATTGCGTTTAAAATGTAATACTGATTGTTGGAAATACTGCATTACTACAGCCTACAACAATACCAAATGTAATATTTACAAATGAATTATAATGTTTACATTAATTCTTGATGATATAAGCCTATTTTTTTTACGAAGAGAATATATTTAAATGTTTTCATTACTACTGTAGGACTATACAATTTTTTTTATCAAGCCCATATTTGTGCTCTAAATATTGCTTAAAAATGCTCAAAAAAACACAATTTATTCAAAAGACGGTTTTTAAAAACGCTGTGAAGGAAAACAAAAATTTGGACTATTATATATTTATATTGTTTCACAGCATTTATATTACGTACTGTGAAATCAATATGGTGGGGTAAAAATATAATTGAAAAATATGCAAACACCTGTATTTTGTTGTTTAGATAGAAATCAAATTAAATTTGAGAAAATATTCTTTTATTTTTTTAATGTTTTTTGAGCTTTCGTCGGAGCTTTGGTCGTCAAAGGGTTAAAGAATATTGTGCTGAGGCATGGCGTAAAGTGCATACTGTCATATCACTTGACACACGCTATAACCTACAACGTCTTACCCTCGCACTCTCCTAAGCTAATGCCTATATCCAAAATTATATTTGGCAAGCACTGTGATGGTGAGATGGTATACATTTATCGTTTTACGTCCGTTCCATTAGCAGTTTTTAGACCTCATTGACCATAATATGATATTAATACCCCGGCGCTGTTCAGCCGTGTTGGGATTTCCAGAAATTTCCGGGAATACCAAAAACTGTCAAGAATGACAATTTTTTTCAGCAACTATTTTTTGTCATAATAGGCAGTCACGTTTTTTGATTTATGTTTTTTTTACAAAATTATAAATATATTATTTTAAATATTTAAATTATTTCAAATGAATGTATTATAAAATCTTACAAGATAATATTTTTAGCAGAAAAAATATTTATTTTGTATATTTGTTCAGAGTAAGTACTTATATGGCTATATTATATTATATGTACTACCTATATATTGATGAAACCTTTTAAAATTGTTTTTATTATTTGAGAGGAAATTATATTTATTTTTTGTGTAAATATAATTTAAAGAAAAAATCAGAGAATTGTAATGGAACCCATTGATTCCACCAATATAGCATCGATTTCGTCAGTACAGGTACATACGTAATTTATATTCCTATTGAAACCCAATTTTTATATTTTTGAGCAGTGTAAGTGATTTTTTAAATGGAAATTTAGCTTGAATATTTAAATGATATACACCTACACCATTATTTAGCTTTATGGTGCGTAAACTATAAATAGTTCGTTCCTGCAATTTTTGTTTATGATTCCCGTGAATTGCACATCCTATTTTAGTCCTAAAAGCCTAAAACCTCATTGACTATAATATGATATTTATACCTCGGCGTTTCAGTGATAAAGGTATAGAACGTTAAATGATTGCATGAAAGTTGAACACAATTTCTGGTTGGAAACACTTTTATTACATTCAAACAAACATAATATAATATTTCACCCAAGTCCGTATGACATTCGTTCGCCTCTACATACCTATATGCGACCGTTACACAAACACAAACACACACTCCTGTCAAACTCTATGAGACTTTCCTCGCAACACACTGCAGTTGTGGCTTTAAATAACAAAATATGATGTCGCCTCAGTACGCTTTGCATCTCTTTGCTACCTATGTTAATGACTATTTCACGCTTAAAATATATTATACTATACATATTATTATATCAAAATGTCGTGTTCCTATGCTTCGTATAAATTAATAATATTAATGACTGTCTATGTCCTATGGTATATACCAGGGATGGGCAACTGGCGACCCGCGTACCTTTTTTTATCTGGACCTTTTTTTTGCTTTCTCCTATGCACTGCGGCCCCCTAGATTTTAGAGTACTTAAAAGTGGCCCGCTAGTAACTTTGAGTTGCCCATCCCTAGTATATATGACACCACATAAAACCGGATTCACAGCTACGTCGTGTGTCATGTCGATCAAACCGCATTGTGATTGGACGTTACTTTTTTGGTATCCTGTGTAATAACTAAGATGCACAGGCCGGGATTAATGGGGGGGAGGGGGGTAATGGCCCCCGGGCCTCGATAGTTAGGATTTATTTAGGGGCCTATGATTTGTCCATTACTTTTTTCGTTATAGGCTATAATATAACACTGCATAAATCACCAAAAAAAAAAAAAATCGATGATTATTTAACTTGGAAAAAAGCTTGTAAATTATAATGTATAAATAAAGCGGATAAATTATTCATTATTTATGGCTATATACCTAATATCTATATATTATATTTATTATAACATTTACCTAATATTAAATAGTATACATTAATATTTTTTTTTCCATACAGGGGCCTCAAAATGTCTTAATCCGGGCTTGAAGGTGCAACTGAGTATACCAAGAATTGTTTAAAGCTCAACTTTTAAACCGATTAGTTTACTCGTAGTTGCAACTTGCGGGCACGTCATAGTCTATATATATAAATAAATTACACAACTATTAATTTTTGGGGGGGTTGAACCCACAACCCCCCTTATACGTGCCTGGTAACTTGTAACCATAGTTACCACACCCTCGCACGACGTAGCTGTGAATTCGGCTTTACTCAGCACCCGCTGGTACCTATAATATTATGTGAGCGAACGGTCGCTCTGATGCGTCCAGCGAGGTGTAGCTCACGAAATTTGTAGTATGCTGTCGTGGGAGGCCGTTTGTTTATTATACCATTGACTATTGACTGTATTGAGTATATTATATTTATTGTTAAAATTATTATCACCCAATAATTAGACGTATAATGTACAGTTAAAAATAAAAATGTGGAACAGCGTGCAATTTCGTCGGTTGTCAACGTCTGCAATATTTCGAACGAGCTGCGCCGCGTCGTCGTCAAAAGCAACACTCGGCCTGTACGGTAAGCCGCGCATTGCTTCCTGCGGAACACAAACAACGTTTGTTGCTTCTCACACTTGTGGTACCAGTTTAAAAAATCTGTATTTATGTATATAGGTTTTTGTTTAAATTTCATATGGCTGTTTTTAAACAACGGCACATCGTTTGAAACAAAAAAATTATGTGCAAATTAACAATATTGTATATTATAACACTTGAATGCCTCAATATTTACATAATATGTAGGTATAACATTTAGAAAAATTTTGTAGAAATAAAAAAAATTTACCATAGTTACTTACTTATAGGACAGGTATCAAACAGACTATGCATAGGTTACATATTGCAAAGAGATAACTGTAGTTGATTTAGTGCTGTCAAATTTCTAAAAATTAATGTACACGCAATAGTTGTTTTGATTTATTATTAGAATAGCTGATGCCCGTTTTTATTGTGTCAATGACACGTTTCGCATACCTTGTATGTGAACATTTTTATCGATTTGATAAATATTTATAAGCACCTACATGGACATGTGGACTTATGGACAACTAAGTTCAATAATAACAATGTACAAACAATGACATGTGTTATATTGGTGCGATTACTAATTTAATGGAACTAGCATACGACACACATTTTCATTTGATATTTCTAAATGTATAAATATAGTAAATAATCAATAATAATAATTAACGATGTACAATTTACAAAGTATATGTTTTAAGTGGTTTTAATGTACTTAACATTAGACGATCAAAAAAATTAATTAAAGCGAAAAAAAGTAGGTCAGCGCATTTCGGTGGTGGATGTTTGTCCATCGTCCCTTCGGGCCTCGGACAGGATAGTGTAATTTTACTGTATTAGATTTGAATGCAATGATTGGATTCGATAAAAAACGATTCTGAGCGGACGAGGGAATCTTTTTATTTAATTTTATTCGTTTCTATGGTGATAAACAAAGCGTTTTAAGAACAGCTAAAGAACGATTTATATAAATAGGTAATTTATATAATTATAATTATAATTTATAATTTGGAAATATCATAAAAATGAAAAAAAATATAAAATAAAAGAAAAAGCTCATAAGTCGCTCAAATGTTTCGAAAATTTTACCATGTTTAGGTATAGATAATATAAGTAAACAACCCTAATTTCAAGTTTTTACAAATGTTTTTAACCGAATTAAAACAAAAAAACTCCCAAAATTAAAATGTCTATAAATAGCTCAAAAATGGCCAAAATTTTCCAAACTTTAAACCGTAAGGAACAAAATCCGAAATACAACAATAAATATCCTTTGTTATTTTTCATTTAAAACAATATTTCTATTAAAAAACGTCGTCCGTAATTATTTAATATTATAAAATCGTGAAATCGTACGTCTTTTCTTTTTTAACCGCTTTTATTTCGAATAGCGTTACGAAAATCGAAAAATGACTTCTTTAAAGTACTAGCTCAAGAACATTACCTTTCAGAAAATATGCTATACTTGATACTTTCGAGCAAGTTTAGAGGGAGAAAAAGTGTTTACAGAATAAAAAAGAAAAGGAAATAAACATCATTGTAAAACCATTACATTCCTCGCTCCGCTCAGAATCTAAAAGTAAATCAAATAAGTGTAAAATATAATACGATCACTATATTCACTATATATTAATAGAACCTACATAAAACGTAAAAAAATTTCAAACTTTAATTAACGACCAGAATATTCTTTGTATAAAGAGGTACACATTAATTATTAACGTGTACCTCTTATTGTTATTATAATTATTTATATACCTACACATATCCGCCAATCAAATCAAGGACTAAATAATATCTCAAGTAAAACAAAACATTTTTGTTTTTGAATTTATTTGGTTAGATAAGTTTTTTACCATATTATACATTATAGTATTATAACAATACGGCCTCCCCGCCTATAAAAGATTATTATTATTCGTCCTCACATAAACATTATATAATATACAGTTCGATACCCGATGTTGATAATATGAATAAAATAAATCCCTTAGAGATCACGTCATATAGAATTATAAATAAAATAATCTAATATATTATTCATTTTTCTATAATTGAAATTTTGGAAAACTCTGACTTTTTTATTCTCTTGGGATTCGAGTTATTGAGAAGCACACGCTACGAAAAATATAGTAAGTACATAGTGTTTTTTAAGTACACTTATATATATTCTACAAATAGAGGTACAGCTAGGTTGAAATGTTGAATCAACAAAATGTTTTATTTTATAATAGCACTTTCTAGTCCATTTGGTAGCTATAAAATCTTAATTATGTTAATTTCACTTGTTTCGTATACTTTTGTATGCAATTTAAACGTTAAACTTGATTTAATAAACTTGTAATACACTTAATAACAAATGAAAACAGAAAAGAACAGTAAGACGAAACAAAAGCCACGCATTGAAGACATTAACTTCAATTAACCTTGACACACCAAAGAAAACGGTCGGTCATTATTCACTATAATACACTCTCACTGGTTTTGGCGAACTAAATTAAAAAAGCGGGGATGATAGGTCACCATTGTCATTTCAGATTCTATTTAAGGGGTATTCGTCTTTTTTTTTTGATCCCTTTTGTTTTTTTTCCCGTAGGAGTTCTCGGAGAAAAATCTTGCTCAAGCTTTACACAATCACAGGAAAGTAATTTGGGAGACCAATAAATTGTTTTCAGGGACTGGTCAAGAGGAAACTTTTTATATTATGTGCAGGTAGCTTAATGATTGATTAAAATTATCATATAATTGTAAAAGTCTCTAAGCCACTTAATTCCACATTGTACCATCGCATTGTTCATTACTTTTGTATTTGTTGAACTAAATACATCCGGTGTTTCTTATTTAGAAATATCCACGGACTATTCGTTAGTCACCAGCTGTCATTGCAGTTAAATCAGTTGCTCGGGCAAATGCCAGAGGTCAAAGAAAACCATCGCTGCTTTCATTTCTAAATATCCTATACGAGAACTCATTAGTTACTTGTCGTTTTTAAATCAGTGGTTTGGGTGAATGGAGTGAGTCTGAAAAACGATTTATTTTTCCATTTCCAAATATCCCGTGACAACTTATTAGTAGTCACCTGTCGGCTGTCATTCTAAAATCAGTGGTTCGATAGAACGCTAGCCGGGTCTAAAAACTGTCTATTTTTTCATTTCAAAATGTCCTCTGACAACATGTTAGGATTGCTGCTGCCATTATTAAAACAGTGATTTGGTCGAACGCTAGATATCCCACGGGTATATAATATACGAACACATAACCAGCTATACCAACCTTGCCATATGGTAGTGAATAGATCAGGTTAGGTAAGATCAGGTGATGTAATTTTTGTGAATATTATAATAATTTTGTGTACTATAGTTATAGGTATATTTTATATACATTTTTTACGACAACCGGAATTTCATCTGCAAAAACCCTTGATAATTGTTTTACATAACTATACGAAATATATATTTTAATAATTGCCTCGCAATTCCCAATTCGCAAAAATGAAGGCTAAGTTGGCGGAAAAAAAATAGCGCACCTATTAGTTACTATTACCTGTATATCTACTATCTGTGTACTAATCGGGTAGAATTTATTCAAAATACTTTTAATTTTTATTTCGTCGAGGACAAATGCAAAAAGTCAATTACCTAATAAATAATAATATGTTATATAATATCGTGCACGTATAATGGAGATATTCGTTTTTGGACGCCGATTAAAGTTAAAATACACGTACAGTAATAAAATGTCCATATTATAAATATTAAATTCGTTTATATTTTTATACGACGTGAAGTGGTCTGAAACGCTATTTTAACGGGTCAAAAGTCCCATTTAAAAATACATTTAAAAAAAATTTTTTTTAAATATTTTGACTCATTTTGAGCTGTTTACAGACATTTTTAATTTTCATTTTTTTAGTTTTTTTTTTCTATAAATATCAATTAAATTTTATTTGCTGGGTCAAAAAGCGTGAAAAATTAATACAAGACTCCTGATATATTGTTACAATATAGTTATTGAAAAATATTAAAAATATATACTTATGCACAATTTTTTTTAATAAGCATATAAAGTTCGATTTTTGACATCATTTTCAAATTTCAAATTTATAAAATGTTCAACTTTTATAGCTAAGGATTGAAAATTTAAAACAAGGTTTCACGTAATTAGGATCATCTGTAACCAAAAAATATAAAAACATTTTTTTTTTTTTTTAGTTTTTTTATGTTCAAATTTGGACGAAATTACATATTAAATACCTAACCAAGAATAATAATTTTAGTAATTTTGTTGTAATTTTATAATTATATTAATTCAAATTATTGGCTACCGTTTTAATAGTAAGAAATTAGTACCTAATAACAATATAAATTTAGTATAAAATATCCACACTAACAAACCGTCTCCGCTCAGAATCGTTTTTCGTATAGGTCCAATGAAATTATATAATTGAATTCAAATTTAATACCAACCATTATACAGTGACCCACTTGTAAGTTACTGTACGGCAGAGCGACATCCATTTACCCCATTTTTTTTTATTTATTATTTTATTGTAAGTGTATTATTACAATTTATTTTAAGCGTCATGCATGGAGGTTATAATATGAGTATAAGATGTAACCAAAACGTTTATATTTTGTAAGGGCCGTAGTATATAGATTTCAGTATAAATAATAATTGCTATATTCAAATAAAATGAGAATAAAAAAATGTTATCAATAGAAATCAATATATAGTATATAGACATATAGTATTACGGTAATCACTATTGATCACCACAAAGGTCTGTGATCAAAGATCTATAGATGCAGACTATATAATATGCAACAACCAAATTATTCTACGAAAACAATTTCATGAAAGAAAAATGTTTACGCGTCATGCAAGGAGGTTATAATATATATATATATATATATGAGATGTAACCAAAAGTTTATGTTTTGTAAGGACCGCCGTATAGATTTCAATATATGGTTGTGTAATATACGCCCAGCACTTTTGGGGATTTCCATTTTACAGCCCGGCACTTTTGGGGATTTCCAATTTACCACCCGGAATTGTGGGGATTCCCACTTTACTGCCCGCTGGACGGAAAAAGGTCGCTTTCCAACGCTTCAACCGTCAACGAAAACTAAACTTTCGGCGCAGGCGTGACAAAAAAATATTTTTACTCTACCTACTCCATAGAATCTTCATATATTCATATATCTCATCCATATTAGTAGTTGTGGCAAAAACAATAAATCAATACCATACAGTCATACTGCAGACTTCAATAAAAAATACTATTGCATTAGTGCATTTCATACCTACCGACTATATTTTATCTATTCACATGAGTTGGAAGTTGATCAAATAAAACAATTTATATTATAACAGTACCTAATATATTCAATTTAATATCTATACCTGTATAATATGTAATTATTAGTTAATATAAGACACGGAAATTGAAGAGGTGCATGTTGTGAATTTTCAACCATTTTGTGAAATGTCTTTATTGGCCTTTCAATAATAAAATTAAAGCGCTAACATTCGATATAAATCTGATATTGAGTCTTTGTGTTTCTTATTTTTTTTTTACTTTTCAAATACATTTTTTCTGTGGTGTAACCATTGACCTAACATCAAGATAAAACTGATAATATTGGTTAGTAAATTAAAATACATTATAATATTATATAAAGAACAAATAATAATGAAATGATAACTACTCTATATGGCACAATGTAGTCGTTTGTACTAATTGCAACCACAGAGCACGAACTAAAAGTCCTAATCGTTAAATCGTAACGATAAGAAATCACCAAAATGTATACTACTCATCAAAAATACTGAAATAAAAAGGTGGGCAAGTGGGTGTCGCTCTGCCGCAAAGTGGGTCACTGTATGGATTGTGTTAAATTTGAATTCAATGATATAATATATCATTGTATACGAAAAACGATTCTGAGCGAAGACGGCCAGTCAGCCTATTTCATATTACTAAGTATATTTGATGATATTATTATTGTCAACTAAATAATTTATATAAATATTTACGTGGAACCTTGTTTTAAATTTTCAATTAATTCTTAGCTATAAAAGTTGAACATTTTATACATTTTTGAATTTTAAATATGATCAATTTTGACAAAATTCGAACTTTAAATATTAATAAATAAATTTGTGTCCATGTACTTTTAATATTTTAACAATATATCAGGAGCCATGTATTAAATTTTTACAATTTTTGACCCAAAAAATAAAATGTAATTGACATTTATAGAAAAAAAAACTAAAAAAATTAAAAATGTCTGTAAACAGCTCAGAATGAATCAAAATATTTAAACATTTTATCAGGTATAGGAATTTATAAAATAAACATATGTCATTGTAAAATCAATACATTCATCGCTCCACTCAGAATCTGAAATACAGTTAAAGAATGCAATTTCTATGGTTGCTTACATTTTAAATCTCATCATCTATACATACTACAACAGGTATATAATATAGTATATACTTTTACTATATAATATATAATATAATAACTGTACCGAGTGTATTGTGGCACGATAATAATGATTTTATAATTACTTATTGCCATATTACTTAAATATTGCTGAGTGCCGGTACAACTGACCGGCAAAAAAATTGTATTTCTAATATATTTATCTTGAAAATACATTAATGTCCATACAGCAGACGTTTTTATCGGGGACAAACAAGTAAGGAGAAACGCATGCTAGCTGTATTATAGCTGTTGACATTTTTATGCGGTCGACGGCAGAGCGGAGGCCCTCTGGGGACTGGGACCCATCTCGCTTTCCAAGATGATATTTTGTCGTACAACGGCTTTAGCAGCGCAGAGTAAATCCTTATTCTCACAATTCTTTTACAGACAGACGGAAAATTTGGTTTATTACAAATAATCATTTATTAACACGACGATGTGCTCTTTTTTTTCGCTGGACAGTATTCAAGAGTTTCGTGCGTTATCTAAACGTCGTAATACTACTGAACACGTTTTTCGCATTTCACAGTAAATATTGTATTACGTATATATTATATATATATATTTTTATGAGTGAATCGTGATAGATGGCAAGTCAAATTTTGAATTGTTTTTGAATAAATTATAGGCTCCACCGGTATTTTCTCTATATAATAATACACGTGCTCGAGGTATAATATATAGGGATTACCGACTGAGCGATCCAATTAATATTGCAATAACTGCGTGGACTAGTTTTATGAATGGACGTAGGTAGGTACATCAGACGTCTCGATTTCTAGTTATTACTTATTATTTTGTTTTTTTCTCGCAGAAACGTAATATTTATTTAAATTGACACAGTAACATGATGTTAAAAGTACATCAGTTTAAATTTATTCTAAAATTCATCATAAATAATAATAATTCATACTTTATTATATTTGTGAGCTATAATAGTTCTAGATTGTAGGTATATTATGTTTTAATTGTGCAACATTGCATAATAACCCACATATTTAACTATGAACAACAGACTTATCAATTGTTGAATCATAATACATCCATGTATGAATGATAGGTTTAATAATATATTATTTTCGAAATAATATATCTACATAATTGTTTACGGTTTGTAAACATTACGTATATTATATCAATAATTAAACTATTGATGGTAATATGGTATGAATATAATATAATTATCTATAATATTAATACAATTATTCATAATAACTGTTTATGGATATACTTAACATTTATTACCAGTGGTCAAAGTGGTGAGGGGGGATGCAAGGTCACCTCACTTCTGACCACACTTTAAAAGCATCCCTTCTAACATTATTTTAAAAAGGTACACGCTGATCCTGAAAATTGAACCAAAACATTTCTCCAGTTAAAAATAACAATTTTTTCAAATTTAGTTGCATGAAAAATTTCTTATTGAATATTTTTTCTGCTAGATACAAATATTACCATACAGAGTATGAGTTAGGAATTATACTACTTACTTGGTCGAATTTCTTTTATCATCCCAATATTCCATTATTATGTTGGATTATATACTTTTAAAAATATATAAAATATAATATTTTTTAAAATTTTTATTATATGTTTAGGCGTTATGAAAATTAATATATAGGTAATGTAATGTAATACTTGTTTTATGTTATGTTACTATGTTAGTTTCAAAGAAAATATAATTAATGTTTCTATTAAATTAATAGTATAGTATATTGATTTATTGTTTTATTTTAAAACATACTTTTAGATTTTGAGTGGAGCGATGAATGTATTAGTTTTACAATGATGTGTGTGTGTTTTTTCTTTTAACTTGTTATTTTTTTTTTTGTGTCTGTGATCACCGTTTGAGACAGTAAAACTGCTTCGATTTTCTTCAACAGTATCTTGATCGATGGAAAAGTGAATCTAGTTAGGGAGATCAAAATTTAAAAGGGACGGGAATATTAACGTAAAATAACGATATAATAATAATAATTTTTGACAAAATCGATTTTGATTTTTGGCGTAACTTTAAAAAAATGACCGAAGACACATGATATTTTCACTGGTTATTTATAATCGCATTTTCTATTCACGATAAAATTTTCAAAATATTTTGATTCGTTTTGAACTGTTTACGGACATCCTCAGTTTCCATTTATTTTATTTTATTTTTTTATATGAATGTCAATAAAATTTTATTTGTCGAGTTAAAAAACTTGAACATTAAGTATAAGGCTATTAATATATTGCTACAATGGCAGTTGAAAAAATTATACCCATAGATAAGTTAGGTGGTACATCAGAATAAATTTATTTATTTAGTAAAAAAAAAATGTTAATAATCAAAATAATTACTATTTTAATTAATGGATATATCAATGATTAGTATTCATAGAAAATTATATACATTTTATTTCCTTTTAACAGTACTTACAAGTTTATAGTAATCAAATAAACAAAAAAAAAATATATATAAAACAAATTGGGCAGATATCCTTAAACTTAATTTGGTACCTAATTAAATAAAGTTGTTCAGTTAAAATATAAAATACTAAAATGTAAGGTCGATGAAATGATTACACCTTGAATAAAAATTTCTATTTAATTATTTAAAAAAAAATTGAAAGTATTAATTTATTAATTTGCCATCCTCAAAGACCTGATTAAATTACTTTAACGACATGTTTATCGTGTATAATTGTGTACACCATTGGCGCTGAAACCTATATTATATTCGTAAAACTTTATGTTTTATCGTCATACATACTAAATAGGTTATAGGTGAATGTATTAATGATGAGTTCTCAAAAAATGTTGTGTAAGGCACCTGTAGCCGTATAGTCGTATAGGTATACTATATTATGTTAAGTGTGAAAATAGTAAATACTTCGTGGCGTGGTTTGTTGGGTGAGTGGGCTGGTGCAATATAGTGGGTACCTACCAACATGCTTTACTCGACATATATTTGTAGATAGGTGATATGTGGTTACCTACTGCTATCTTTAAAAGTGCTTATTTTTAAATTATTATTTGACCGATTCTAAATTAAAATCAAATAAATATAAGTATAAATAACTACAAATTACAATTTATTTTTATAAAAAGAAAAATACGGTGGCCCATTCGCTATAAGTACTAAAATAGTTCAATTTAATTTGTGTTACGATTAACAATGACAAATTGCACAAATGACAAAATATTCAACCTATATAATAATGATTAGTTACAAAAAATATTGTAGAACAATAGTGTTTACAATAAATCGTAGTTTAAATGGTGGTGTAATTTACCTCCTTATAATATATGAGTTTAAATTCTTCATTGGTTCATTGATTTTTTTGTTCAAAAACTTAATATTTGTATTATTTATGGAAAGTAGCAAAGGGGTATTGAGCTTTTTTTTATTTTCCATTTCCATTTGTAACTTTGTACTGAATCATTAATTATTATACAACTGTCCAGGTTAATTCTACAGAAATTATTAAATAATAATTTTCTTCAATATAGTTTTGTTTAATGAATGGTGTGGTTCATAAGTTAACAATAATTTTAAACCAAGAAGTATCTAATTAATTATTTTTATACAAATTTAAACTATTTTTTACACATGAATAAAGTAACTTAACAGAAGTTAATTCTTATCAAAAACATAAAATATTTATAAATATTATAAATATTTATTAAACATGATATTGGTAAGACAAATTATTGTGTCAAATAAATAAAAGTTAAATAAAAAAAAGTGATTTCGTTTGACTGGTTGAGTTATTTAAAATTTAAAATCTTAAATTATATAGAACAATATATATAGATATTGTAATATTATACCTAAGTTTGTAATAATTTACAAAAAACAAAATTGTGACTAAAGCCACTTCTGTATAAGGTTCCAATGCATTTCAATGAGTAATTATTGTTTGAATAATATATTAATTATTATTTATTATTATATCATTATGGTAGCTGGCATAGTTTTTAATATTTTATACCAATATCATTGCTTATGAATTACTTTAAAACTGTAATTATATTAATTAATGTATACATTAACAAATTTTATTTAATTACAGTATCATTAATTTTAAATCATTACCATTGTTGTTTGATTTCTCATTACAAATTAATCGATTCAATCATTACTATAAAAACATAATAAATTAATGTTTTATATATATTATAAATGCTCCAAATTAAACATTGGTATTTTCACAAAATAACGGTTGTACCGATAAATAAATTGTTCAAATAATGCATAAACTTTACATTTAGAAACATTAACTATGTTGTTTAATTTTTTATGTATTTAAAATTATTTTATGATAAAGAAGCTACAGTTTATAGTTTAGAAAAAGAATCTAATATTTTTTAAGTACGTTTGACAAGGGATATCAAATCTATTTAATATAATATACAAACACAGCCTTGTATAGTAATTACATAAACTAATAGTTATTTTGAAATAAAAAAAGATAGGTAGACATGATTCTTAGACATATGATAGTGGTTTTATACATTAGCGTATGCAGACGTCGGCAGAAAAGTCAATAGTAATAGATAATAAGTCTATTTATTCACGTAATTCTTTATTTCCACAACGGTCGGGAGTGCAGTCTATAATATATAACACAAAACTACTCTTTAATACTATTTACAGGTTTATAGTTACGTATTATGAAAAAAAACTATAATGGCAGTCACTAGTCAGTTGAAGTCACACTCCCATACCTACCAAGGAGACAAGACAAACAAAGTATGTATATTATAATTCATAATTGGTATGGGTTTCAAAATCAAACCTTAAGCCGAGTTCACAGTTACGTCGTCCATCGTGCCGAGTCTATAAGTTGAGCTCTGTTAAACTCTGGAAATTTCCCCTAGGAAGATCGTGTTTTGTGATTTTGTGAATGATAACACGACAACCGCGAATCGGAACATGGTATAACCACACGAAACGACCGTGACAGCTGTGAACCAGGCTTTACGGTTAATAATTTGGTATATTGTTTTTATCATTATACATATTAACGTCAAATATAACTTTAACATATTTTTAGTAAAAAAGTTTTCGTAGTAGTCGATGGCCATTCTAACCACTGTGCGTGCTTATGAGCGTATTCTGTGTTTATTTCGGACATGTTCCGGAGGCCGATATCAAAGATTTTCTTGCAGGTGCTTTAAAAAAAAAAAATCAATTGATCATATTAAATTTAATAATTTATTAGATTAGGTACCGAAATTTGTGAAATACATAATTTTAGATTCTGAGTAGAGCGATGAATGTATTGGTTTTACAATGATGTTCGTGTGGTTTTTTTTTCTGTCGCCATCTTTTAAAACGGTCAAAACAAAAATTCTTCAATCTTCAACTTCAATAACTTTTCTAGTTTGAAAAAGAATTTAGTTGGTGTTTTTGGGGATCAAAAGTAAATAATTTTCAGTACTCGTCTTTGTAATGAGAAACACTGTACTAAATGTTATAATAATAAAATGAATTATTAGAAAATAATTAATTGGTTACACAGCTCACAGCTGTATAAAAACAAGACTGTGAAAAATAATTTCGACTACACGTTACACGGTCGACAGACTATTTGTTTATGACTTTATATATCCACTATTAAAATCTATATGTAGTATCTACATACATATCTTGCAAAATTATTTTAAAATTGTATTTCTGCTTATTACGAACCAGACATATTAGGTGGATTATTTAAATATAAAAATTAACCTGCGTTCCGTAGTGTTGTTAAATAAATTCAAGTTAAAACTTGTTCTTTTATTTAAATAGGTAAATAGTAAATACGGTGAACTACGCTACTACCACGGGCTTACTTTATTTGTATCGTCGGGCAAAGTTATCGTTGTAATTCCATGAATGAATAAAAATATAATAATAAGTAATAAGTAATATTTAATAATATTAATGATAATCAAAATAATTAGATTTACCTATAAACCAAATAGTTGATAGAAAAATAAATTAACTATATTATGTCTAATGATATTGTCTAGTATGAAAAAAACAAACAAATCTAAAATGTTATTCTTAAAGTCAGATGCACTTTAAACAGGGATTAATCTAATGTTTTAATAATTTAGTGCAAGTGTGTTTAGAATTAGCCATTAGGTATGTTGCGAATCGCTTTTCGATTGAAATGAGATCTTAAGTGGCTTCTTAATTCCTCATTTACCAATGAATTAGAGTTTAATCACAGGCGATGATAATCGCATTTCACTCGAGTACCAAACGATTCACAATTCTTGTATTTTATTATAATATTTTAATTTAATGTGTTGAACTTTTCGAAAATAGAAATATTTTATTTTAATACTTACATTTCTAATGTTTCACTCTCATCCGAAATTTTAATGGTAACGTTTAAATGCAGAAGTGTTTTAATTCTACAGTTTTACTGGTTAAAAATACAATTTAATTGTGAAACTACATATACAGCTAATAGCCTCACTAAAATAATATATGAATAACGTCTTAGTATAGTAACGTAATTAAAAATGTATAACTACTGTTATTACTGCAATATATTATAATACATATAATAGAAGGTCCACTGTCCAGTAGGTATGTTACAAACACGGTAAATGCTTTAGAAATAATAATTTCCCATAGGTATTTAATTGTCAAATGTGCGTACGTATTCTTACTATATATAACATGAGAACGTGTTTAACTGTTTCAGCGGAGTGTAGAAGAAGCACTAAGTATACATGTTTTTTTAAAAGAAAAAAATTTACAATCTTAAAAATGATGTACCGCGTAATGTATTATGTCAATTATGCAATAATCTATGCAATATACTTAATCGAAATGAAATGTTAAAAATTGACAAAACTTCTCGTTTGTGGAGATTACCATCCATTGACGGAACACCAGTGACCAGCTTAGTTCAAATTATTAGGTCTTTGCGTCATTTTGAAATTATGTGATTATAAACAATTCTGGAAAAGAATGCGTGGAAAAATGTTAAGTATAATTTTAGTTATTTAAAGTTGATTCATCGGTCATCAGAAATGATTTATAATATATTATGCAAACAAATCAATTCGCCGCATTCGGCTTAACACGTAATATTGAAACCAACGTTTAGGTATAATTATAGATACTTCTAAAGGAATAAGATAAATAACAAAATCAAAACAATTGGCACCGGATTACTATGTAATATTATGTAATATACATAGGTACTATAATGTACATCCGATTCAATAAAGCTCGCGCCCGTCCGTCTGTCGAGTTGATCTTTATTGCATCGTAGTGCGGGTCGTGTGTCTATTGAACGCATGCAATACACTTCACGGAATACACATACGTAATTGCATCATTGTCATAACGCACTTGTAATCTGTACAACAATATTATAATGATACAAACCCCCGTGAATGTATTTTTTTATTATATGGGTACATTTTTAATGGTTTATACCCAACGCTGTGATGATGGTCGGGTGGTAAGCATATCATTAATATGTTAACCGTCTGACGATTACGCGAAATCTCAAATCGTAGGAAAACTGATCGATACGTCGGCGGTGCAGTGGCGCGGGGGGGGGGGGGGTATTTGATTTGCCGTGCCCGTTTGGCGATGAAAATTCGCATCACTTTAACGATGTAATATTTTGGGATCTGTCTGCTGAGCCGCCGAGGTAACGCCTATAACGTGAAAACTCGGCCGACCAATAGCTGTGAACGGTCACACGACCGCCGACGACCGCAGCCGAGCCCGGTTAAACCGACGGAATTTTACGCGTGATGCCGCCACCGCCGTTGCCGCCGTCATCGCCGCCGTAGCCGCCGTCGCTGTCGCCGCCGCCGCCGGCCAGTGACTCTTACCGGTTTAGTAGCTGCACAGCTGTTTCGTGCGCGTGTTCGTCAATCGCGGAACTCGAGAATTCCGACAAATGTTTTGGGAAATTCTGGGTTGGATAAACCTCGTATATACAATAATACTGTTTTCGTGGGCCGCGGGGTACTGTATACAATCGATTTATCAATATATTACACGGTTCGCAAACACGAAGCTTTGCTTTAGGCCGACTCGCATTTATGCTGTTTAATGTGAGGCCCGTTGCCTCATGATGCGTACATCTGGGAAAGTGTCGCACGTTTATATTGGTATGGTGGGACAGACGACTGAAGAAATATGAAAGCTTCGCCGGACAAGACTGTGGACACTGACAACGTGGACAACGCCACTGTGGACGCGAACGTGATCGGCGATCGCGACACTGCGGTCCTGGAATGCGACAACGTGATTGTATTGTCTTCGGAGTCCGAGGCCGAAGAGGAGGAGGCACGGGTCCGTGACGGTGAGGAGGTCGACCAGGAGGAGGAGGTGGAGGAAGAAGAGGAAGATGAAGTGAGCAGACCACGTAAGTCTAAAAAGAAACATAAGAAACACCACCACGGGGGCTATCGTATCGGGAAAAAACATAAAAAACGGCCGAAACAGGGGAGTGGTGGAATATTTCTGTGGGCTAAAAAGCAAGAGACGAAAATACTGAAAGTAATCTGCGAGGATTACGATCCGGGTATCAAACTGACCAAGACCAACGGTGTGTGGAGTTCTAGTCCCAGGTCTAAGGTATTGGCGGCAGTTCAATCGCGTTCGTCCGTCTGCGTAGACGTCGGCGAGTCACAGAACGCCAGTGACGAGTCGGTCGAGCAGAAAACACGACCGGACGATCGAATTAAAGAAAGTCCAAAATCCGACCAGCCGATGCTCGTCGACCTCAACGACAACTCTATCGACTTTGTTGACACCATATCTAGCGAGGAGGACGACGAAGAAGTACAGACCAGGGCCAGAATCGACCGAGCACTCGAGATGATCGAACGGGACCCGGCATTGATGAGCGACGTGAAGATTCCGTGTCCAACCATCGACGCGACCGCGGCCATCAAGTTACCCGAAGGTACAACAATCCACCAGATCAAGGTCGAGAACGTCGCGATCAACGGGACCGTTTCCGGGACGACGCCGCCGCTGTTATCACCCAATACGCCGCCGGTGCAGCGCAAGTTGGGCGAGGTGACCATCACGTCGCAGCAGCAACAACAAAACGAACCGTTGAATCTTGAAACCGTAAGTAAGCGATCTGCCTTGGAAATACGATTACAGGAGCCGCCACTTAAGAGAAAACGCGTAGACAAGCTGCTTGCGAAACTGCCGTTGGCCGGCGAGCAGGTGAAACGCGAATGGGATCCGCTGTCCGAGCTGAAGGAAGTGCTTTCAGACCCCGGGCTGTGCGTGCCCGACCCGTTGCTCGTGCCCAGGGCCAGACTGGCCGCCTTGGTGGCCAGCCCGGCCACTGAAATCCCGAGACTCTTACGAACACCGTCGATGATGCCACCGCCGCTCCCGGACCATGACCTGTTTGCTGTCTCGCTGTCGCATCTCCGGTCCATATTGCAGCAGCAGCCGGGCTACGTGGACGACCGCAAGTCGGACAGCAATCAACCGTCGAACATTGATCAAATGCTGTGGTTGTCGTACCTGTCGAAAGACATAGCCGGCGTCGACTCCGACCTGATATCAACCATGTTGAGCATCCTACTACCCAACTCGACAACCACTCAACAATCGCTTAGCTACCCACAAGATAAAAGTCAATGGAACGACATTTATTTCGACGGCAATATCGAACCACCATACAATTCCACGCACGGTTTCAGCAAATCTGACGATTATTGTGCGTCGGTGTCGCCACTTCCGCCTCCGCCGCCACCGCCACAGATATTACCACCGCCACAGGTATTACCACCACCACAGCAGTCGCATCCACTGTTATTACCACCATCACAGTCACAAATGTTACCACCACCAACAGCTGCACAACCTCCAATATTATCACCACAACAGCCTCAGAAACACCAACAATCACAACTGTTGCCACCACCACACGTGCAGCAGCAGGTGCCGCGACTTTTGCCCAAGCGTCACAACACGACGCCACAACTGCGGTTGCCGTCACATCCACAGCAAATGCCACAACTATTGCCGTCACATCCGCAGCAAATGCCACAGCTGTTGCCGTCGCGTCCACAGCAGTTAATCCAATCACAGCTACAGCAACCAGTCCTGCACCGTCAGTCGAAACGACGGGCTTGTCAAGAGCTGTGCTGCACCGGGTCACCGTCATCTTGTTACGGGGGTAGCTGTTGCCCCAAATCGGGAAATTATAGTCCGTTCACCGCATCATCCCCTAACGGCTGCAATCCGTTCGCCGTTTCTCCCGGCGACTGCAATCCGTTCACCGCGACTCCTGCTGCTAGTTGCATTGGTGGCAATCCGAAAACATGTGCCCCGTACGTTGCGCCAGGCGTGATGCCAACTTGTTGCTTTCCATCGGAAATCGGTTGCGCGTACAATGGCCAATCTCCGTCGCCAATTCCGCCGCGAAATACATCCGTATCGCCTCGCAACCGCGCTCAATACAACTACCAATCCGGTCCGGGGCAACAGCTACAGCAGCAGATGTCGATGACGGAGGGTGGCAATGGCGTCAACGGCTGTTGCATTGGCGTCACCAACTGTAGCAGTGGCGTCGTTGGCTGTGGCATTGGCGTCACCGGCTGTAGCAGTGGTGTCACCGGCTGTAGCAGTGGCGCCATCGGCTGTAGCAGTGGCGTCATCGGCTGTAGCAGTGGCGTCGCCGGCAGTAGCAATAGCGTCGCCGGCAGTAGCAATGGTGTTTCTGGCAGTAACAGTGGCGTCAACAGCAGTAGCAATGGCGTTGCTGGCAGTAACAGTGGCGTCAACAGCAGTAGCAATGGCGTTGCTGGCAGTAACAGTGGCGTCAACAGCAGTGTTAGTGGTGGAACCGTTAGCGACATCGGCATAGACTATCAATGTTCAACTACGACCAATAAACCGAAAACGCCATTGCCGGCGACTCCTACCAGCGGTGACGCCGGTCAGCCGGTGTACAGGCCCAAAATCAAAGTCAAAGAGCATTTGATCGATCCGAACGCGAAACCGAGACTTTTGAACATCGAAGGTGCCCTTCATCTGGCTGCAGGGCATGACCTGTTCAGTTCGTCTCTTTGGCACCCATTGTTCGGCAGGTAACTATCACAACACGCATTAATAATAACAACAATATATTATGGTACTGAATTTATCGTGGTACCATAATATCAGGATGAACGTGTAGGTCGTAACAAACCGTAATCCCGTGAATACCTAGTCCCGTTAGCCAAATTTCAACAATAAAAACGGTATTTTATAGTACGACTGCAGCGTTTATAAAAACAATTTTGTCAACAAACATTTCCCAGGTATAATCGTAAACTTGTTCTTTTATTCATTCTTATTTAATACTGTTTTGTTGTGTTTTACAATAGTATGGATGCATTCCAGCGAAATAATATATGTTTAAGGTCGCTGAAATCGTGCGTTTAAAACTGAAAATGGGTAATTTTGTAATTTTGTAAAATGTATAATAAATGTATTATCAGTCCGAACTATTATCTATTCGAGTGAAATATATAAGGTATAGTGTTTTAATTTCAAATTAATTTAACTTTTGAGCTTAAAGTATTTTAAAGTAATATTTTTTTAAATAATAGAATTTTACAATAGTTATTATTTGATAGAAACAATTACCGAATACCAATTTTACATATTTTGTAAATATATTATACCTAGTTATTATTTGTCTTATAATTAAACGATACTGGATACTGTGACCAATTGAACAATAATTGAATAAATAAAAATACGTTACGAGAATTTAAACTTAATTATTTAACTATGAAAAAAGATTATTATTCTATATACTATATCTATATACTTACTATAGTTATTCATTTTTAAAATCAACGACAAACCAAAAGTTTAATAAACTCATTTTACAATTGATATATAACTTACTTGATACTTCAACTGTAAAATGTATTTAAAAATAAACACCCTACAAATTGGAATGATCTACAAACAATTGAAATTGGAGACAACGCCTAGTTTTCTAAATATGACGTTGTTTATGTTAATTCGTCAAGTTTCATCTATATTTAATTTCACGGATTTAGAATATAAAAACAACTTTTTGTATTTAATTGTAATATACCTATTTCATGTGTTAAGCACCATATTATGAAATGTTCATAGCATGTGACCTAATACTATATTTGTTATTTATTTAAAATTTTCTTCTACACATATATCTGCTGCAAAACTATTTGTATTCGAAAGCATAACAATTTTGAATTTAAATAAATTATTTATTTATTAAAATAAGTTTTTATAGTTTATAATACTGCAGAACCTATATCAATATTATGTTAAAATGTAATATGTTTAATTTGTGTCTCGTAATTTTCTGAGTTTATCAAATTTTACTAACAGGATATCCAACAAAACTTTTTAATTTTGAAATTCGAAATAATTTATATTATTCATTTTAAATTCAAATTCTTTATCCATATATTCTGTTGTTTCTTTTTAATAATGTGAATATATATAGATACTATTTTACAGACAAATTTCAGATTTTATTGGTTTTAAATGTCATATTTTCTATCAAATGACTGTTGGTTCCGTTTTATTTGTTTGTTTTTCGTTCAGTTCAAAAACATTCATTTATACTAATAATTCGTAAATAATTAAACAAATAAAAAAAATAAATATTTATAAATAATAATATAATTTTAATTCTGTATATTATTACTGTTATAGAAATCTTGTAAGCTCTTTTGTTTCTAATGGAGTACCAATACATATTTTATATATCTATAGATGTTTTTTTTATTAATAGGTACAATGTACCTGGTACATACTGTTAAAATATTAAAATATTATTCATGGTACCTACTGGAATACATTTTTTACTTTATTTTTATCAAAGGGTTATTTTATTTTTATTTTTTATTTATTGTTTGAAGCTAAATTAAATATACTTGAATATGTCTGAGATAAAACATAAACAACGAATATAATACAATATGTTGGGCTAAGCGTTTTAAACCAATTCTGTAACAAAAAATATAGGTCCATTATATATTATATTTAATTGTATTTGCTTCATAAAATTTTATGGAAATTATTAAGCTATTATAATGAAAAAACGATTCCAATAAATACAATAGATATAAGATGCTATGCTTAGTTGTTATCTACTACAATCGTTTTTAAGCTCTCAAGCCACATTTTACATTTCTATACACGGCTTGATTCCGTTGTACAGACGATAGTAGGACAGATTTCTTTAGACATTATTTTAAGTCGCTAAGATATCTAAATCATTGAAATATGAATACCTAATATTATACTTGGAACATATTTTATATACCACCGCATTCAATGACCTAAGACTATGCGTTATAACTTATAATATACATCAATGTATGAAACATTAAACTACCATTTTACGAATTCAGTTTATTCAAACTTAATTTATTAATTTTAAAGTTATTTAGTTAAGATACAAATATTAGTAAATATTATTTTATCCAATAAGTATTATCATTAAAATTGAATTATTTTTTGGGTTTGTATTATACGTCCTTACCGGGTATGTACAGTACAATAAAATTATGGTATAGTAAAATATGTGAACCTTTAACGATAAGTATCTACCAAGTCTACCAACTATAATTTTTGGATAATAACTAATATAATTTTTGTTTTTAATTTCACACAGCATAATATTTTTAGCATAGGCTATTAAGTCTTATAATGAATAAGTTACATGCCATGTATTTAAACAGGTAATATTTTAAACTTAATTTTATAAAATCCTTGTTTCAGAATAATTCTCTTACTTACTTAATGAAAATATTTATATATGTTTTGTGTAAATGAAATGCATTTATTAAAAAACTGATCTCTAGTCAAAAATACCTCTGTATAATATATAGAACTGGTATAAAAAAAAATACTTACCTAGCTATGTAGAATAATCGATAGAATATGTGTGTGGAGTTCACAAACGCAGAGAAAAGGGTTTATAGATTTAGAGTAACGAATGAGAAGAAAATGGCTGTCATATTATTGCATTTTAGTAATAACAATAATATAAAGATGTAAACTTTATCAATCATTTTTTTTCTCAAATATTTTACGTCTTAACTTATATTTTTAAATATATTCAACATTTGTCATATTATACTGTTTTATCGCAAGGATTGAAAAATGAAAACATAAGTTACTTATCTGTAAGTATTAACTTTTCTATACACTTTTCCAAATGAGAATTGATTTCTTCTCCTATATATGAATTTATATTAAATATATTATATAATTGTTATCAGATGATAAACCTACCTAGTTATTTGCTAAAAGTAATACACTCTAAAATTACATTGCTACGTTAATTTTTTTTAAATTATTGTTGTTTTAATTAAATTCCATTTATTTTTAGTAATTTATGTTATTAATTTCATGTGGACATTTTGCTATTTTTACTCTTCAAGTTTATTTAATGCAAAACACTTCATCACAGATTTACCGCAAGTGTAAACACATAGATAAAAAGGTAATCAATTTAAATTTGATGCATGTTTTTAATTTTTATTAGATCGTATTTTATTAGTTTTTAATATAGTTTTTATTTCTATTCTTTAAAATTTAAAATTTGCTAAGACAAAATTATAATATATAATAATATTATATTCATAATAGTTAAATATATAATACAATATAGAAAATAGAAGAACTAATCCTTTGACTAGGTTACAAAAAAATTGCATAAATTCTCATTAATTGAATATTTTAATGAAGTGTTTATATTATTTAAATTAACTATTGATCACGATATACATGATAATTAAATATAAATTCAATATTTTCACGTTCATATTAAAATATCCAAAAATTGTTTTAGTAAATAAATTAAGCTTGTTTTCTATTTAAAATATCTTGAACTTGCTTAGTTTTTGTATTTTTTTTTGTGTTAGCTTATGGAATACATTTAAATTTCAAAATTACTATTATTGTTTAACTTTATACTTATATTGCTTCTCAGGCAAGCTTAGCATGTGTTGAGGAAAGTTTGAGCACGTTGCTTAAAATCTTTCAGATTAAACAATACAATTAATATATTATGTTATTGTATTTTTATTTTATTCATAAATACGGGACAAGCCCAAAAAACAATAAGGTTGAAATATATAATGATAAATTGATGTTACAATATATTACTATGATAATTAATTACTAATATACATATATATATATATATATACAATACTTTATTATGTTTTGTTTGAAATTTTTATGTTTTTATATCAAAATTAAACCGTTCAAAATAAAAGTATAAGAGTATTATAGTCGTATAGAAACCTATTTTCAACCATCGGTATTTAATAAATTGTTGACAAATAATATTATTAGCTACCCATAGACGCGAGTTATAATAAACTTCATTTTTATAAGTAGGTACTTGCATTTTAAATTTACAATAAGGTATATTATAATAATAAGCATTCTGTTGATAACACTAAACGAGAATATATGTTTTTAAGTATAGTAATTGCATGATTCATGCATTAAAAATGTTGAACTCTAAATTGATTTTATTTTTTATCTCCCAGCCAGACCCATTATTTATCCAGACTTAATGTACTTATATTGTTATCGATTAAATTGTGTTCCCCTCTAAGGTAATTTCTTACCCTAAAATTCTTTTATTCTATTTTTCGTAAACATCTTTATTTTAGATCCCCTAAAACAAACATTAATATATTTTATAATACCTACCTACTTTCCCTTATCTTATTTTACATGTAATGCAGGATGTTACCAACCATGATATTGCTTTGTTTGATTATTCTTCTAGAGTAAATATAATGTAGTAATGTACATATTAATAAAAAAATATATTTTCACTTTTTATTTTATCATTTTGTATATTTACTTAAAATGTATATCATGAAGATCTGACATTTTTATTTTACGACGATATTAAATTTAAATATGTCAAAATGTTGAGATGGATAAGAGTGGTATTGGAAGCTAAATATTTTTTATTATATAAATATCTATGATTTGTTTTCTTTAATATACTGATAAAAAATATAAGTACGGAGATATTATTGGATTAGCATTTGTTGAACTGAGAACACTTCATTGACGTAGGTACTACATACAATTCGTAATTTTTTTTTAGAAAATAGCTTATGAAAAGTTTAAAAATCTTGTTGGATTGTATTTTTGTAAAAGTAAAAAAATAAACAAATAAAATTACAATCCAAATCAAATTCAATATAGACTAACTTTAGTATTTGATACAATTATTTAGTTTTCTTGGATTTATGATATTGTAATACCACAGAATATATATTTTTTAAATTAACTTATTTGTTTTCACATTAGGTTCTATTTACCTTTAAGTTGTTAACTCCTAAATAATTATGATTATCTAAATTAGTTATTAGACACAATCCCTATAAAATCTCATTTTTAAAAAAATAATATTCCCATCTTTTTATTAAGAAAAATATTGCTTTTGTTTCATATTAGTTTTAGAAAATATATACATATCGACAATATTTTTACTATTAAACACCTCTAAAATAAAATAAAACTATAGTCAACATTTTATGAACTTAAGTAGATAGTTAATTTTAATTTTATCAATTTACCTTATCTCGTACGAATATGGTTTATTCATCAAGATACGTCATGTAATATGTTTTTTTTATTTAGACTTTGTAAAACAATTAGTCTCGGCAATTAGGTATTTAGGTAGGGCGATAATGGAATTATCTAGAAAAATATAAATGTACACAAATCAAATATTGGAGCCTGTATGGTTGAAGAAATATAAAATAAGAACGATAATATGATGTTACTCAAAGGATAAAATATATTGAAGGGGATGTTTGAAGTGGCGATCGGTAATTGGGTCATATTTTACTAACCTGCTTTGTATACAATATATATTTACTTCTTATTACCCACAAATGTGGGTAATGTGGCAATTGGGCCACAAATGTTCAGCTCAAAAATAAACGAATATATAATATTTATTAATTTGTTATTGTAGTACCTATATAAATTAACATTATATTTTTTTTTTGAATACATATAAAATATAAAACTAGGCACCTACATAGAACGAGTCAATTAATTACTAATTTTTTTTCAATTACCTACATAAAAATACAATTATTTTTTTAAATAATCTGATATACCTAGTTACACAAATTCAAAACTGGCTGTTTTCCTTCTTTGTATTTTTTAATATAATTAAGAATAAAATTCATTCAAGTAAAGTTAGTTCCTGGCTTTTAATGTTCCAATACGCTTCTAATTCTAATAAAAATGCTTGCCAAATTAAATAATAAAAAATCGTTCAAAATAGAGGCACTGAATCAACTTGTTTCAAATGTAAAATGTTTGTGGCTCAATTCTCGAGCGCCTGTTTGAAGAGATAAAAATGGACTACATGTATGACAACTTTGGGTCACTGAAGTGAAAATTGGGGAATATCATAATTTGTTGGGTTGTTGTGGAAAGTACAGAAAGAGATTAATTTAATAAATGTTGAAAGGACTGAAGTAAGATATGGAAAATCGAAAATGAAAGAAAGAGGTGTATAATATTAATAATATGTAGATAGTGTAATACCAATATGTTTTATTAACATTTTCAACAAATTAGATAATGAATGACAAATGAAAAAAGTATCATTCAAATTTAACAATTAATATTTAATACTTTATATAGTTATAAGCTAGGTATATTTATAAACTGTATAATATATAGTTACTATCATCTTAAATGCTACTTTTTATTATAGTAATGTATAACTAATTGACATTTTAATTAACTATTTAAAAGTTGATAGGAAAATGGTTAAAAGCATAAATTTGAAATAAAATTATATTTGCAATACAACTCACGCTTATATTATAACTCGAGTATAATATGGTGATGTATTCAAAAAACCGTGAAATTTAGAAAAACTAAACCTATTCTGTGGTTGATCTAACTGCTGTTGTGGTATCCTTGAAGCAGCATACCCACTATACAATATCCATCAAAATCATTCAAATCCCGATTTCAAAATATAATTAATGAAACAATCATCTTTTGAAATGGACTTCGCAGCTAATGTATATCCTAATACTGCCCAACACATTACCAGAGACGTATAACTCGTTAGTATCATCGTATTTCTGTAATTGATTGACGAGTGGTAGATCGATTAAATTTAATTCATCAACTCTTATAATACGCCGTGGGTTTTGTTTTTCTGTGGGACGCCTGGTATTATACTAGTATTAAGTATTAACCACGCACATATTATTTTATACCTCGTTACTCATGTGATCCAATATGATATATTACCCATCTACCCAATCACGTTTATACATTAGAAAAATTTTCTTTAATGTCTATTGCCTATTACCAGAGGTGCATTAAGTTGTCCCTCAACTATATACTATTATTTTCGATACACTTTGGATGAGGTAAACCTACGAGTTATAATACTTTATGATAGTGGTGAATTTTCTTGAATTACGAGCAGGGTGGTCAAATGATTTTGTCGTGTGGCTGTTTTTTTAACATAAACAATTTGATCATTAAAAATATAATTTATGGTTACCGTTTTATACCAACCTCTAAGCCATTAGAAAGATTTAAAAAAAGGTCATGGAATCTCTCTCCCTCATAATTCCCCCCCCTCTTTTGACCACCACTGACTAACTTGATTATACAATTTTATTATTGCAATATCATGAAGTCTGTATTCGTAAAATCAGTACCCATATTGTCGAATACCGAAATGAAACTCATCACGAACGTACAACATAAAAAAGTGTATTTTTTCAGTTATATTGCAGTGACAGTGTGCTGTATGAGTTGCAGGCAGGGACAGGTACCTTTTATTTTTTCAGTTCCGGTCTGGTTTCGGTACCTACTCAATTATTTCATTAAAAGGTCATAGTTCCGGTTTCTATTTAAAAACATATAAAATAATAGTTAAGGTCAGGGTTCTGGTAAAAACCGGTATAAAACGGTTCTAATATTAGTAAATAAAAAAAAACTAGAATCGGTTTAATTTTTTATATATAAATTAATTAATAACATTCATTACATATACCTATATCAAAATAATATAATTTAAGTACAAATAGCCATTTAAATTTTAAGATTTCCTTGGAAATAAACTGTTTTAAACAAATACAATACTAGTTTATCAAAGCTCTCCAGGGAATATAATATTATATGTATTTATCTGAAAAAATTATAACGGGGGTAAAAAAAATTAGATATTACATTTTCATCTAAAAATATAGGTACCAGTTTTGGTTTTAGTTTTTTGGAAAATATTTCAATTAGGTTTCTGCTCTCGTTATTTTAAGGGTTTAAAATTTTAGATCTGGTTTTTTTCGGTTTGGTTCCAGGCCTAGGTTGTAGGTACGTTATAAATGTGCAGTACGTAAAACTGTAAAAAAAATTGGGTTCTAAGTTGGATAACAATATTAGTGTATTTTTATTTATTTTTATGTTAGATTAATATAATATTTGATAAATAAGTGACATCGGAATGGAAAAAAACTTGCTGATTATAATAATTATTATATTTACATCAGTACAAAAAAAAGTTATACTACAAAATATGTTTGAAAACCAACGAGACAATTTTAGATCGGCGAAAACCTTGATAAATTGTAACCTTATAAGATAATTGATATCGCACAATAAAATTGCAATTTTTGCCTTGGAGCATAAAAATAATATCCCAAATAATAATAATTAATATCCAAAAATATAACTAAAGAGAACAGTATCGAAAAAAAAATTCAATAATTTTGTTCATATAATTTTTAAATAGATAGTATTCAAATTTTAAAGGTGAAATATATTGGTTATTATATTTGCGATAATTTTTCGCTGTGGGTGTGTCTGTAAAATTTGTCTGCTCGTCAGCTATCAAAGTAATTAAATCATCATGAATTCGAAAATTGTATTTTGAACACCTCAAATCATAAAGTAGGAAGTAGGTTGTCGATTATAATTTGTATTTTAAATTGTATATTTTGTTACATGCTTCATTAACTGTATTATAAACTGTTTATATCATTACGTTTTGAATTCATTAAAAGAGTATAACGTACCAATATTGTATTATAATATTAACTAAAATTTAAATTCCATTAACCTAATTTTTAGAAAGTACCATATTATATTATGTATAAGAGTAAATCATAATTACGATTTCTATATTATATACTTTTATGGTAATAATTCATCTGGAAGATCAAAATTAGCTCTTAATAAATTAGTATATTACTTTTGTAGACGAGAGATGATGTTATAATAACAACAAACCATAATATAGATATTAATACGGAATGTATTTTAATATTTATACGTATATTTGCGTAGATGTAAATAACTTAAAACTAAATTTACGCCCAACGAAAACGAAAATGTCCTTTTATATAGCGATATAGGTGTACACATGGACGAAAATGATTACAGTAATTTATATAATATAGCATAGAGCAAATAATATAGAACAGTTTATAGTATATTGACAATATTGAGTGTTTGCATTCCGTTTATTTATTCATTATGTTTGATCCTCTTTTTTTTAAACAAAAAGCATGACGTTAACTTCAATGCAATTACTATATTTGTCTTGTCAAATTCATTCGATATTGGATTATTGTTAAAAAATTATGAAAAATTACATTTTCAATTAAACGTAAAAATCCCGAGAAAATAAATAACTGACATGCGGTAAGGGTTTTTTTTTTAGTCTATAGATGATATTATGCATTTTTAACGAATGTCCGGACGTCTGAAAAATTGCATCTTGAGTTGACATTTTTAATTATAATCATTTTACTTTATCGAGTTACTAAAACTATTATTGAATTATAATAACTTTGTTAAAAACCTACTACAAACTTTTCAAAATATAAATTTTAACAAGTGGAATTAAATTTTGTATGTATTATATTCCTCAAAAAACGTACGATGGGCAGGGCGTGACTAATAAATGTTTTAATTTATTCTAAACATTACCTGCTATCTTACCTCGCATAACCTTTACCTAAGAGAAAAATTAATTTTTGTATTTAAATTTTACTGTGGAAAAGTAATTGAAGAAAGTTTAAATACGCAAGTAAAATTATGATATATTAAACGAATTATTCTGTATGAATGTAACTCTGAATTCACTTTTATTGTTTCTATTTTCTTATTAGATAGTTGCAATTCTTAACATATATTTTTATGTAGATTGTCATCACTCATCAGATAATCGAAATAAATGTTGTTGTAAATATAACTAAATAAAGTATTATGTAGGTAAGTGTTAAAATTCTGTAGAACGTTACAAAATTGCATGACCTATATATTATTATATTACAATGAAGGTATATAAAAGTGCGTTATATAATTACTGTTAATTACTATTCCATTGCGGTGTTGTTAAAAATGATGAACGAAAAATTTTGCTAACCAATTAATTACCGTTAAAAATATTGTAACTTTTAATCATTTTCTAGTTTATCTTTCGGCGAAGACACCTGCAGTGTTGAAATATGCTGAATAAAATATCACTGCCATAGATTTTTTTTTATTAATAGTAAAAAATTTAATACAACTATTTTAGTGTCACGGACGATGATTTTTATTTACGAGTTCGTACGCAATACCTATACATAGCTATACGATATAATAATATAAGTAAAATTGTCGTAGCACGCAGTACACTGCAGTAAACCGTTATTAGCGCATAAATATCGTAGTATTGTTGTTTCATAGTGTTATTAATGTCGTAATTATGGACTGTATTTATTTATTTAAAACAACTTACTATACACCGTTCGACGATGAGTTTATTGACGGATATTGTTGAAATAATATTATAATAAATAATAATTTATATGCACTGCATATAGCCACTACTCGATATACCTACCTAATTATACTCCAGCCGTACGACAAATCCATAATGTAAATAACGTTGATGTGATGAATACAGGGTGTTTTTGTAAAATTATAAAAACGCAAGACATTTATATTTCTAATTTATTTGAGGGTATCTTATCCGGTATGACAACCCTTGGTTTGAGTTTCATATTCTTTATGGATTAATAATCTCATTTGAAAGTTAGTCAAATTTTTGGTTCTTTATTATGCACTGGTTCAAAATTATGTTTTATAATAATTGGTCAATATTCGTTGTTTATGTATCAATAAAAAAATAAAATAAAGTAGAACATACAGTTTTACATACTTGTATGTACCAACGTTTGGAAAAATAAAAAAAAAACAATGTAACAATCTTATTTTTTGCAAAAATTGAATTTTGGTTGAATGCAACGTGTCGAGTGAAAACCGATATCGTATTATTACTTCCCCACTAAAAAATAAATAAAAATTATGGTGAAGACCAGACCGTTACTGAAAAAATAACCATATATTATGATAATAGGTACCTAGGTGTCCGTCGTAGTGTCTGCCTCTTCACCCCCCCCCATGAAAAAACCATCCTGTAACGGTTGCACGGTCCGTTATAAAATATCATAGGTGCCTATGTTATTTCTATCGATCTCCATCGCGTGCGATATTTCGGGCGTTTTATTAAATTTTTTTTTTTAACTCCGTCTCAAATATTTACCAAGTTAACCGTTTGTTGTTTCAGCCAAGCAAAGCCGTACGGCTGTCGGTGGCAATGGACAACTCCAGTCACCACGTCCGCGTCGACTTCTTCGGACGACACGCCCGCCGACACCAAACGTTGAGTCGGCAAAACCACTGACCGGAGCGACGAGGACGACAATGTAATATATATAATATATATTATGTGTTTATATTTATATATATAAGCAGCGCACCAACAGTATTTGTTTATTTATTTATTTATTATTATCGTTTTACTTGTTTTACGACCCTCCTCGCATACCCATTTGGAGGACTCATATAATATTATCTCGAATATAATATATTATTATCCCACCCCCTCCCACACACCCGCCACACAATCTGGTTTGGATTTGACGTCAACATTTTTTGTCAAATACAATCCAGACAAGACGTGTACAACTGTATACTATAGCATTGTATTATAATATATAAATATATGTGTATATATATAAAAATAACGTTTAAGATAACGTTGTATATTTTATTATAATATATATGAAATATTCCCCTTAGAGTATAGTATAATAATATTATGTATGTTTGATGTATGTAAGTATTGTAGTCAAGTATAGCGGCCTGTGTCGGCCCGCGAGACACTGTCGCCGTAGGAATCGATTGACCTCGACCTTTGCACTACTTTGCGTCGAGGCATACGATCGCTATAATACCCTACTGGTTGGGGACCGACTTCCTCCTATAGACTTTCTGCTGTCGGTCGTCGCAATTCCTGCGACCGTAAAATGTCTGTTTAAACAATTATATATATGTACATAATATTACCATTGTGTATAACGTCATATTTGTGGTGCTGAATGAAAATTCATTTTCGTCATAAAATGTACTGTTAGTCTCTGTTCTTTTATTGATTTATTATTGTTCTTTTATTGATTTATTATCGTTCTTTGTATTAATTTATTATCGTTTGATAGTTTGTTTTTTATTCGGAAAACCGTTTACCATACACAACCACGCAACCACGTGCGCACGTGCGCGCGTGTATGTATATTTGTATAGCGTGTGTTGAATTTTTTTTTTTGTAAATTTGTTGTTTCTTAAAAAAAAACAAAAACCTATTTTGTTTCTCGTTTATTTTTTGTGTTACATATCAGCTATTGCTTGGTTATTTTTCTGTGTACTTTGGTATGCTTGAATTTATTACAATTTTATTGTTTTTTTTTTTACGTTCTACGTCAATTATTTTAGCCATTGAATTTTTGAATTTGAATATTTATTTATATCGGTTGAATGTTGAATGTCTTGTTTGAAATATATTTTATTTTACGTAAATTATTATACATTGATCCATATAAAATGGAACTTCATATTATGGAAATGCTGTATATTATTACAATATATTAACATATTATATATTATTATAATCAATATTGATTTTGAATACTAGTCTCTTAAATTATAAGATATCTATATAAAAGGAAAAAATAAATAAATAATACTAAAAAAAATTTCATCATACAATACCTATACAATGTATGTATAACTATGTGTCTATGTGTTATAATATTGGAATATTATTAAATGTCAGTGTGTAATAAATGTCGATTATACGTGGTATTATAATATATGATTATAATTTATAATAATTTAATATGATATATTTTAAGCTTAAGTATGATGTAAACTATACGAATAATATACGTACTATATATTCTATAGTAACATAAATAATAATGAAAACAAAAACTGAATGTAATGAAAAAAATTTGGTCATATTATTATTATTACTATTATTGTTACAGTAACCGATATTTGATAAGTAACTATATTATAATATCATATTATTAATGAGCTGTTCCTGCAGTACACGTGCAAAAAACCCCTAATCACTCATTTTCGCATTTGTGTTTTATTTATTGTTTAATTTTAGCTTTAAAACTTAATGTTAGATCGTCATAAAATGATGTAAGAAAATATTCCTCTACCCCATAGAAAGTCTGATTAGGTTTTAATTTAATTTTGTTTATTGTTTATTTATTTTTTTTAAATTTTGTCCTGAGAAGTTGAAGTCATTTGAGTTGAAAGCGATTATATCATACCTAATATAATTCAATACTTTTAAGCATATATTATACAATTATTATTAATTATTATTCATTTTGTAAAATGTAAACAGAATAAAATCAACAAAAACAAACACATAAACTATATACTTTAATAATATAACAATATTGATTTAATTGTAATAACTGTGTTTTTATATCGTTGTACTCTTTGTTTTCGTATACCCGCTGTCTGCTGTGTGAGTCATTCGTGTCACCAAAAAATGAGCCGTCACACGTATGTATAAAATATATTACAGATGCAACACTTCCAGTTGTATAATATATATATATATACATAGCTATCGGAAACAAAGCCGCGCTTAAATGGAGCTCGGTAATGGGTCGTTCAGAATACGGTAAGTATACAGGGCGATTTACGAAGTTGAGAATATTAAGCTCGTCTCACATTTATACGGATTCTAAATTTTGGAATTACAAGTATATGGCCATATTTTCAAATACTTAGAATTTTCATATCAATAAGATAGCGTCCTATGTCAATAGACATTTATATTTAGATTATGAGGGGAGCGATGAATGCATTGGTATCACAACGATGCGTGTGTTTCCTTTTGTTCCCAACGTCACCTGGTAGCATGTTTGATCTAGTTGGTACATTGGGAGAATTACAAGTAAAAGTACTTTTTAAAATAACCGAAAACAAAAATAAATTGAGAAAAAACTGGAATTTTTAAGAGTAGAGACTTTAATAATTTTTTTACCAAAAAGGTGCAGAAACATTTTCTAGACTTGAGATAATTTAAAAAATATTTTCACTTTTTTTGTGTTATTTATAGAGATTAGTATTTTCAAAATTCGATTTGTTTATGAAAATATTTATTTTTTGTGAGTGAAAAAACTTGAAAATGTAATACAAGTTTCATACCTAACGAGTTTGTTCTTGCTAAAATAAAAAAAAAAATAAAAAAATAACTTGTTGACAAAAAACAATGTCATTTTTATAAGCATTTAAAGTAGGTACAGACTTTTACAAAATTCATCAAAATCACGAAAATATGTAAATTATTTTGTAGTTAAAATTCGTAAAATATTTAGTTTTAACATCTAAGACTTGAGAATTTAATATAAGATGTCTAAAAAACTGTACTTTAAGAGTTGGAAAATATCGAAAATACATTGTCACAATTTCATTCTATATACAATCAAAGTACAAATGTTGACAAAATTGGATTTTTAAATTAAAAATAAGATTTTAGTTTTTTGTTTCAATTAAAAAAATACTATTGTATACAATAACTTCAGAGTCTATAGAGTTTTGAAAGTTTTCGTCTTAACGTAAATTATTATTCATTATGAACCATGCTCAATGATATATTGCAGATGTTTAAAAATATTTAGATTCATTTTAAGCCACTCAAGCCACAAAATATTCACACAGATCTTTGGTATGTCGCTATTAATTTATAAGTTAATAACAGCTAGTAATGTTGTTATATGAAATAATATTATAACAGGTATATGCAATTTGTTTATGGCAAAAGTTGGAACAAAATTCTACTAATTATAGTAATATATAATATTATTATATAATAAAAATATCCTTAGAGGCTGACAGACCGCCTCCGCTCAGAATCGTATTTCGTATGCAATAATCTATCAGTGACCTACTCATTAACGAGTGTAGAGATGGTTGAGATCGATATAAATTACTATCATTTTCAAAACACTGTATCCCCGTATTGTCCATCCCGTTATCGTTGACCTATATTATCATTATTATTTAGTACACATAGTCAAATAACTCAACAACTACTATTCGTTTAAATTTCGATTTAGATACATTAACATATTGATAAAAATCATTTGCTTGATAATTTACAGTAAAAAATAACGGACCTCATTTGAAAATAATATGGTTCTTAAGTAGGTACGCTTAAAAATGTTGAATACCAGAATTTGAATAAACGCATTATTAAAAGAATAAATTGGGGATGAGCATCTTTGGTGAACGATCTGGCTGCACATGTAAATCTGTGAGTATTTCATAATAATTTAATTTGTACCTGTGACGACAATGTTTTAAGAAAGCAATATTAAACTTCAGTAATAATTATTGGCCCGTCCTACAACAGTTACTAGTTTCAAATTTTCAATATAGTATGGTCGTAATATTCGATGGTGGTTATTGAGATTTTTATTTTTTTTGGTACAATTTTCAAGAAAAGTATGCCACATTTTGAGGATTGTAGTCCGTCCGGCTTAAAATTATATCATTTATATTATATATTGCACCGTCGCAATAGATTGTGTACAAACGACTCAATTTAATTTAGGTCAACAGTTAGGTACCTATACATGGGGCGTTTCTTTCGACGCCGAACACTCATTATTTCTACTCAACTTAACCTAACCATTAATTCTTTTCGAAGTTTTTTCGTCAGAAAATTTGGAACACACGCCATTCTATCATTTTTCGTGGCTTTTGGTTTTTTCACCTCTATTGAAATTGTCGGTCAAATAAGGACGTATCGACTTTTGAATACATCGATTTAACCTATATTTCTACATTTTAATAGTCTGACGAAGAATAACCTAATAAGAATTTATTCAATAACCAGTACTGAAATTTTGGATGAGTGGACGTGGTTGGATGTGGCGCACCAAAAAATGTCGTTGGTTATACTATGGTGTACCTAGTAGGTTAGGTTACTACCTACCAAGGTATTTAAATTAATTAAAAAAAACTTATTTGTTCATAGGTTGCCGTTTAAAAATGAGAAGTTGATAAAGTGTGTATTCAACGACTATATCGTCCGATGAACATAAACAAAAACAAATAAAGCAATAAAAATCAATGTTAAGATTACAATATATAATACTATTACGTATTTTCAATTTTCTAAAAAGATTATTATATTTTCTGAAGTTCAACGATGGGGATTACTTAACCTAACTTACAACTGTTAATCGAATTTCCAAACGCTTATACAAGTTATATATATATTATATATTATAATATGTATTTTAATAATGCTGATAACCAACTTGGTATAACGATAGTTAGCAGATTGCTTGGCGCTTATAGAAATAAATGCCCAGTCGACGAATATAATAATATATCAAATTATGATGAATCGTATATTTAAATATTGTATTCTGTACTAGACATTTTCCGACTACGGTATACGGAACCGGGACTCGACTTTTTCTCAGAACTAATTACGATCGAGATTCACTTTACGTCGAGTGGTTTCAAAATAAAGATCGTTTTTAATAAAAAAAAATATTAAATAAAATACGGATTCTGTTTTAATAACATTATGTTATATTATATAGGTAAAAGGCGCAGGAATAACGTTGACCACACTCGACGATGCTTAAATGCTGCAGGATAGGTGTATACCTACGTTTATTTGTTTATTTCTATCTATCGTAAACTGTTTTACCGCTCGCACAAATATAATAAAATAAGTTAATAAACCCTCTTTCTTTCTTAGTATTATTAAACAAATTCACGATATCCAAAAAATGGTACCCGAAATTTTTCGGCGGGTTATCCGCTGTTTTTTTTGATCGTATGGTTTCCTCGAAACGCGCAACCTTCTCTCGGGAACGGCAACATAAACGTCTTTGATTTCCGAACCGTTTCATAATTTAGTTATTTTCTCGGTCAGTGTAGAACATACATAGCAAGGATACACGTGTCACGTGTGGTGTATTGGCGAATGGAATCAAACATTGTTGCATTACCCGGTTGCAGCTTGCCGGATAAGTCCTCATCAGTGTACACCGAAATTCGATAACATTTGTGTTCGGAAATCTCATTGTTTCCTGATAATATTTTGATCGTAGTAAAAATTCTATTGGAGGTATATTTTATGTTTTACAATAATATCCATGTATAAAAAAAAAGCGGGTAAGTGGGTGTCGATCTGCTGTACAGTAGGCTACACAAGTGGGTCATTGTATAATGGATGGTATTAAATTTGAATTCAATGATGTAAAATCATTGTATACGATAAACGATTCTGAGCGAAGGCGATCCGTCAGCCCATAATATTACTAGGTATATTTGATGATATTATTGTTATTAAAGTAATTTATTTTGCTACAGTAGGTTAAATCCATTTCGCATCTTTTCCGTTATACGTACCTATACCACGTCAGTGATGCCCGTGTTGCCACTCGCTCGCTGCGCTGCGCTCGGACAAAAAAAATCGAAAGTATCCATCGACTTGCTGTGCAACATTATCTGAAGTTAGTGTATATCCACCCTTAATAACGACCTTAATTTTATAACGATTATTTAAATAGTGGTATACGTAATACGTACGTTTACCCTGCGACTAATTGTGGTGGTGTTGCATAGCAAGTCGAGGGATATTTTCGATTTTTTTGTCCGAGCGCAGAGCGAGGGAATCACTGAAATCCCCCCCCCCCCCCAAAAAAAAGTGGTGTCCCGTAAAGTAGAAAATGGTATACGTATAATGGAAAAATGTTTGCCAAAAAATTACATTCGAAAATATCGTTGTGTGTATAAAATGTAATAATATACTGTAATTCATACTTTTATATACCCACGAATAATATTTTTAAATTACAAAAAATTAACTAAAATCGTTATATTCTTGGTTTTAACATATAATTTCGTCCAAATTTGAACTTAAAATGTCTGTAAAAATTAACTGTGTTTATATATTTTTTATATTGTTTGGTTACGGTAGAACTATTTATGAGAATTGTTGTTTTAAATGTTCAATCCTTAGCTATAAAAAATGGTTTATACAAATTGTAAATATAAACATTCAGTGGAAATTTCATCAATAACGGTGTTTTTTTTAAAGTTGCATTAAACTTAATTGGTTTTTCGTAAAAATCTCAGTTTTTCCTTATTTTTTTGTTTGTTTTTCCAGACGCTTTTGAAAATTATTGGGAAGTTTTTACTTTTGATCACCCAACGTACAAATTAGATTCACTTTCCTACTAGAAAACATAATGTTGAAGAAATGTTAAGCATTTTTATTGTCCCAAAAGACGATGACAGACACAGATGAAAAAAGGCCACACATCGTTCTATAATCAAAACATTCATCGCTCCACTCAGAATCTAAAAACCACGCCTAAAGTTCGTTGTTGTTTCCCCTTGAAATTCTGTGTAGATAGAGCTGAATATAGTCTGTACATGTTTAAAGTATACACATTTTATTGATTCAGATTTCAGATAAAATCCAAAAGTGAAGATTGGGTACGGCAACACGATACATCGGATATTGTTATCGCGTTTCGTGTTATTTCGTGTTGGTTTGCGATTTTTTTTTTATACTTATAGGTATAATAACACTAAACATTCCTTTGCTGAAAAAACCAGCAGGTTGGTCTTTATCAAAACCCAAATCAATAAACTATATTATAATGAATTAAGATTCGTTAAATATATATATTTAGACATCACTGCACATGACGTGTGGAATTCCATTTTCAGTTTCTTATTAGACCGTAGCAGTTGTTGCAGCAAGTAAGACAATATTACAAACGACTAACGGATATTATATTACATTTTTTATTTTTTATTCAGAGTTTTTAAGGTATAATTATATAATAGCAATTATAAAATAACGTCACTACATTATTCGAATTAGCTGACAAAAGATACGAGGTCGTAAGTGTACCTGCATAGTTTTTGAGTAGCACCACAATGTAAACTGACCTAGAACTATATATTATTATGTTAAAACGGCGTATTTATATAGGCATGTGTCTGGTAATATAAAGATATCGTGGTGCAAGTAAACCGTTTGAATATTTATAATACCTATGGCTGTCTAAATATTTAACACGCATTATAATCTAAAAATTAAAAAAAAATCAGTTTTATTTACGAGAAACGTATTTTTTCCTCGAAAAACACAACACATACATCGCCCTCGACGTTCATGACGTGCCTACATGGTACGGTTATAATACCAATTGACAACTATATAACTTTTAATGTTCGGCTCGTAGTTTATTAATCGATTCGTTCTAATATATATCATCATCAATAGCTTTGCGTTTTTTAAATTCCACGCGCGCATCCACCGGAGGCCTTAACGGTAGGTAATCTAAAATACATTTAAAACCGAAAAGCTCATAACGCTTGAACGTTTTTAATACGTATAAATTTATAAATATTTACTACGTACTTACGTCTTACGAGTAGGGTGCAGTGGCGTATTTAGAATTTTGTCTTGTCTCCGATATTCCTTCGCCGCAAAAGATTCCATAACATCGCGATAACGTTGTAATCACAGAATACATTACCTACCTACCAACATTGTATAACCCGTTACCTGATAGGTTAAATATTTTTTGCTAAAACATTATGGTCAATGATATTGTGCATAGCAATAATTTATATGACGTTTAAAAGCGTTATTACTTTGTTTTATTATTTATACATATTCATTCATTTCATAGACATTGTCGTCTATGAGGTAATATCCAACTTTCTATTTTTTAGACTTTGCTCATCAATGAGTTCATCTGGCATAATTTTGATATTTCGATGGCATACCAATAACCAACAAAAGGCGTCTATTCTGGCCCGTGCGTGATCGTTCGGATGGTTAAGTTATTATTAAGTATTATGTACAAAATTTATATTTATAGTGCCCATTATAATTGTATATGATATATAATAAATTATTATAGTGAAAGTATACATTTAAAATATTATATATGTTCTCAGAATCAATATTGATTATTATTGTTGTTATTGACATTCGTCGACAAAATAATGTCACCATCAATATCATGGACTCGTGTTTTTTCTGCATTATGAAAACAACCATCTATGAACAAATATTTTCTTGGAATTTAAAAATTCTTTTTAAAAAGGGGTTAACGCCCCTCCCCCCTGCCACACACATACACTTGCAACCGTAAATTCACCACAGCACTCAACCAATAAATGCTACGCGTGATGATGTCTAAAAAACGAATACGATTCAGCTCAAATTCAGCCCAAAAGCAGATTAAAACGGCACTTCCCGATTCATAATATGATCCATAAATGGTTATGTTGTGTGATATACACGGGGATTTTTTTCTCAACAGAAAACATGCTCATCGTCTCGAAAAGTTTGATAAATGTTTGAAAATAGTATGTTTTTCATAATGTAAAGCCATAGGAGAACAACACTTTCAAAGACGAAATATATAAAGTAAAAATGATAAGAAAAAATATATGTAAAAAAAAAAATGTCGTTTCGTCGCAAATTGAATCATGTACAAAAAAAATAAAAATAATTTTCAAAACCGACCAGTGTTTTACCATTGAAATAATTACCCTACAAAGTGTTCATACGCATAACATACCGCAGCAGCGTATTTACCTACATATACCACGGTCGTATGTAGCCAACTGCCTGCTGGGGATGAGAATAATCATATTATATATATCACACATGGTCCAAACACGAAGTAAATAGGCCGCAATCGATATTAGCCAGCCAGTGTGCTTTTGCGCTGTACGACGCATCGTGGTCGTCACTCGACGGGCTCTGCGGGTGTCGGAAAAACGTTCATTCGACACCAGAAATGCTGTAACGTGTACCCACCCACGATGATAATATTATGTCGATGTGTACTGCCATTTGTATTAAAATATTATGTGCTGGACTACTATCACAGCGATTGTTGGGCACGAAGCGCCGACCGAATATACATTTTTCGGCCAAAGGTATATATATCCACCATAGGGGTACGCAGTTTACCATTTGATCGATATATTTTCGCCAAGTGAACGAGATCGCACGAACGATCCGGGCAGCAGAAGTGTGGATTCGTGTGAGGAAGAATGGTGGGGGGGGAGGGTTAGATATTTTAGAGTTAATTGCATTTTTTCGTGTTGAGTATAAAATATATCGAGAAATGCCCATCGAATATGTTTTTTTTTCGATACGTCTTTGTCGTATCATGGGGTATTGGCGTATTGTACGTAATCTATTTTTCTATCAATAAATATTTTATTGCACCTGTAGACCCATCATTCATACTAAGATTATTTCTATCTGAGTGGAGCAATGAATGTATCGGTTTTACAATAATTTTTTTCTGCTTGAAATATTCTTCCAATTATCAACTCCGAGGAATGTATTGAGGATTAAATTATGAAAAAAGAAATAACTTAGTTTTTTTCTTAATAATCGTTAAAATCTGATAATAAATGGTGGAATAATGCGAATATTTATGGAACATGTCAGTTTGAGAAAATGTATTTCGTGTTAGATTCTGAGCGGAGTGCGTATTGATTTTAAAATTATGTTTGTGTGTGTGTGTGTGTGGCTGAACTCACGAAAAATGCTTAGATTTTCAACTTTCGTGATGGTTTCTGATAGTAAATTGCATTTAATTGGTACTTTTGACAGGTCAAATAAATTTAACTGGTAAAATTCTTTGTAGTTTTTAAATTAATCGGGAAAAATATTTTGTATGTTTTTGGTGTAACTCAAAAACGAATAACATAGATACTCATTTTTGCCAAATGCTTGTATTAACTTTGTAATATTTATACGCATTTCAAAATATTTTTCAATATTTTTTAAGTTTTTGTAAATAAATATTGATTTTGTTACTGGGTCAAAAAGTTTGAAAATATAATACATAGTTTCTCGTAAGTTTTAATAATAGTGGTTCATAAATATTTAAAATACGTAGGTAAGCATGATTTTTTTTTATTAACATTTAAAGTAAACATTTTGACAAAATTCATCAAAAACGTGAACATTTTCAAATTATTTTGTAATTAAAAATGTATAAAATATTCAATTATATAGCTAAGGATTGAAAATTTAAAACAACGTTTCTTACAGTAGTTCATACTGTAACCAAAATATCTAAATAATAATATATAACCACAGTTTTTTTTTAGACATTTTAACTTAAAACTTGGACGAAATTAGATATTTTAACGAAGAATAATGAACTCAGTTATTTTTTTTTGTAATTTAATTATATTATTCATGGCCCATGGTACCTACTTCAAACTTTTAAAGTTCTTTTAACTATTAGTCGTTGACATTTTGTCCACTTTTTGGAGATATTCGCTATTCAGGGGGTCCACTTTGTAGGAAGTTTGTAGTTATAGTTCCCAAGAAAACGTTCGCTATTTGGAGGTTCCCGATATTTAGAGGTGTCCGTTATGATGGGCTTCACTATACCTATATAATTATATATTTATATTTTATACTATACACAATCATATTTTTAAATGTACCTAATGTTATTGGCAAAAATTAATTCAATTTAATGTATTAGGTACTAAAAGTATATTACTTTTTGGGTATTAGCAATATAAAATATATACCATGTAACATATTTAGTAATATAGGCCGAATAGGCCGATAGACCGACTTCATTTCGATCGTTTTTCGTATACCTTCAATGTTATAATATCATTGAATTCAAATTGAACACATCTACTACAGTGAATCACACGACACGTCTTAATGTACAACACAGTGGTACCAACTTGTCGACCACAAAGAATATATTGATTTTACAAAGAAGTTTATATTTTTGTTCATCATCGCCATTTGGTGCAATAAATATGTTGGATTTTCTACTGTAGCATTTTTCTGGTAGGAAAGCGAATATAGTTTGAACTTCGGGGAATCAAAAATAAAAATGCCCAAGTAGTTTTCAAAAGTGTAGTTAACATTTTTACGACATTGAACAACGTAAATTAATGACTTTCTTATTTAATTATTATTCAAAAATGAATACCCGTAGATTCTTTAAATTTCATTGGTAAAGATATTTATGAAAGTTATCACAATTATTTTGGAAATTTCCCAGGGGCATATTTTATTCCTTACTTTTTTTTCGAGTAATTAAAATACTTCACTGTTTGTCAATATTAATGAATTAAAACTATGTAATATTGATGTTAAAATAAATAAAAAATGGGCTATGAAAAAACTTGTTACTGAAATTAATCATATCCATCGGTAAAAATGCAATCATTATTCATTATCAATTTTGTCTAGCTTTATTATTTTATTAATCCTGTGTAGGTAACCTGATAGGATTTGAAAATGTAATACAAGATTCTTTATGCATTTGTTTATACCATCACCAAAAACACAAGTTACCAGAAAGTTAGTTACATTTTTATAAGCATTTAAAGTTCAAATATTGAAAAAATTCATCAAAACCACAATAATTTGATAATTATTTTGTAGTAAAAAAATTCTAAAATGTTTAATAACTTTTATAGTCAAAAATTGAAAATCTGAAACAACGTTGCTCGTGTATAGTAAGTTTATACTGAAAACCAAAAAATCTAAAATCGATGTACTATTGTACTGTATTATCAATAACATCATAAAATATACTTAGTAATATATAGGCTAACATTTTCATTTGATATACTTTAAAAGTTTTAATCAGACAATGACGCAATTCCAAAAACGAAATTAAATAATAAAAAGGTGTGGAAGTAGTACACTAAGCATCGAATGGGACCAAAGGGTCTCTATAATAGAAGTGTAATGTGTTAAATTTGAACTCAATGATGTAAGATCATTCAAAGAAAAACGATTCCGAGTGAAGACGATCATTCGACACCTACTATACAGCAGAGCAATGCCAACTTACTCACCTTTTTTTTATTGATAATAACGTAAAATATTTGTTGTTGGGTTGATTCAAGAGATCGAATCTTGTAATATGTAATATCCTCAATGAATGTAATATTTTTCTGGTTGACCAGTCCATTTTTTTTTAGTTTTTTGATAAAACGATTGAATAGGCATTATGCATCAATTAAAATTGTTTTAATATTTCTTAAAATTAATAAAATATATCCGGTTGAAGTTGATAAATGACGAATTAAATGTAACTATACAACTAAGGACGTAGTCTCCACCAAAATTATCAGAGATAACACTGTGAAGTGTGCGGACGCACTTGGGTTGTTAAAAAGGTACGATTTTGAACACCGGATGCAGTCGGGTGACGCCCCTCTCTTCCCCATAATATGAGACATTGACCATGTTCTCACCAAAACAATTTCTATGCCTACTATTAAAAGTTGTTGTGCAATTAGTTTATTTAAAATACCGAAAAACAGTATAATATTATATACTTTAATAAAATAATTTGTGTAGCAATAAATAATAATACTATAACAAGTGATAATGTACTTCAACTCTGTACCACAATTTCCGGTACCGAAATCGTGAAATAGTCGGATACGTACCTACCAATATTAGGTTGGTACTTACCTACCTAGCATACCTCTATTGCGGTTAGTAAAATAATATACTAAATATTTACTAAAACCATTATGTAAACTAATTTAACTGATTAATAATAACTTTAATTTGAAAACCAACGTCATCACAATGAAACTAGTCGTATTTAGGGATCTAGTTTTTGCTATGAAGACACGAACTTCGCTATCTATACGTAATTTAACTATGGGTGCTCTTTTTAACCACGCTGTATAACTTCACACGGTATACCCACTATCGTCACTGCACCTACCCTCCCCCCACCCGAAGCCTACCATCCCATTTCTGGTAAATTCTATATTAGTTCATGGTTTGTACAATACAATTTTGTATATTATGTAATTATGCTTCTTGCCTTATACAATGTTGTAAAAAATTATAGTCGCAGACGTTAGATCCAACGAAAAAGTCCAACAGTGATTTTCAGCTAAAAATATAAATATTGTTATAATATTCAACAAGTATTAATGTATTATAAACATTTCAAATGAAATAACAAAACGCGATTTTTTTTCTCAAAACCACGATGATTGGTGGAAAAATTAGGGGTAACATTTTTAAATTGATCAATGGTACACCCAATATTTTATATTAATTACAATTTACGATTACTTCACGATGTCAAATTGAAAACGTTTGTTTTGCACAAGTTAAGGTGAAATGTTGATTGTCATCGACGATTGTGTGAATATATTATAATATAGATATAGGATCTGCATAATTTATTTAACAGAGTGGTTGTATGAAATCAATTTTTTCGTCATCAATATCAAACCGTCGTCGGCAAAAATTTGTTCACCGAGTTCAGAAACAAATATATATTATATATATATTCGTTATTACGTATTCGTGGCACGAACAGAAAATAATCCGTTTGTGAACAAATCGAGCAGTAAACACGTCGAGGTATATATTTGGAACGTAGCAGATGGTGCAATGGCCTGCAATATAGATATCAAATACCGATTAAAATAATAGCAGTGTATGATTTCGATAAAAAAAATATCAACAGTATTCAGTTCACAGCCGAAATACCAGTTACAGTAAAAATATTTCCTACGCCTTAGAATTGAGTACGTACTTTACACAAATTCAATCATATTATACGATTCGTTAAGTAAAAATTGTAAACTAACAACAAAATGAATAAAAAAAAAGATGAAAATAAAGTTTCAAAAATCAAGCAAAAATTAAGAAAGCAGGTAACCACTCTGTTGTGTATTAGTGTCAAGTGTACCTTGTCATTGAGTAGGTCATACTGTAACGAATGTGTTATTTTTTGATTCAATGGTAGAACACTGTATTCGAAAAATTATTCCGAGCGGAGACGATTCGTCAAAAATATTACTATTGGTATATTTTACTATACCAATATTTCTATTTGTACTGTAGTAATTTATTTTATTATAATTAGTAATACGGTAGGTTGAAAACATCGTATTTATTAAACTATTATCGATTGTTATAATAGTATATACTTATTATATTTACATCATATATTATTTTTAATCCTTTAAATAATATGTGTATAATCGTTTGGTTATAGAAAAGCATTGAAATCATTCGGAAATTTGGTACAATCGATTGGAATATTTCTTTATGAATGTTGTGATATCAGAGAAACCAGTAATGTATTTTATAAAATAGATCTGGATATAATTTATACTTATATTAATAATTAATGACTCTGTACCCAAAAATCGTTTTTTAATTCCAAGTTTCCCAAATGGCTTAGATCTGAACTTAAGTTACTTCTACATAGGAAACGTATTGCGCATAAGGTATTTAAACAATTTAATGAAAAAAAGTAATGTTATTTTTTCAAATATTAAATTAAAATCTAAAAAATTATCTCAAAAATGATATTCTGAATGTTTGATGCGTACCCAAGACCAATTACTACCTATCTAATCTTCGTTCATTTTAGAAATTTGTTGACAAGAAAAAATAATTTAAGTATGGAAATGCGTTTAGGAAATTATTCCTCTGATGGTAAGGTGATATAGCCAAATATTTTACAGATCATTAATTTTCATCGACTTCTTGTACACCTAAATACCTAAGATTGTTGATAATAATTCTTTCAAAGATTTAAACGAGATTGTATAGTGCGACCAAGTTAAGACCAGTAAACATCAACCAGGTTTTAGACGGTTATCTGGTCATCGTCTTAACTTGGTTGCACTATAGAGTTCTCTAATTGTAATTTATCAATTACTGAAGTATTTGGAGCCCTCTAAAGCATAAGGCATAATTCTTCACTAGGTTCAGATTCCTCTATTTTTTATACAAGTGTTGTTATTTTTTATCCATCCCAATTCTTTATTTGTTTTCTCTGTTCTTGAACTCTGAGATATTTCCTAGTAAATTAAAATTGGGTTATGTATTTCTCCTTTGGAAAGCTGGTAACAAATCTGAGCTGTTATTAATGACCCATATCTAAATTAAGTGCTCCAAAACTTTTGGACAAACTCGTTGAACTAAAGATATCTGATTCATTTAAAATCATTTTAGTAGATGAATAACATGGCTTCCAGAAATCGTGATCAACAGAAACTAATTTAATAGTCTTTTACTCGCATTTAATTAATGTTGAAAAATCGGGTGGTCGCGTAGATGCTATTTATATAGATCTTAGAAAGACCTTTTTTAAGTAGACCGTGGTATTTTGATGTTGAAATTTAAAAAAAAACTTTGTATTGATGATCCGTTATTGTCATGTTTCTCCTCTTATTTATCAAACAGATCTTTTAGATTGATAGGTTTTTTCCAACATAGTAAGGTGGCTATATTTTGTAAACCAGGCTGGATAACCTCAGTGTGCCCCATCTTCCCTTTTGTTTCTATTATTTATTAATGTTGTTGATCTTATATTTAAATCATGTAACTATGTAAGTAGCTATTTTTCACCGATGTTTTAAAAATGAATTTATCAATAAATTCGATGACTCATTTCTACTTCAATATGATCTTGAGAAATTTTCTGATTGGTGTCTCAAAAATAGTCTTTCAGCAAACTATGAGAGATGCAAATGTATTTCTTTCTTTCGTCAAAAGAATTATCAATCTGTCATTCCTTATACGATCAATGGTTTTTCCTTAAATTATACAACTACTATACGTGATTTAGGCGTGTGACTGTCTTCAGATTTAATATTCAATGCCCATATTGATGCACTTACGTGTTGTTATATAATAGGGGGCTTTTTAAACGGAATTGTCCTGATTTTAAAAATTATATTTGTTTAAAGGTATTATATCCTGTTTTTAAAAGAGGTGACCCAACTATTGTTCCTAACTATCGACCTATATCAAGAATATCGGTGATCCCAAAACTTTTTTCAAAACTCATCTATGATTAAATTATTAACTATTGCTCTTCGAGAAAAGTTATTGAAGTTGAAGGCTGAAAAATTTTTACTTCACCATGGACACCGTGACAAAAAATCAATACATTAATTTCCCTGCTCAGGATCTAAAATGCTCAAATTACGAATTTACATAATGAATATTTCAATATATTATGCTCATTGCTGTTAGAGTTATAAGTACCTAATTAAAATCACTGTAATTAATGGTATGAACATCGTACACGAAATTCAAAATATATTTAAATTTTTTAAAACGAATATTATAATATCAAACTGGCAAACTATAATACATAAATGCTATTATTTATGTGTACCTTAATATTTGATATTTATTAACTAGATGAACATAATATATAATAATTATTTTGAAATAAGACTTACATTGTTGTATCATACACTAATTCGCCGTGAACATAATTTTGCGTAACTACCGAAATCCCGCAGTTGTCCATCATCATCAATTTTAGTATTTTAAATCTCAAACAAATAACAACTCTTCTAATCACAACAAAAATCCAGCGAATATTATTATATTTACAATAAATTTATATATTTACAATGCACAATGTCCAACATACATGGACTATATAATATGTCATAAGAACATAGTCAAGTATAATTGTATATAATAATACCATATAATTATTGCACTACTTGATAAATTTATGATACCTATTTTAACTTATTTACTGTATTGCCTTAAAACAAATGTCTATATTAAAATCAACCAAATAAGTCGTTTAGCCCTTTTGATATTAAATATTGTTGTAAACACTTGCTGCACAAATGAACAACGATTGTAATATAAAGACCAACTTTAAAAACTTAAATTTTTAGTTTTTACCCGTGATTTTTTGTCTTATAATATTTATTTTTTTTAAGTTTGTACAACTCGTTACGGTGAAAATATAAAATGAACAATAATACACCTTAAAAAAACTGCAACAAGTCTTCTAAGTTTTTATTTACTTTAATAAATAACCAAAAAAAATGATAGTGGCTCACCGTTGAGTTTTTTTTTTGTAGAGTTTCGATCATTATAACTTATAAGAATGATGTGTATTCGGTTTGAGTTTTTTCATTGAAAAATAAGTATATAATATAAAATATATGACTTATGAGGTATAACACTATGACGTATCAATTCCCAGTAAATAATTGAATATCTACTGATACTTAATAATCAAATATAATTTTTTTGATACATGAAAACATACTTTTTCTAACGCATGACATAACTACCGCAAAAGAAAGAAAAATATATATTTAGGTACTAAACTTTGGCCAAAAAATGAATTCATCATACATTATATTTTGTTAAAAATAAACCACTTTGTGCTAAAATATAAAAATATTTATATTGAAAATGTTCGTTCGAAATGATTGACATTAAATTGGAGCGTATTTCATATCAAATATTTATATCTAAAATTTTACAGGATAAAATATTTGCAACGTGATATTTTTGAAAAAAAATAAGTTGAAAATGTTTGTTATTTAATTTGTTTAATGAAATTTTTGCTGCTGCAAGCACATTTATAAATTATGAACGAAAACAGAACAATTAAGTTTGTGAAGTTATTTAATTAGAATCAGAACGAAGTGTAACTCATTTGTGACGTGTATATTATAATTTATTATCTTTGTAGCTTTCCTCCCTCACCAAGAAAAAAAAAGTTTTTCTCACTAACCAAAACCTTTATTAATACCTTTTGTAATGAATGTATATAAAACCATATAAAAATGTACAGACAATACAATTAAAGTTTAGCGGTGTTAAAGGTCAAAAATTTTACAAATTGGCATTAACGATAATATAGGTATGATTTTATAGAATCGGTATTTATCAGCGACAAGTTTATCTTGAGAACTTGAGAACTATCACTAACTCGTCAGCTGAATTATTGTCAATGGTATATGATTGGTACGACGGGTACGGTGACACTAAAAAATATATGTCATGTACCCATATACAGGTGCCTACATTATACAAATTGTAAGTGATATCTATCACTGTGCATCGCAAGTGCGCAAGCGCTGGTAAGTTTCCGACTATTTTTAAATGATATACTGTGGCGTTATGGTATATTTTAAGTTTTGTCGTGTAAGCGGCATTGGCGCAACCAGAGATGAAAATATCTAAAGGGCGCTGAAATTACATAACTATTAAAGAGTTTTTTTCACAGGAAGCAAACATTTTGTTGTGAATATATGTTCTGATTTTTCAAACGTGCACCCGGTTTAAAATCGTATCAGTTTAATGATTATTAGTGTTATAGACTATTGTAGTACAGCGTACACAAGAGGTAGGTATCTACTATTTTTAAATTGCGTTCAATCATATAGCAATGATTAGATTAAAGAAAAACATTTTTTTTTTTTTTTTATATTTTTTAATGTTTTAGCCTTGCACCATCCCAGTACTGCCTAGTTGTACCCAATGATAAGCGGTAATCATTAACGTTATAGCAAACTAAAAAAAATGTAGGTGTTATGCCTTAAATATAATTTGATATAAATATTACCATATTGTATTTGTATATAGTTTATTAGATAGTTTTACTGTAATAATAGACTAGTGTTTGTTTTATATTAATATTTCCTACGTGGCTGCGCGTATTCTGAAGCTATTCATTTTTATAAACACAATTTTTATCATCAGCCACCTATAAGTTTTGGAAGGCTGTACAGATAGATCTCATTTACATATATACTTATTATAAACACGGATTATAATTTTATGTCATCCGCTTTACGTCCGGGCTGTACCTAATCTTCTTTGAAGTGGATTATGTAGGAATAACATGACGAGTGTCGGAATGTAAGTCGTCGCTAAGATTAGCCTAAGAATATTTTGGTTGTTCTAAAGTAGTAGAAAAATCCGTGGCACATAATCTTCATTCTGTTTATTAATTAAATATGTCTTATTTGCGCAATGACTGGCCACGAGCATGGCATATTACAACGTGTGACATTTGAGTGACGATTATATGGCAACAATACGTTTTCAATATTTTGAACCATACAACCTGATGATTTAATTAGACCGATTTTACACATTTAATAAAAAAGTATTTATCTTGATTTTTTTTTAAATCTATTTTAACCGTTTCACAAATCAAATTGTAGAACTTTTTTATTGACGGACTTATATTTTGATCCTCATAGGTAGTATTAAAATAAAAGCTCATAATTCACAATTTTTTTTCATTGCTCAATATTATTATTTACGGTATTATATTTTGGCAGTAAGTGTTCATACAGATATTTTTTTATTAGTTATACATTCAAACTTAGCCAATATTGATTCATATATTAAGGTTGGTTATGTTATATATATTTAGAATGAATAAATAGTCAAATAATTGAAAACGTATGTAGACTATATTCTCCATATTGTTTACCGCCATTGAGCGACTTCCTCTTACCGTCAATCAAATATCATAAAATTTGCTTATTGTATAACATGTAAATACAGATTGTAAATATATCAACGTTTATGTCAATAAAAAAAGGGAAAAAAGGGAAAAAAAAGACTAGATATATTCTTTTGTATTTTTATTTTATTAGTCATCGTGTGTATTTTATCCGTCGATGATTTAAGTCAGAAAGATACATCCATCCAACAGAATTACATCGCAGATAAGGTTAAAAGTGCAGCAGGAAGAATTTGTAAATTAACTTTAATTTATTAGATTCTAATAATATGGTATCTCTGCTTACATTTTGTTCGACCATAATTAAAAGGTCAATCCGATAACAATTCATGATAGTTGATTTTATTTTGTAACAATAAAAATGTCATAAATCATACCTAACCACCAACCGGACAATAATGTAAAAGGCCACCGAGTTATATCATGGAATAATGACCATTAACACTTATTATTTTGCCTAACCTACAGTTACACTGATAAAGGTAGGCCAGTGGTATTAACTAATAACTTAATTGTACCTATATTACTATTTACTACCAAGTAACTTAAATATTAGTAATAACTAATAACTAATGATTGATAATGAGTTACTTTGCCGATTGCCATGGTTATTACTTCTTATATCACACATATGAAGTTATTTTGAAAACTAAAAACAGTAGGTAGGCAAGTGTTTTTATAAACATCTATCAAGATAACCTATTAATATTATAATAATTTTCTAAAAATATGCAAATGCCGTTCCTCGAAGTCGTGTAAAATAGGTACGCATTTTTAAATGAATTACATTTTTTCATTTTTCTTATGACGTTTATACTTCACTTAAACGTATATAAAACGTTCTACACAAACACAATAGTTATGGCGAGCGGATATGAGAGTGTCGAGTGTACAACACATCCGGTCTTCGCGGTCTGTCCGTACTTTAGGTTTATAATAGGTATATTATACAATAGTCAATAATGACAAGCTGAATAAATACTAGCTACATTAACTACGTACGTAATTTATTATACATATCATAACTTTAAGATGTATATTGTAAACAGCACTTCAAATCCAATGGAAACGAGTATAAGATCAAAGGCTGGCTCCCAGGAATAATTACTTAAAAATATAATTTATATTATTTTGTCATTTTTCGGTCAATATACTGCAGAGTGCCGGGAAACAATGAGAATCGTCTCCTTCTTCACACACGAGAATACAGAGCTAATACACATGAAAATTAGAACACGCTGTAGCCCATCCCTTTTATAGGTAAAGTGTTCCTCTTTTTGTACAAAAAAAACCTATATATCAATTATAAATAATAATAATAGGACTTTATATTCTGGAAATCTGTTTCATCGAGAACATCAACATTATTGTATTTTATAATCTAAATATTAATTATTATATCAAACGGTTTAAAGCCTATAGAAGTATAGTGGCAAGACCCGTTCCAAAACCCATCATGACAGCCGGCAGGGTGTCGCGTGGGTGGGGATGCACATAATCGGCGCGTTCACTCGTTAGACAGAGTTTATTATAGTATAATATTATTATATACAACAATAATTACACTGTTGTTATAATCAATAATTCCTTTGAGTAAAGGAAGGTACGTGATTATAATTAATAATAACGAAAAATAGATCAAACGATTTTGCAATGTGCCTATGAATAAAAGTTTTCCGTTTATAATCATGTCAGTAACATTTGCTAGGGTTTTAAACGTGGACTGGGAGAAGACAAACGAGACTCACAATAACAACACAAAAACCTGTATCAAAATATATTAGGGCTTATAGTTGTAGTAAAATGTTAACGGCCCAGGGGGCGACCGCCCCTCCCCCGGTTCGGTTGCACAAACGACCGCATATACCACCCCGGGTTAAACCTAATTGCGCTATAAAAACTTAAGCGTCATGTACACTATAATAATGTAATAGTTTAATATTGTATAACATAATTTAATAATGCTCCTTTACGTCATAAACGAATGTAGTACATGGAAATTAGAAAATCTAATTTGAGCCCAGAGATTACGAGTGGGACTTTACCGTGTCTACCAACTACCAAATCTAAATCATTCAACACGACAAAAGATTATTTTATTGGTGACGCAGAGCCACAGACGATATCATGAATATATTCATGTTATATTGATAACTAATATAAAAGAATGCACCCTACTCGTGAGCTGTTTTTTTTTTTTTGGAACATTCAATTGTTTGAACAGCCTTCAGAGCAAATATTATAATTGTTTTCGTTCCACAAAGTTAAACATTTATGGTAGAGGCGTATGGGACACCTGACAAATAAACTACAGGCAGTTCTTATTAAATATTTACTGCACTACTGGTACACACATTTTTTAAAAATAATTACGCAATTTTAAAAACGGAATGTAAATTGTAATAGTTAAAATAATTGTTGTAAAAGGTATACCCATTTAAAATTTATATTTTTCTTGTAATTAAATATACTCGTTACAATATTTATTGTGTATAATATTTGAAAATACTAGAAATTGCGCAATTTCTTTTGAGGTGTCGGTTCAGAGTACCAGAACCCATATACACCGGAAATTTCATAAAATGTAAAAATATAATCAATCATAAGTACAATATTGAGATATTAAAATGTATTATATTAGTTATAGTTTAATTATATCCTATAATTAATAATTGTAAAATATCCAGAATATCGAATGTAGGTTACGTACCTACGTTTATAATATATATCTTGAATTAGTGGCGTCATTTTGATTTTTCAGTATATTGGACTAGACAGGCAAATATTTATTGCCAGACAGTTTTAAAAGTAGCACTGACCTAACCCAACCGCAGAACGGTTCACAGCCCATTTGATGCGGTCCACGCTGTACACCGTCGGGGGCCTGACGCGGTGCAGCACTGGTGTAGAAAATATGTTTCAGACATAGGTACTCTGTACTCTGTAAGCTTGTCTAATTATCAGAATATTTAAGTTTAATGATTGTGCAATCTTTGCGATCTTTTGCATTATTATATTAAATATTTAGTGTGGTTTGGGCTGATTAATAAGATATAACTATATAAGTAGGCACTTGCATCGAATTAATAAATTATTCAATAACAATTACAACGGTAATAAACCATCTTTAATAAACCAGAGTAGTCTCTTTAATACGCACATATAGTAGGTTTTTAGGGTACCTCATCCTCGAGTAGGTAGGTCATTGTAATGGATGTGTTAGATTTGAATTCGATGATAAATCATTGCACGAGAAAAAAGATTCTAAGCGGAAGCAGCGTGTCAGAATTTATATCTGTGGATATTTTAAAGTGTATTTATTATGTATGTAAGTATTACTATAGATAATTTATTTTTAAATTATATAGTAAAAAGGTAAAATGTGAATTGAAGTAATTTTGGCCAAAAACATCGTATTATATGTTTATGTATGTCAAATAATAATAGTCATTATATTATATATATTTTTTATTAGTTCAACGTTGTGGGTTAGTAGCAACTTAATGGGTTTTTGTATATTGCGTTTCTCAAAAATTAATTGTTTTATTGTAGACAAATTATAAAATGTACAGTTAAAATAATATAATTCATATTATAATATTGTAATATGTATACCTAATTGTTTTAACCTTATTTTTCAGTCTCAACCTGTCTTAAAAATTCTAACTTTAAACGTTTATAAAAACAAATTCTAATCGTGTGTTTTCTCTTAATTCTTCATCTGATGTCATCATCAGAACCTTTTATTTCATTTTTATTCAAGCGTTTTGCCTTATCTTTGACAATATTGTTATCATCAAAAATCAAAGTAATACCACCTATAAAAATGTAGATAATATTAAATGTCTTACCACAAAATATTTTTTTAAATATATCATGCCTGGACTTATGAAACTATTGGATGAACATTTCAAATTTCTACGGTTATTCATTTTTGAAGTACAACAAAACAACATGTTGATTTTTCAGAAATATCTCATTTTTTAGTATTTTTGTTTTAGTTAGAAAAGTACTGGGAATTTTGAACCCCATTCTAAGTATCAATTAAACCCAATTTGCTAATATATGTATATTTTATAATATAGGAAACCATTTTCAAAGCTGAAGGCAGGTAGTTGAAGACAGAGTTAAAGACGAAGTTGAAATTGTTAATATAAAATGCAATATAATTAAAATACGTTTAGAAACGTTCAAATACAATGAATACTAAACTTCAGGCCATAAAGTCGACGGCTGCATTCATCCTGATGTTAATGAATGAAAATATTACGTATTTACGTGCTTTAAAAAAAACAGAAATTACTGAAATAAATATAAAACGTTATCATCACCAAACACAAACAATCGGCAGTAAAAACATATATTTATTGTTGAACATGCAGATTGGGTTTTTAATGATATAATGCGCACACAAATATTTAAAACAATAATTACAAGTATACAATATACATATTATTATATACATTCACCGAGTTGGTTGAACTATAAAAAATTCATGTTTTAGATTTCTATTGTACAGACTATACAGATACGGAATACCATATTACTCGCCTGTTGTGCTGTTGTGCCCGTCCGCCCCGATTATCGTTGACGTAATAATTAACAATTCCATTGTTGATTTTATAAAAATATAAAAATTAATATCGTTTAACGAAATAATATGTTGTGTCCTACTTCACTCCTTGTGTTGTATATATACGTCCCTTGACGTTTTACGCCTCTCCTATAATATTCCCGTGTGTTTTCATTACACTTTTATTGCTATTACGGGCGAGGGGAATAGCCGTACAGCCCGTATAGTATTTTAATTAAATATTAAAAAAATCATTACAATAATATAATGTGCATTAAAAATTTAAATTCCAATTTCAACCAACACAGTACACATTGCCAAAACGAGACTGCATGTGCCTATAGTTTGTGTATTTGATTCGATATCTCACGGAAACCGTTGTGAATCTCACACACGAAGTAATTTCGTATAATTCGTCTATAAATAATCAAAAATAGACCGAAAGTATATTGTTTAAACCATTATATTTAAATTTAAAAAGGCATGAAAATGTAAATTTAAACTTAAAACGAACGACCGACAGAAGTCTAAAATTATTTTTTCTTTTTCACATGCAAAAGAAACAATTTTCTAAATACATTCGTTACATTCGGTTTCCAGAAAACCGCTGCATGTTTTATTGTTTTTTTTTTTTTAAGACATTTGAATGCAACTAGTGTAAACTAATATTACATATTTTCAAATAAATATGTAAATAAAAAATTAAAAGTTGCAAATCATTTTGGCATGGTATCATTTCATATATCAGTTATTTTTATAATTCAGCAAGTTTTCTATTTTAATTTTAACTTTATAAATTCAATGATATTTTAAAGATGAAAACTTAATGATTATATATAATTTGACATTTGTTTTACTCTACTATATCGAAATAAACAAGTGAAGAACTTCTTTGTAACGTAGGTTAATCTATGTTTCTACTTTTTCCAAATATCCTATATTATTTTCAAGTGAATTTATATTATTTTATTAAAAGTATAATATAATTAATTGTAGGTAGTTAATATATAAGTAGTGAATCAAATATAAAATGGAACGAAAATTTGTTAGTAGGTGTGGTTTGTAGTGGGTCGGTAGGTAAAGATTTTTCTGTAATTGATGGCATATATCTTCGAGAACTTGTTTTTCCTATTTTCCGTACATGCGTATATTTTACCTAAGACACGATAGATTTCGGAGTGGCGTTCCCTTAAAATAAAATGTGCGTGTTATAGTATAATAAAAATAAAAACGTAGACAGATGGTAAATATATATATTTCTAACAAGGTGATAATCTATGTTATGAAAATGAAATATGTTATTACCAAATTTGCGGACATTTAGCATTCAGGTAATTTTGTGCGTGTCAACAAACAATGCAAAATGCTTGATCAAAACTCGATATTCCCATTTGTATATCTAATATTATCTATAACAAATATTATGTACACAATACCAAAACCGATACAGACTTAGGATAAACAAAGATAATTAATTTACCAAAACTCAATATTTTGAAGAACATTATAACAATGCAACGTAAAATTCAATTATCTCTAACTATGTTATGGGTTATGCTTATCTTTAACTATCTTATATTTTGTATGCCTATTGAGAAGTGGCTGTAAGTTTCTTTTTCTCGTAACACAAATTCAATTACTGTTGTTATTGACAAATACAATTATTATCTTTACCGGCGGATAAGGACAGTTGTACCTAATGCGATAGTAACCGATTTTATCCGACCTATCTATAGTTTAAATTTTAACTAATGATGATAATTGCAGTGGTTGCTTATACAAGGTGTTTAACAAATATTTTAAAACTATTCCTACAGGTGAATAAAACGGATACATTTTATGCACTTTGAGTTTCAAGCGACCGTTTGATAAAATATAACATAACATTATTTAATACGGAAACGCGTATTATAGTAAACAGTGTACCTAAAATATGCAATTTACAACGTTATCTAGTAATATGTGTGGAATTTTCAAGTCCAGTGAAAACTAGGTTATTATATTGTATATTGTTAAGTATTGTACCTATTAAATTTCATACATTTTTTTTTTTTTTTACAATCACTCGCCGCGGATGCCGTTGCAAATATGAAAGTATAATATTATGTACCCGACGCCACGTCTGCTGCTATATCATAACCGGAGCGAAGGAACAACCGGAAACTAGTGCGTCGGCGCGCGGTGAACACAATTATTATTATTACGTTCAATATCGAAACAACGAGCGTAAAAAAATCAAATTTAACTAACATTGGGTGGACGACGAATTTACTGCGTCTCACGAATCGAACAATATTATTATTTACGTGTGGCATTCAGTACGGGTCCGATTGAAAACACGCGAGAAATATAATATATTTTTATGAGCTCGTAAGTTTCGGCACTTCAGCATACGGGTCGGTGTGCAATTGAAGATAAACCGACGAAAACTAGGCCATAAAGTTTGAACGTAAAACGATAAAACGCAGTATAACATTATTATTATTATTAATAAGTATAAGACCACGGTGCGTGTTATCTTACGTTTCGTTTAAATATCATCGTGATAACATTGTCGACGAATTTCTGAAAGATACATAACGTAGGTATAAAACATCTAATATGTCATCTCAGTAGGAACTGCGATTGTAATAAATTATAATTGCGACTTGCCGACATTTTATCAGAATAGTAAAATATACAAAATAATAATATATAAGATATTACTATGGGTGTCATCTAATAGTGGCCGCCATGTTAAAAAACTGATTTAAAAAAAAAATTACTCATTAAATAAATTGAAAATTGAAAAATAAATTTGTAAAAATGTCCAGTCGACCACTTTTTGCATGACGGTGACTATATTGGTTTTGACTTTTGAGCAAACGGGGAAATTTCATAAATCCCACCATAAATATTAAATGTATTGTATTCAATATTTATATTGTACGTTTTTAAAAACAATTTACCCGTCGGGACGTTATAGGTTATACCTGCCCGCCCACCCATTCGATAACCAACGTCGTAAAGAGCGATATTATAATGTACACGTCTGTTTCACAACAGAATATTTTGTTAATATAATGTAAGTATATAGGTACGGTTTTCGGGGGTTAATATACATGTTTGAATGTTGTGATGTGGGAAATTATGTAATTTAAAAGACTACTTCGTGACTGAAAATAATACGCTACTTATAAATATACAACCGTATAATCGAGTTTAAAAAAATATATTTACTGCTATTTTATTTTAAGTTTATAACAAATTATATATTTTCTTACATTTGGAAAAATAATAGTTTGAAATATACTCAGGTATTAGTTTAATACTATTAAAATAAAAAATTATCAAGATAGTGTTTTTATTATAGCAACGGATTAGAATAATAAAATTCAAAATACTTAAATATTATACATTTATATAACTTTATATAAAAAAAAAAAACCGATGGACTGTGATTATAATGATTTTACGTACAGCTTTACAGGAAACATTATATAATCTCGTTTAGGTACCATAAGTCACAATGTTGTTATTCAATTATATTAACTCAAAGAAAAGTGTCGTTTTTGAAACGGAAAAAATATAAAATTTTCATTCATACAGTTCAGAATCAACAAACGAATTAGATTCAATTAAAACGTAAAACATTGTGAATTTCTCGTTGCACCAGATCTATACAAAAAAATAAAAAGCGGTAAGTGGGTGTTGCTAATAATATACTTTAGAAGTTTCAAGTACCTACGAATAATATTTTTAAATTACAACACAAAACAAAATTCATTATTCTTTGTTTAAATATCTAATTTCGTCCAAATTTGAACTTAAAATAACCATAATAAATCCGTGTTTATATATTTTTTAAATTGTTACAAAATGGAACCTTGTTTAAAATATTCAATTCTTAGGTATAAAAATGAAACGTTTCACAAATGTTTAATTGAAAAATAAATAGTGAATTTTCAATTCATCAAAATTTTAACTTCAAACGCTCATATAAATTTGATTTGTTTTTCCAGTAGATATTTTTTTTTTTTTTTGATTTAGGTATACAAACTTATGAGAAATATTGTAATACATTTTAAAATCTTAGATATAAAAAGTAAAATTGCTATGAATTATGAACTCAAAGTAATTTGAAAATTTTCACGATACGAATTTTATCAAAATTCTAACTTTAGACGCTCAATCTTGTATTAAATTTTAAAATGTTTTTATCTACATTAATTTAAAAAAAAACAAATAATAATCGAAAATTTCATATTCCTATAAATAGTTCAATAAGAGCCAAAATATTCTGAACATTCGACGACGTATAGAAAAAGCTATTATAAACATTCAGTGAAAATCTTCATGTATTTAAGGTAATGTTTTTTGGAGAAACACCAAAAACCAAAATTGATTTTGTTGAAAACCTATTTCACGTAAAAATTCTTGTTTTCTTTAATTTTTTTTTTTTGTTTTTCCCTGCACTTTTAAGTTTTTACCTCCTCGATGCACTAATGAAGTTCACTTTCCCACCGGAAAAGATAATGAAGTTGAAAATCGAAGCATTATTTCAAATATACTTATTGTGTATACAGAGTACAGACACAGAACAAATAACACACCTCATTTTAAAATCAATACATTCATTGCTCCGCTCAGAATCTAAAACTATGTGTAAGCTACCTACGATAAACGAATGTTTAAATTACTTAATTTATATATATTTAGTTTTTACACATAGGCAAGTCATGTATTTTTAGTATATCATAAAACTATATTTGGTGACTCGAATCCTGTACTCTGTAGATAATTTGAAATACTCTTTATCTTGAGAAAAAATGCCCTTTAAACTGTCATAAACCCTTAAGTCACAGCTGAATGCTTATGTTTTTCGTTAATATGAAATTCTCGATAATGTAATATATCTTTTCGTTCTCCTGAAACTTTAAGTTACTGAAACTCAAAAGTATACTATAATATAGGTATATTATGAAAGTGTTACATAGTTGAATATGAAATATAAAATATAAACACATGCAACAATGTGTCATTATATTGAGTATATTATAAAAAGTTAATTAGTTAATTTGAATTAAATTACTTCTAGAGATACATTTACCTAACTTTTACCCTGGAAGAGTTTATTTTGTTTCGAAATAACGAGTCTTACAATTATACTTAAGTTTTTGAATAAAAATAATAAATTCATTACTAAAGTATTATTTAAGTAATCATTATTTATGTATTTCATTTATTTATCTTTATTAGTTTGAAAATTTGAAACATAAAGAGTCTAGCTATAGCACAGTAGGTATATTGAATTTACTGCACCAATTAAAGTTATGCGTAATGTCCATAAACACAATATCGTATAGGTACCTACTATACAAAAAAAAATGCATCTATTTACACATATCGTGTATCTACATTCATAACTTTTAATCAAATAGTCACCATTATCTATTTACATCTACTTTTAACTACATTATTATATCACCTCATTAAGTCTTATCTATTCGAAAAGTTATTTTTCAATCTACTCATGAAGTTTAAACCATATACCTACGCTTTGGCCAATCGCTTGTAATCGTATTAAGTATATAACTAACAGTTTATTTTTATTTTAAAATTTATTTAAAGTTTATATTCGTAAATTTATTCATCAATTTATTCGATTTATGTTCTTGATTATTTCTTTTAAACTTGACGTGTTTTTTAATTTGATGTAAAGTGTAATATTATGTATGATGTAAAACACGCAATCAATGTCATTGCAAATGACGTATACCTACCGTGTTTAATGTTAACAAAAGAAACTCTCGAAAAAAATACAACATAATAATAGTAGGTGTGATGTGTATTAAAGTAGTGATAATATGCATACTATTATAATATTATGTAGGTTGCAGGTAGATAGGTACTTGCGCGTCGAACTTTTAGAAAAAACTGATAACATTTCCCCAAAGTCAATAATAAAACGACAGTTGCGGCTTATGGGTACTTCTAGAAGAGTTGGTTTTGAAATGTGTGAATGTATATAATACTAAATTATAATAATAGGTGTACGAAAACAGTTATTTGTATAAAATATACCGCAAGACATATTATTATATTATTATGATATGTACACACTACACATAATATACGAGTCTCGCACAATAATATATTAAAATATCGTAACGTCTTGTATTTGGATTATTGGTAGATATATAAATATAATATTGTGTCAACAGTGTTTTATTCGCGTGTTTACATTATAAAAAACAGACGTAGGTATCCCTCTTTTGTCCGATATTGCTGGGTTGTGGGCAGGTACTATAATAATAATACGCACTCGCAGTAAATACGGTAAGGTCAGATTATTTTAATTACGACTTTATGCATTCGCGATCTATTCGTGTCACCGTATAACGATAAACATAACACACGAGCTGCAATGCAATGGTCTATTGGCCCATGAATGTGCATTTTTTTAAAGGAAATCGAAGTGAAGAAATAAAATATAAACTATTCGGATCAGTACCCGTTTGGTTTACACGATACAGCGCTGTTACTATATGGTAAATTGTTAATATTTTTAAGGGATATTATTGTGTTATTGAAAAAACAGTAGTTGACTATATTATTATACCTAACGACGTTTCTCGGTCATATCTCGGAGTTTTTCACATACGACTATTAAAGATTTTAACTACCTGTGTTAAAAACAAACTCCCCCTTTAAAGTAATAACAAAATATTATTGTACACCGCGATATGGTGCTTTCAATTTGTTAAAACGTATAAATTCACAACAATATATAATACTGTTCTACAACTTATAATAGATTTCACGCTGCGTTTTCAAAACGTATGATCGATAAAAAAATAATAGCTCTGGTAGTTTAAAACGATTGAAATGTGACATTTTTGATCTGTGCCTATCAAATATAATATTAACAATAGTATACTGTACAATATAGTAAAAAAAATATATTAATATTATTATGCAGAAAACATATAAACGTTTCGCTATTGTAGTTGAAATGATACGATGACAAAGTGAATGAAACTGATGAACTCCGAGATACAATATTATTGATAATACACGTTAATTATGATAGAATAATAGTAATGATAACAATAATAAGGAAAAAAAACGTGAATAATAACAAAATGTATAGCATACAAACGTAACACCCATAACTTTTGACCGTTTCGATTTAACAATCGATATTCTTATCAAGTGCACATATACTAGCTATCATATTGTATTATAATATACCTACACATCTTGGTCGATCATTTACGTTTAAAAATACACATATTTTCTCTCCTTTGCGATTGAAAAATAAAATCCATTGCCTGGTTGTTGACCCCCGGTTATAGATTATTAAACATCTAATAGACGGGAACGAGCGAGCAATCGCCGCGCGCCTCTCCGTTCCGCGTACTACGCTGCAGTAGTTGCCATCGCGAGTTACCATAAAACGCATTTTATATTATATAGGTATTAAATAAATTAAAGACATATCCAAAGTCATTTTCAGAATCGTGTCCGTCTACCGTATGCGGCGACACGATCGTTCCAGCGAACACTAATTAAATAACACCGACATTCGAGACCGGCGTGGGTACCCATAGGTTATATTTAACTACCTACCTGTACCTACCTACCACACGCACGTCAAAACACATTACAATAACGTGACAGTGCATGACAATTATAACGTACGCGTATATCATTAACGATTAATACAAATAATACGGCGCACGAAAAATTACACGCGGGTACGACCGTGGTCGAAAATATGTATAAATATTTTAAACAGTCGGTACGACGACGGGGAAAATTGTCATGCGGTATATAGTGGCCGTGCTTACCACGATATTATGCACGGTTTATACCGAACCTATGTCCCCATACCTTCTATACGCGCGATTTCCTGCTGCTGCTGCTGCTGCACGGGACCGTTTAAAGGCAATGAACTCTTCTCTGGAGAGACGACGACGACGAATGCCTATAGAGCTTTCACACGTCACAGCTCGTCGAAAGCGGTTTGGGAATGGGTTCTCGTTTATTGCGGTATGCAGATGAAAAGTGAGCGGATATGTATAAAAATAATATATATATATGTTTCCTATAATTAAAACCATACAATCGGCCATACCACTCGGGTACGGCCACTGGCTGTAATGTCTGCGGCGCGAGTTCATGATTGTTGCGATGAACTTATAATATGAGTTGGAACTGCGGCGTATTAAAAAAGTATAAAAGTGCATTGCACTGTAGCACAACACCGAAAATGTTGGAACAAAAAGTAGTTTGTACACGTACATATTATGGATAAGTATGTACCGAGGAGAGGGGAGCGGATTATCACCCTTAAAACGTTAAAACATATATTGTTTAACATTACCGAAGACGAAATAACGAGGTTTTCGTTGTCAAAATTATTATTCCGTTTTACAATCATTAAAAATGGAAACAATAAATTAATTTTAATTATAATATTAAGTATAAAAATATTCATAAAATTGTATTCAAAAATATTATTAATTATTAAGTTGATTTATAAATTTGTTTTTAAAACGACGAAAAAAACAAATAGGTTAGTCATTAGTTGTATAATATATGGTTATTATTTGTATCACTAAAACAAAAAAGGTGGGTAAGTATATGTCACAATAAAAATTGTTATTAACTGGGTACATAGAAAAAAAACCAAAACCTCTGCGATATCACGCCAAGAGTCATGATAAAAAAGGTGGGTAAGTAGATGTTGCTCTGCTGTATAGTAGGTTACAAGTGGATCACTGTAATGGATGGTGTTAAATTTGAATTCAATGATATAATATCATTGTATAAAAAAAACGATTCTGAGCGAAAACGGTCAGTCAGCCTATGATATATTGATATTACTAAGTATATTTGATGATATTATTGTGAAGAAAGTAATATATATATTATAACCTATTTACGTGGAACCTTGTTTTAAAATTTCAATCCTTAGCTATAAAAGTTAAACATCTTATAAATTTTTAACTACAAAATAGTTGTCAAAATTTGAACTTTAAATAGTTATAAAAAAAATCGTGCCTATGTATTTTTAAACTGTTATTGTAACAATATACCAGGAGCCTTATTTTTGATTATAATTTAATCATAAACTTCTATTAAATAGACTGTCAATAGTTATGAAGACTTACCTGCTGTTAGATCCAGAAGGACTGTAAGAACCAAAAAGTCTAAAACGAAGATTCAAACTTCGCTTCTAAATTCTGGACATTTTCAGAATCAGATTATGAATTATGATTAAATATATGATTGTAAATTATGACTAATATTGCGCATCAGTTGTAACATCATCCGATGTATAGCATATTATTGAAGGATTTGTTAACTATGCATCATTATGAATATTGTAAAGTTTATAATAAGCATTCATACATATGCGTAGCCCATGTGTATGTGATTTGATTTTATCGTTTCTATTTCACAGAGAAAAAAGAAAAATTCAAATTTTGGTTAATCTTTATATTATAATATTTTGGCCGGGTTTTTATGAAAATATCCCACTGTGCACCACAACTCCGCATAATCCTTCAAAACAGCAAAATATTTAGATTTGTTTATTCTAATTTTCTTTGGTCATAAATATCTAGTATTATTTTCCAAATTTACAAATCATAGATTTTATTTAAATAATAAAAAAAACTTTTAGTTTTGTATTCTTGATCAATATAACTAAAAAACAAAATTTTAACAAATAATTATCATACCCATATAATAATATGTTAAAAAATCTAGAAACTTTCCGATTTACACAAACAACTAAAATCTCGTTGCCATGTACATAAATGTTTGAAAAATCTACAATTCGTATCTGTGTCGCATAGTTACCACTTGGCAATATTCATTTCTTGTCTTCACAACGAATAATTCTTGCGGTCAACAATTAGTTAAAACGTTTTTTCCTTATAATTTATTAATTATTCTGCCTATATATTATCAGATAAATATGTCCAATATCAACATCACATCCAAGAGTGAAATGATGCAGCTGATTTTCGCTGATTTACGAAAAAACATACCAAAACCTTTGGCTGAAAGCTGCAGGGATTTGAAAAGTTTACGGGTGCATAAGAGATATGCATCTTTGCCTAACATGACTGCAATGGGTAAAAATTCCTCAGCCAAATTGACAGAGATTGGGTGGCCATCAACGCCAAATCTAATGTTTCGGCAAGTGACCAGTGATATGCAGAGACCGGAATCTTCGGGGAATTGGGATTTCAAGTGTTTGCTAGACGGCAGGATTTGTGTATCCACGCCAAATATTCCCGTGCGTCCAAACTCAGCTGGCGAGAAACCTACAGATATTGGGTGGCGATCAACGCCAAATCTAAAGTTTTGTCAGATCACCAGTGATATACAGCGACTGGAATCATCGGAAATTCATGGTTCCAAGTGTTTGCTGGATGGCAGGCTTTGTACATCTACGACGAATATTCCCGCGTGTCCAAATTTAACTGGTGATGCTTCAGAGTTGCAGATTTTGAATACGACGCAAAACACAGATAGAGGGTCTGAAACCGTGGTCAAACAAAGACGTTCACGTCGTACGTTTTGGCGCCAGGCGAAGAAATTTGTCAGGCGGTTGTTTTGCTGTTGTGGTTCTATTGACATATAGACCAGTAAATGTATATTATAGAGTTTAAAAGGTTTTTAAACGCCCCCTCCCATCCCATTGTTATCTCACTCTCATGTTCCTATTATGTCCAGCCAGGATTCTGAAGCCGTTTATTCGTTTTCTCCATTGTCGTTTGTACCAAGTTAGTGTAGGTTTGCATCACGTATTTCACGCACTGTACGTATGTACTACCGTCGGCTTTTCGCCACCTATTATGTGCGGTTACGAGGTCGTATGTCTTAGAGCATATAGAGTATATACCTTGTGACTTTACTTTTGCGCTGAAATAATGTCATATTGTAAATTGTGTATTGTATATTGTATATTTGTATTTGCATATTCTGTGGTAATAATTTAATAATGTATTGATGTAATAACAATGTAATAATGTAATAAAAATGTAATAATGTAATACGCCGTTCGTGTCGTAGACCCACATTATGTGGATATACATTCGGTTTTTTTTTCAACCTGTGAAAAAATCTTTTTGTATTGAATTTGTATTGAATTTTCAAGTTTTTAACCAGAGAACAAAAATTGTTATCAACAGGGTACATAGAAAAAAAACTAAAACCTCTGCGATATCACGCCAAGAGTCATGATAAAAAAGGTGGGTAAGTGGATGTTGCTCCGCTGTAAGTAGGTCACAAGTGGGTCACTGTAATGGATGGTGTTAAATTTGAATTCAATGATATAATATCATTGTATAAGAAAAACGATTCTGAGCGAAAACGGTCAGTCAGCCTATGATATTACCAAATATATTTGATGATATTATTGTGAATAAAGTAGTTTATATATGACCTATTTACGTGGAGCCTTGTTTTCAAATTTCAATCCTTAGCTATAAAAGTTGAAAATTTTATAAATTTTTAACTACAAAATAATTATTAAATTATAAATTGATAAATTTTGTCAAAATTTGAACTTTAAATGCTTATAAAAAAAATTGTGCCAATGTATTTTTAATGTTTTTCAATTGCTATTAGAACGATATATTAGGAGCCTTATATTAAATTTTCACGCTTTTTTAACCAACAAATAACATTTTATTGATATTTATAGAAAAAAAAAACTAAAAAATTGAAAACTAACAATGTCCGTAAACAGCTCAAAAAGAGTCAAATTATTTTCAAAATTGTATCGTGTATAGAAAATGCTAAAATAAACATTCAGTTAAATTTTCATGTATCTACAGTAATACGTTTTTTAATTACAACAAAATAAGAACAAAATAAGAAAATCGTTACATGAGATATCGAGTGAATATCAAATGCTGTAAAAATATGAATTCCAAACGCTCATAAAAATTTAATTTGACTTTCTCGTAGACATTTTTTTTTTGATAAAGGTAGACAAACTTATGGGTAATCTTGTATTAAATTTTCAAATCTTAAATTAAAAAAGAAAAATTTTTATGAATTCTCAACTCAAAATAATTTGCTAATTTTCGTGATTTTTCCGTATTTTGTCAAGATTTGAACTTCAAATGCTTATAAATAAAAACTGTGACTAAGGATTTTTAATTTTTTTCATCTGCCTTTGAATCAATAACCTAGGAGCCTTCTATTAAATTTTCAAGCTTTTTTTACACAACAGATACAATTTTATTGATATTTATAGAAAAAAAAACACATCATTGTAAAATCAATACATTCATCGCTTCGCTCAGAATCTAAAAAGGTCATGTAAACTTTAATTTAATGGTGGGTGGGGGGAGGGGGTTGAGATTTTTAAAAATTTACGAAGGATAAAAAAGGTTGGGAATTACTGACATGGGCTTTATATTATTTAAGTAGATACACGGGTAGGTCGAATAGTACTTTATAGCTAAGCATTTTAAAAACGATTGCATACACATAAAAAACTTTGTAAAAATGTAAAATTACATTAAAAATGTGTATAAAATTTATATTGACAAATGATTAATGATTGTTTTAAAGTCAGCGAGTAACAGGCGATGGACGGGCCTCGGGGAGGAGAGTTTTGGTAATGACTAATGATTACCAATAAACTTTTTACCTTTCCCTAAAATGTGTACCATAAAATATTGGGCTGAACACTATGAATATGCGTTTATCCATTATATTACTATACCTATAGAGTATAGACTAATGGGCATCGGGCATCAGGGTATGATATCGTGTGGACCACATTCGTTCAATCATAGTACGTTCGGAGGTCTGCCATTATGTGCTTATGCTGTTAAGGCTATACCGTGGGTATACACATAACTACGTAAGTATGGGCACTTATACCGCGGTATAGTTGTGGAGCAATGTGCCAATGTATTTATGTGTGTCAACGCGCGTATATACCTACTGCGGCAGTTTCCAATTCGTAATCCGTTGATTACAACTGCAGTTGCTTCTTTTCTCGAAAATGTTTATGATTGAGGTCATTCATATAAAAACCGTTATTTATTATTATACATATTATAGTACTTAAACGGTCTACACGGTACGGTGTACTTATAGTAGTAGTATCGGTGTAATAATTGTTGTACACTTCTTAAAATTAACTTGTACATTATTTCAGTAACGAACAATAGACGATAAAATGTTCTGTATCAAGATGAAATTAAAAACAATTTTATAGGGTGATTTTCACGGGATGGGGAAACGCGTCTGCAAGCTTGGAAAAATAAATACGCTCGTTCAATCTTACTTTGCGCATGTGAATTTTTTTTTACGGTATGTTTTTTATTTCTTTTAAGTCATTTGCGATTTTTTTCAAAATCTTTTTTTCGTTGTTTAATTTTGTTTTAGATGTGTACAGTGTATTTTGCATTACTTCGAACTGTTTGATTACTTTTTGCCAATGGTGGGGATCATGTAATTTTTTTGTTGCTCGACGAACAATATCGTCAGACGCCAAACAAGGTCGTTGACGTCATCGTTGGCCTTTACAATATCATGTGGTATACTCTCTCTATTAAAATGTTTTAAATATTTATATATAAATGACAACGGCGCAGCACACGTCGGTTAATTTCTAGTCGGGAAAAATGTGCAGTTTAATGTTATGTAAATATATGGTATATTCGTATCAAAACGATTGTTCAGTGTCGCCGTAAAAAATTAACTTTGATTCAAATTTTGATGATGTATTTAATATTATAATATAATTTAATTAATTAATTAATATAGATCATATTATAGACAACTGATATACGAATAAACTAAAAATATTAAACTATGTATACTCACATAGTGATGTGTACTACAATGTGATTCGCCAAGCAAGCTCAGTCACCCACACCCTCATTTTTCCTTTAATAATGAATTTATTTTAATTCTGATTTTTGAAATTTGATGTGGGAACCTACCTACTGAGTACTGTGTATACATTGTAATAACTCAAAAACTACTTGATTGATTTTTATTTAGATACCCATGTCAACATTTTCTAAGAATTATCTGCTTAATAATTTACAGCAAAAAAGGATGGTTCACATTTGGAAAAAATAAGTTAGTATTGTCCCAGGACACTCCTTAAATAGTATAAAAAATCTACATAATCGATAATATCGTCCTTAAGTATTCTTTGAAATTCCAAAATTAGAATTTCATTAAATTATTTACTGAAGAAAAAATGGAGGTGAGCATGCTAGTTGAACCACCTTAATTATCATATACTTAATTATATGTCCGTTCGAATTGAAACGTGTAATTTTGTACTTTTCCGAGTTGTTGGATCGATTTATTTTCTAAATGTCATTATAAAATAATAAAGAAGCAAGTACATACCTATTTAAGAAAAAGAATTTATCCCTGTAAATGGCGTAACCATTATATATTTTTATAATAGCAAATAATAATATAGGTACTGAAACAGTAACAGTGCAACGATTCGTCACAGTTAATAAATTATTTATGGGATGTTGGTATAGTAGAAGCAGACAAGCAGTAGACTAATAATTAGTAGGTGACTTTTTCAATTTTGAAGTAAATTATTATTATAATTATATATTACTTGTTTGTTATGTACTATTAACTGTATGGAGTTTATCGTCATAAAAATAAAATAATAATTATACTCTAACTACGAGGAATTGTCCATAAATTTACTTTTCTATAAATTAGATATAGTATCATAAATTACTTCGTTTATTTATTATTTTTATTAAAAGGAAAATTTACAATCAGTAAAAAAAATATGACGCAATAGGTAAATGTGCAGTGAAAATAGAAGGATAACATTCAACACGAATAACATTTTTGAAGGTAAAAACCCATCACCCATTGACAACACGCTTGCATAGAATAATTTAAGACTTATAATAATTATAATAATTTTATTTACAAGTGGTCACGTGACTAAGTAGATTTAAAGAGTTCGGGGTTTTCTGGTAGGCTATAAAAAGGTTGTTTTTTATAAGTGCCAAATGGTTTCATGTATTGTTATTAGTTAGGAGTAAAAGTGTTTGTAATGTATTCTTTAATAGTTGTGACGCTGACGTGCTTGCAGAGAGATAAATAATTTGTTGAAATACCATAGGGCATCTTGCATCTATGATTAACCGTAGAGTAATATTGAGTAGGTGCAGCCATATATTGGATGGTTGGATGGTTGGGCTGTTGGCCCCAAGTTTACTTCCATAGGTATTCTAAGGATCTAGGCTTGTAATTTATAAGTTTTACTCATCTACCCCTGTCTGATTCCGTCCATTTTTTGAAACGTTACATCTCTAATTTATCTAGAAGACCTTCTCTACAGAAAATGTGTGATAATATAGGGGAATGTCACATTGTCATATCATTATATACAAATAGAAATACCTTAAGGTTGCAACCTAAGACCAAATATTTGTTACTGCTGATATCTATAATCCCAACAACCAATATCAGTATCTTGGCTACCTTTGCCAATTACACGCAGCCATATACTATATCTACAAATAAATAATAATAATATTAATACAGTAGCAAAATTACTGCCAATTAAATATCAAATTATATATCAAATATCAAACCAGATCAATAGTTAATTAGGTTAAGTTACCTTTACTCTCCATCCATGAATATAACATATTACAGCTGACTTCTAAAAACTCAATAAGTAAATATTCCAGTACAAATTTAAACCAAGTATCACAAATGTTTTCATTCCAAATTATTCTCCAACTTTAATGATTTAATAAAATATACTTTGGCTCTTTTTATTTCTAATTAGTAATCACTGATTATTGATCAACCTCCTCACCAAATAAATTTAGTTTATTACCTTGTTCCTAAAATATAATAAATATAATTTTTTTTGTCTTTAATGATTTTAAATGATGTAAAAATACTTGTAAAAATGTTCAAATATTATCAAATAATTAGTCTTTAGTTAAAATTTATATTTAATATCTAATCGTTATATTATACATCAAGTATACTCGTATTAAACACGTCAAAAATATTAATATTATATTACAACCTATAATAGATTTTGGTGCCAGTACATACAGCATAATATTATATTTATTAACTAATTTTATTATAGAATGTACATTATATTATTAACAATACAAGCTGAATAAGCGTCACTAAGCAATATTGACGGGGATTCTAAATTACAGAACTGTATTTTAAAATAGAACACTCTAGAGAAAAATATAAAACTATTAAGCAATTTGGAAAAATCCAAATCCTTGGAGAGCTTTACCAACCATCGTTTTTCTCATAAAGTCGCAGTCTTTTTGGTTTTTTCGATGTGTTTTGTTCATCAGTCAAAAAGTCTAAGCATTCAATACAAAGTTCCTCGTGAGATTAATATACCGGTAACAACAAACCCAAATTTTACCACCAGCACAATATAGACACGAATCAAATAAATTAATTTTACACCAGCGTGTGGACGTTTAAGAATAATATCAAATAAAAACCAAATAAATTACAAAGCCCGTTTATCAGTGTCAATGTACATACGGTTACGGTTATATAGCAATATTTATATTTTATATGTACAATTTGTTTCCATAGACATTTCTTTTGGTGGGTACAGGGCTAGAATTCTTTTCACAGTTATTTCGGCTAATATTAGGCAATTAAACGAGGTTAGGGTTAGCGCAGCTGTAACAAATACTACTGATTATTGATATATGACCGAAAACACACGATTAAAACGTGGCACAAAATACGGCGAATAGCTGTCGGCAGGCACGGTGCACGAAATACGTGCGGAAAAACCTGCCCTAACGGCTGCAAACAAGAGGACAAAAACTGTCGGATGGGTGAACGCAAACAATTGTTAAAAGATTTGAACTAGAGTCAGGTGAACAAAATGACGTCCAGCCGGACACAAAAGCGCAGAGCAAACTCGAGATAATCGTGAACAGTGGTGTACTACATAGGAGTGATAAAGGTAATAAGTGAGGGGGATAACTACACTAACATTCAAACCGGTGTCCAAACATCCCTTAAAAAACTACATACTTAATGGTCTATGTCACGGTTAGCACCGCAGCAAAACATTCGCCAAGCAAATCTCATCACCCAGCTCTAAAGTGATTGACGCCTAGGTCTGGCCGCGGTCACTGTAGTTTCCATTACTGCAGCATCTCCACTGCCACCACGGGTTACCATTCCTTATAAATTAATGGTCTCCTGGTCCATAGGTCTTGTCAGACCATTTTTTGACTTAGCATCCCCAATTGACTGAGGTGCCATGTTCTGTATTGGACTAAACTGTAGTGTGTCCGATTCGACCGGCTTAACCTGCAGTGGAAAAGTTGGCGAGACGGACAACATCGTGTCGATGCGGATAAGTCCTGTGGTTATAGGTGTCATTACTGCACTGTTAGTTGTTTCCACATACGGCGAATCCTGAAAAACGGTATTTCCGTGGATGGGATGGACGGCACCGCATCAGGTGCATCGACTGCGGCATTTGTTAGGAATGTCATACCGGCTATCGATTTACATCGACTTTGAGCCTTTGAATTCTTAATATCAAGACACTCATAAAAAATTAATGTTGCTTTTCGGTAAACTTTTTTTTTTTGATTAAGGTAGGTAAATTTAGGAGGAGTCTTCTTTCAACATATATAGTGTTAGTTTTGAAAAGTAAATCATTTAGGAATTTCTAACTGAAACATTTTCGATATTTTGTTGAACTTTGTCAAAATTTAAACTTCAATTGCATATAAAAAAAAATCATGCATATGCATTTCTGATTTTTTTGAACTCACATTTATTAAACTTATAAGGAATCACGTATTTAATTTTCAAGCTTTTTTACTAGATGAAAAAGTTTTTATCGAGAATGTTTAAGAAAAAATTACAAATTTTTAAAAATTTCTCGAAACTATCACAAAAAGAGTCAAAATATTATGAAAATGTTACCATATATGTAATATGCTAATATAAAAATTTGGTGAAAATTTCAATGGTCTACAGTTTATAATTTTTGAGTTACGCCAAAAAAATAAAATCGATTTCCTCAAAAATCGGTTTTGTGTAAAAATGATCACTTTTCTTTCACTTGTGTTTTGTTTTTCTCTACGCTTTCTAAAACTACTTGGAATTTTCAATTTTGACCACCCAAAAGTACCAACCAGGTTCAATTTTCTATCAGAATAGATACTGATCTCAAATGTTTACTATCCAAAATTTTTTCTGACAGACAGAAAAAAACACACATCATTGTAAAACTAATACATTCTTTCGCTCCACTCAGAATCAATAAAACAATTTATTGGTTCTGTAATGGAGTATTTATTTAAACAAAATGTACGTGTTTGCAATTTTCACAAAAACAACAATGATATGCAGGTAAAGGAATTACGGTGTCTCTGACAGTGTAAGCTAGATAGGAACATTTATTTATAAATTAAACTAGGATTCTGCTCAATTTTCCGGAGATCCCTCCGTACCAATTTCGTTTTAATCTTCTTTGAGGGTAATCTAGTAGAGAAGATACGGATAGCGTGGTAATTGAAATGAAGGTGCCGTTCAGAGTGATATCTGCCGTGAAATAGTTGAGATAGTTGGTTGGCTGTTAATAATTTGTACCCATAACATAATACGGTTTGTTACGTCATGCATAAGCATCTATTGCGATAAAAACAAATTCACTTCGACTAGAATGCTCGAATAGCTATAGTAATGCAAAATGTTACCAGCCATTGGAATGGCTAAACAACATGAGATTTTCAGATTTCACTGTAATATCATATGTTCAGGTTACGTTTTGGTCTTGATAGGTATAGTTTAATCAATAATTGTATTTCTTGAATTAACATTATGTTACATTTTAGTGATCACTTTTATTTTAAAAGAAAAAAATTCAAGTTAAATTTCTAATCACGTTGTATGATTACAACTTAACTGCCATGATAGATCTAAACGCTTATTACTAACTACATTTCAACATTTTCTGATATATTAGTGCTGTTCAAATACTAAATAGTAAATTTACACACAATGAGGCAGTTTGCAAATAAAAGTATGTAAATATGTCATGATTATGTAATTAAATAACATTTCACCGAACATGTATGTACATTTCAACTACCTAGTAGGATGCCGTAAATTAACATACTAAAATATTGGTGGGTTTAATTAATTCATACAATTTATACCATTTATTTGGTGTTAACTGTTAAGTCACTTAAATGTGTTAGGTAAATTGTATTTATTTTTTTTCTTTACTTTTATTCTTTCTACAGACGACAATGTATTAAATTATACTGTTATGATCAATGCAAATTACTTAGACCATATTTTATGGTTTTCCTAATATTATTTAACATTAACATATAGGTTAAGTGTATGTTCAAACGACTTAATAGGGACATTTTAATATTTAAAGAGTAGTATTATATATTCACAAAACATATTTGTAAATGTATTCGTTATAATATAAATTATAGTTTATGCGTACAACAGAAAACATGGTAAAATACGATTGACAGCATATTATCATATATTTTTTGCTGATATTTTCAATTATTTTTAATTTTTATAGTGAACATTAAACCTTCAGAATAATATTACTGTTTTGAAAATTTTTTTTTGAAAAAAGGACTTCGTTGTAAGATAAATAGGTTCTTTATTTCACTCAAGATATAAAATACCAGATGTATTTCTAATATTTAAAGTAGAAATTTTTCATAATACTCGTATATGTAAATAATATCCTAAACAAACCGTATATTTTTAAAATACTTGGATTATACTATTATGATAATATTTTTAACCTTCTATTTGCTTGATATTGTAAACAATAAGAGTTTCTTAATATCACCAAAACTAATATTTATTTAATTTCGAAGATCATTGTATTGCCTAATATCTATACTTAAGAAATTGTAATATATTAGAAATATAATAACACAAATAATAATATGCCTGTGAAATATTGAGTAAGCGGGTAGACTTGATGCACAACGTTTTTTTATATTATTTATATTTCATATTTAGATTACTAATCATCGTCATTGATTGTAAACATATTTTCATTGTTTAAGCGTTGAATTTCCATTAGATTCAAAATTATGTGTATAGCTAATAGCTATTGGCTATCATAGTTTAGTGAATACATATATCATTATTTAATAATTCATATGTATTTGTCGTAATTGATTACAAAAATTAATGATCGTACCTCCTAGAACTTTTAATTTGTTATTGAGATAAGTGAAACTATATAGGTGGTGGGATCTTAACGGGGCTATAAGTAATAAGTTACACGTATTTTTTTAAATCAAGAAACCTGTTGTAAAAATAGTTTATATGTGAACGATGAACACATAGTTTTCTTTGGATCAATAACATTTTGTCGATAGTTGTTAGCTTTAATAATGTATTATATTATTATAGTATAACAAAAGCCATAATAATAATTTCATACAATTTTAATAGGAAAATTTACAAAATAGGTCGTTAGCATAGTTCCAAGAAAGTATGCTAGGCCAGAAACTGCATATTTTAGTACTAAAAACAAAGCATAGAAGTTATTGATTTAAGGAATTTAACGCCGGATTAAAGAAATATTACATAGCTAAGAAGATATTTATTTTCAATTCACAGTAACAAACATTTTTGTAATACCTTTTTTTTTACCATTAGAAACAAACAATGTTTTTATAAATTACCATTCATTAAAAATATATGAATGACCTCAATAGTTCAACATTCTTGACTGATTCAGCTCACAATAACAATATTGTTTACATAAACTCCTCCATGTGTCATAGAGCTATTTAAAAAACCTAAGTTATTTCTATGGCAGTATGCCTTATTGAAACATTAATCTGAATTTGCCTGGAAATTAAATTAAATGTTCTCTCTTTCTTTATTTATAACAAAAACAATTTTCTGGAAAAAATAAGAGATTTTACAGTCGGATGTTATGGAACAACTCCAAGAATCTTTCGTTATTTTCTAAAATATCTAATTTAGATTGATTTACAATTGAACGTTACAAATTATTATTTTTTAAGATATTGATCAATTTTATAGTTTTTACCTAGAAAATTGTAATTTGACTTTATATTTCTGTAATATTTAACATTACAATAGTGATTAAGGATAAACAATTGTAAATATTATACAATAAAACATTATATAATTAACTAGATATACCTTTTTACCGCAAAAACATTTTTTTTTTTAATTTTGTTACTTTTAAACATATCTTGTACTTTTTTGTAATTTGTAACTTACCAAACACACCTACCTATTGTCAAATAATTAATATTATAAACATATATATGTATTACCAAACATGTAATAACATTAAATTCCTACCTATATAGTATATTGAAATACTTAAAAAATGTATATTGAATAGATAAAAAAAAACATTTATATTTAAACAGTATGGTCATTTTATTAACTTTCATATAAAAATTAAAAGATTCATTCAAGTCTAAGATTAATCACATAATTTATTGCTTCTCTACAATTTATTTATAGACTAGTAATTAGAATGTACCTCATTTTACTATGCATGTTTCAATGTTTTCACGATTATAAAATATCATATCAATAAAAATATTATCCCTTATCCTGTTATTTGGCTATTCAAGATGGACTTTTCATAGAGAACATAATACATTTAGAACTTATGATTCTAATATCTAATACATTTAAAATTAAAATTAATATAAATAAATATAATATAGCTGTTATACTACAACCATAAAGAATCAAAATATTTAAAAATGGTTTACCTCAACCATTTTTCTATTGTTTTGAAATTTAGTATGATATTTACTTTGTCTATAGGTATTTTAGTTTTTATTGATTGAGAGTTATTATGAATTGGGTTGGTGTAATATATTTATTGTGTGGCCGAGCATGCATTGCCATATCCATATTGTATATAATATATTTGAAATCTCTAATAGCTTCAATTAATCATTGTTCGTTGACCTATATTCATGCAGTTTTAAAAAAAAAAAATATTGAATAATATGTGATCTTGCAGGTATGAATACACGGAATATTGGAATAATATAAAACCTATAAAAAAATAGGTTTAGAGAGGTCTGGCGATCTAAATGGGCGTCGCACTTAGCGACTACCAGACGCCAGTTGGTAAAGACCATAAATATGTCCAATAAAGGTACCATGCTACCCTTGTTTTTCAGCATTAACCTTCCAAGAATTTATTTTTATTCTTTATCCAGACTTGGATTTGGTCATAATCACCTTTCCCATCTTTTACGCCTTTATTGTTAATGTTCTAGATACTAATCTACTTATTGCTCCCGTCGCGATGGCCACTTCTTTTTTGATAGTCCTGCAATCGCAACTTTTTCACAGATAATTGTATACCTATCACGTCTTTGGTTCAGTTATACTTAATATAGAATTTAAATTGTTATATTATATGGTGTTTGTTAATAATATATGATTTTTTTATATCACCAAACAATAAGTCATTATATTAAAATATACAACAAAGTGAGAACGGGGAAAAAATATAATAAATTGTCTAAACAAAAGATATGAAATAATACATGTGTGTAGTAATATTACTAATTAGAATTTAAATTACGAAATCTGCAGAATAATAAAACTTTATGAAAGAAAGGAGGTCATGATAGGGATGAACATGAATTAATTAACAAAATAAACTCAACGTGATGAGAAATACTATAGAAATCGGTGAGTGAGAAATAATATATAATAGATCAAAAAGTTTGAATTTTGGTGAAGAGCAGTTCCAGATGCTGTTTCTGGAATAAATTGCAAACAGCTTCATCGTGATGAAGGGCGCATCCAGATATAATAGGACTTCAAACCAATTATTATAATTAATTAATTAATGGAATGTGAAGAGATCTATCTTAACCACCAGTAGGCATATTATTATGATTTCTATTATTTCATTTCATTTTTAGACATTTTCAATTTTAACAAAAACCACAAATTCATAAGAAAGTACCCTGTCTTATACAGTATGTCCAATACTCCAATGCGAAAGAATATATTATGAAATAATTTTTATATATTTTTTTTATTAAAAATTGAAATATGAGAAATATGGTTAGGTTAGGTTAACAATAATTATGAAGGTACAAAACTACAAACTTAGTTATGATAAATAATAAATGTGCATAGAATATTATTATTATATTTAGTGTTATTTTATGTTTATTTATATTGATGGTGTGATAATTTAACTTATATTCAATAATCGTTTATTAAATATAAATCTATTCATCAACAAACTAACATAATGGGGTACGTTTAATAATATAATTTTAGTTTGTATAAAACAGCTTCCTGTCTTCCATGCTACATTATAATCACATTTATTGTGTTGATGTTCAATTTTCAGTATTTCACACGTACATTAATTCAAATTTCCCCATCGGTACTGAACAATTATTTAATTTGGATAGGGGTTTCCCCTTCACATATAGCCGACGTTTTTAATAAAGCATTACTTATTTTTACTGCCCCAAAAGGTGAAGACAGACACATATCAGTATATCACTGAAAAATCAATACATTCATCGCTCCATTTAGAATCTAAAAATTAAACTAAAAAATTGTTGTTGCAAATTATTAGAAAATGAGCTAAATAAAGCTAATAAAGGGACTCAGTCGTTATTTTTTAATTTTTATATATCATTAAGTAAAATAAAATATAATTTAAATGGTTATTTTGTTTACTGGTTTGAATAAAAACATCACATTGATATCTAAATAATATTGTAATACATATATGGTTACAATATTATGAAGTGGCGTTACGAACATTTTATCCAAAAAGGCAACTATTAAAGATACCCAGTACCCATTCACCTCCATATACGGTTAAAACTTGCCTGTGTTTAATTTTTTCTGTCACACAAAAATATTGATATTGTTTTACAATGTCAATTATTAATTAATATTGAAGTAACCTATAAAGGTCCTCACGCTACACTGCAGCGGTGGCGGTAAAATTCTATTGTCTTGGCCTTACCGCCGCGGTGAAATGTGTCCTGCTGCAATTCACCGCCACTGCTGCAGTGTGCGGGACCTAACCTTAAGTTTCGCCTTTCAACAGAAAATGCCCTACACGCCCAACATAATTTTATTTTATCAGTTCCACTATTGCATGCTACAATACAACACACATTTTTTTTTTTTATCTACGTGCAGTCCTCTAGAATAATTCAGTAAAATATACCCAATTGTGTAATCCTATAATTGATCACATAAAATTAAAATCAACATATTAATTATTATTCAATAATAATAAAAATAATTTATAATTTATATATAAATGAATCCCTATTTCCCTTGGTCGCGCCATATAGTTTGAGGACGCCTTTAACGATTTCACTGATTTTTTTTCTGTTGTGTTCGTCATTGGACAAGGTTTGTGTGAGAGACAATTTTAGGAAGATTCAATATAATAATATAGTTTTGTTTATTGTAAGGTTGCTATTGGTTATGATGGAGTATAATTTTAGACCTGTATATTAGGTTTGGTCAAAACCGTATTATAACTTAGTAAAAATGGTATTCCTAACGCTAATTTTTCAACCGTTTTCCCGCGAACCTGCACATGCACATTATAAACAACGTGTTAATAAATCATTCGTATAGTTACGTACGCACCTCATAGGGTCTGCAATCGACCGCAGGTAGATTTGCTACCTCAAAATATACTGCTCACATAATCACGAGCGTATCCAAGGGCAATGCTAGGTGGGATGGCTATAATAATATAATATAATCAAACATGTCCTGACTGACTCACTGACTGATCAACGTAGAACCTGAATAATGATAGATCGACATTTGCAATTTTCACGGTTAGGTTAAGCCTATCCTTCATATAACCATGAATGTGTGCACTAAGAAAGCATCTTTTAATATTCGATTTTAAAGTTGTGCTTGCACAAGTATTTTAAGATTCAAGATTCGAGATTCAAGATGAAAATGTTTGAGTTTTGAATACCTAACCTAACCGAATATTAAATAAGGAATTGAACAAAAATTGAATCATGATATATGGAGTAAGGAGTTGGCACTTTTAACGGGTAGCGTAATAAACAGGATCAGCTAGTTATAGTTAAATATAAAAATATTTTTAGACCCTGACAAAATTACCCGCACATCTAAGAAAGTTAAAAAATAGTCCCAAAAAAAATGTCTGTGGCACCACTGTTAAAATCTCTATAAAACGTGTTTATAAATAATTATATTCAATTAGTTTACACAATATTAATGGATATTGGATATACGAGATATACGTAGTATAACTATTGGGTTCTTAATTGGTAGTATTTCGATGTCTGCAGGAGTATTCTAGTTGAAAAATATTACGAAATTTGATCGTATCTTGAAGAAGTTACGAAGAATGTTTCTGAAAAAACCGATGACAACTTGCACGTAAACGGACGCCAGACGAACTTTGGGTGACTGTATTTTAAGGACTGATGCTTTAATAGGGAGGATTAATAAATTGTTTGACGATAAACAGTCGTTTATATGGAAACAAATTACAGCGATTTTAGGAGCTTTGCGAAATAATTAATAGTCCATATATTGTAACACACGTTAAGCAAAGACGTGGAAACCTTGGAAAACCGAATGATTTTCATAGGAAGTAATATAGTATATTCGGGACTGAACTGCAATATACTCACGTTTCAATCAACCTTCATTCGCCGCAGCACCGTCAACGCCGGTCTTTCACACTGTGGTATCCGTGGTTAGTGGTTCAATCGGTAAGCCTGGATTCTGCAGCAGTACTCGCATGGCTTAACCGGTAAGCTTGGCTCCAGCTATACTCCTCATCCCATCACCACCGAAATTGCCACTGGCACCCCCTATCACTAGAGCGTTGTCATTGTTACTAAATTAATCAAAATATCGGGAATTTGAAAATTATTTTGTAGTTTATAAAAATGTTTAAAAATAATGTTTAATTTTCATAGCTATAGAATTGAAAATGTAAAGCAAGGTTTCTCATAAGTAGTCCATACATAAACCAACAAAACTAAAATAATATACTAATACAAATTCTAATTTGGATGAAATTAGATTTTCGTATAAAGAATAACGGTTTTAATTATTTTCTTGTAATTTAAAAAATATTATTCGTGAGTATTTGAATTTTTTAACGGGGAAATGTGTTAAACAGTTAAACTGATGACGGGACAAGTATTGATGAATTAGAATTTTGAAGTCAATAATACCTTTTAACTTTTATTAACAATAGTATTAAGTAATAAAAAAAAATAAACAACTTTGATTAAAATATCGGTCGGTACCTACACATAGAAAATAGAAACGATTGTGATTTATTAATTTTTTTCTTTACAATACAATCCACGTGTGTTACACGAATAAATCCATGTTCAAATATACTATGTATAGATCAAACTCAAAATATTACCTACGGTAATTCTAAAGTAAAAATGGGATAAAAAAAAGTGTACTCAAAATATGACCTATAGGGTAATTTAGGGTGAAAAAACGGTACGGGCGACGCCCAATATAATATATTATCTAACCAACCGAATTAATTTTACCTATATTATGCGTAGTATATTAGAGCCATGAACTAGATAATAATATGTTCTTATTGGTCCATGTCGCGTACCGAATAGTGTTGAGATTTCCGAAAATCGCTTTTATCAACATTTTCACGGCGGTCGATCGCGGATCCGGACATTTCGGCGTGAATGCTATTTCGTAAAAAGTCACAATTTTTTCTTATTATAATGATTTCATATTTTTATAATCGCGTTTGGATAAGCTAATGTTTATTATCCGATATATTTACAGTTGTGCACGAGGGTTAAATGTACATAATTCATTGATATATATTATAAAACATTTACCTATAATCTGTATATATACGTCTTATAAAATTGGAAATGGGATAAGAATATGAGATTTTCGCACAGTTTAATCGATAGTACCTATACGCTAACCTAACCTAACCTATACGCTATACCGATCGTTGAGTGGTATCAAATTAGTAAAGAATTGTCAACTAGTCAACATGGCGGCATGGCACAGTAAATTGAAACTTTTTCCGCTAGCGTGAAATATTTGTTCACGGTGATACGTAAATTGTTGATGCTAATAAATTAATAGAATTTTGGTGACGTCGTTACGAAGACTCGAGTAAGGCTAGAATACATATATCATTTGAAAATTTGGGATGATTTAATACTTCATTATTTTTACTATCACTCTTAAAATATCAAGTTGTTTTAACTAATATTCGATTCTGAATAGAGCAATGAATGTATTGATTACCATGACGTGTTTTTTGTATACTACAAAAGAAGTAAAAAAGTTCTTTGATTTTTAACGTTGAGGAATGTGGTTGGTATCTGATAAAAAATGGAATCTAGTTAATACTTATGAGAGGTCAAAGTCAAAAATTCCCAGTATTTTTAAAGTAATCGACAAAAATAAAAGTAAAGAAAAAATTGTAATTTATATGCAAAATTAGTTTTGACGTACTTAATCGATTTTGTTTTTTTTTTTTAGTGTAACTCAAAAACAAGTAAGTAGTAACCGTCGCAGTACTTAACATTTTCACCAAATATTGATGTCGGTATTTTCTGTACTCACACTATAACATTTTCGAAATATCTTAGCGTTTATTTTTTGAGCAATTTCTAAAAATCTGTGTTCTCCATATGATATTCATCTACCAATAAAAAAATATCATATAAATATAATTTAGTCACAATATTTGTTTTGTTTATTTTATCATTTTATAGTGCATAATATTTAAATCACATGCTTTCGACATTTTAGCGACAACATATATTATATTAGGTAATGTATTAAAATATATTTTACCTCACTATAAAGGTACAATAATTACAGAACAATAATTGTCATGCGAACATCAATATTTGCGATACGTCTTATTGTAATATATTACGAGTTACGGCAAAAGAAATACGATATAATACTTCATAATAATATCGTGAGTACCATATTTGTCAATATAGATATTATTGTACATGGTTAACGAACGATGGCTGGTTGAATAATTGACACACGAACGTGCATTCGAAGTTATTGTGAAAACTGTCATGTAGATAGTCGTGTATATACGCAGGATGTGTAGAGTTGATGGGCCAACGGAGCGATAACAAATCTTATGGATATATAATCACGAGTTAGGTACAATACGAATGCCATGGGAAATTACCGACATGGTGGTACATTAATTCGTTTTTATAAGAACACTATTGCGTGTGAATAAAAAACCAAAAAAGAAATACACAATTTTTTTTCTAACAATATTACTACTGTCTCGTATTATGCATTTCGGAATCGAGAATATCTTTACCTACCTAGTAGTAATGGTATATAATACTATCTATAACACCTACGTATTATATCGTACTATGGGCATATCTCAATTATATGTAAATGGAATCTGACCTATAGGTATAGCTATACTGCAATAGCTAGTGTGAAACAATATTAATAAAGCACCGCAAGTAGGTAAGTAGCAAGTGACTTATAGTATCCAACGATTATATTATTATGACGAGTCCTTACATAATCGGGACTCATGACTAATATTATTAAAGTCAGAAGAATTTTAGTAATTCAACATATGTAAGTAAGCTACTATGAAGTAACAGTAATATTATTGATAACTCAAATAAAAACTATAGGTACAGTAACCATATAATTACATTATTACAACTTTCAAATACATTATTCTAAACTATAATTATATAAAAAATAAGTTTAATCATTTTATGAAGACTATTACTCATTTATTATAAACTAAAAAAAAATTTTTTTTCTTTTTAATAGTTTATATTTTACTGTTCCGTTTTTTTCAGTTGGTAAATTAACTAATAATTGTTTTTATTGATTATAAAAAAATATATATACTTATATATGTACATAAAATGTATATATATATATATATATTCCTATATAGTATATATACACAAAACATGTTTATTATATATTTACATCATTTTTAAAATCGAGCAAGCAGTATACAAAATTGGAAATTACACTTTCTCAAATATTTTTTTTTAATTTAAATTTGTTTAATGTTAAAATAAATTAATCGATATTTTATTAAGTACTATTATTATTTATCTTAATTTAAACTACAACGAACTTATACAAATATTTAACTATATGTAGGCATACTTAATGTATTACCAGTTTTTTTTAATAAAAATATAATCATCATTCAAATTTAACGGGTTAAAAAATTTATATAGATATTCATAATTATATAGGTACTGTTTTGGATGGCAGAGGCACACAATAACAAAATGTAATAAATTATCTACCCACATACGAAATATATAATATATTATGTAATACTAAGTATACCTATTGCATCCACATAGTGTAATCAAACTTTTCATGAAATGGATATCCATTTCACAAACTCCCATCATAATGAATAACTGTGTGAGACGTTTCTAGGTTTATGTAATGGACACAAATTGTATCCATTTCGTGAATTGAAAACCATTATTTTAAATTGAGTGTTTTTTTTTTAAATTTACACTATATGTCTGTAGTATTTGGGTAACTTTATTATTTGGATATAAATAGGGTACTTGCATAAATGCTATTAAAACGTGTGTATTTTATGTATGTAAATAGGTACATAATTGTCAATTTAATGTTATTAATGTGTTGTGTGTAAATTGTTTAAATATTATTTATACCCCAATAATAGTATATTAGTATAAGGTTTTGTTACAACTACTCAATTCTATTTAATATTCCCTGATGACCACTTCACAAAAAGTTGACCATATATATATAGTGTAAATAATTAAAAAAAATACATTCAGGGTAAAAACTAAAAATAATTGTTTCCATTTCGTGAAAAGTTCGATTACACCATGACGTAGACGCGACATGTATTATTATTATCTACTGAAATTTAATTGACAATCGACCAAGCTACAATCAACAAACATATTAAAGAATTAAGCTACAAATGATAAAAAAGAATAAAAATCATTAAAGTGACGACACTGCAGGGCACCTACCTACCAGATATACAGTGATATGCGCACAGGGCATTATACACATATTTACATCGTGTCTATCATTTGTTCCATTTAGATATAGGTACAGTCACTTTATATTGGTCCAGGGGATTTATTCATCAACATACGGTCAGCATTGGTAAACAAATGTTGTAGGTACAACACATTTAAAAGGTACTCATGCGATTACTTTATGTCTATACTGTCTCAGAGCGGGTTCACATATTATCCAGACATCCTAACGCCCACAGCCACAGGCATTTCGGCATACACAATTAATGAAAACTCAAAACCCTGGTCGAATAATTTTAGGGATTTTCAGCTATTTTGTACCTAATAATGTATAATTATTATTCGCTCCCCCTCGGGTTAATTAATAATGACATGGGAGTAAACGTAACAATTTTACTTCGAATTGTATTCAGAACGTTATCAAAGGATCAATAGCCAAAATGAGTATTTGGTCGTACGCTATACATAAATTATTATGTCATTATGGCAAAGATTTTGTTGAACCGATAAACCACAAAATTGCGTATAGAGAATATAATACACCTATATTGCTAATGGCTATGTATTTTATAATAATCAGAATATTACCATTTGTGTGTTCATATTATAACAGTGCAAAGATTCATTATAATATATTATCAGTATAACAGTTTTAACTATTAAATATTAATGAACTATTATCAGTAGAACACTCATTCTACATCTCGAAAAGTATTAACGTAGGTATATTATTTAAATATTTTCTTAATTCTAAGCGAAGCAATGATGTTGATTTTCAACGATATAACGAAATTCTTCAAAATCATCAAAATTTGTTAGTTATTTTGTAATTGAATATTTTATAATTGGACACATTGAAAATGTAATAAAAAATTCCTCATAAGATTATTTTACTTGAATAAAAAAAAATTATACGCCACTTATATTTTTTTTATAAAAAATTAAAGTTTAAATTTAGTTGACATTGGATACGAAAAAAAAGCAGGTAAGTGGATGTCGCTCTGCTGTACAATAGGTGAATAGTGGGTCAATGTATAATGGATTGTATTACACTTAATTCAATGATATAATAATATCATTGTATAAGAAAAACTATTCTGAGCGGAGACGGTGTGTCAGTTTAGATTTTTTATATTGTTATTATAAATTTTGATTAGTTGAATTAATATTATAATATTATTTTTATTTTTTATTCGTTGCTCTGGCGATAAACAAAGTGTTAGAAATTAAATTCCTATTTTTAGCCGGTTTTCGTAATTTGTCGGTAGTTTTTCCAGTGGCATTAAATAACTATCGAGAAAGTCGAAAAATGATCTGTCTAAAGTACCATCTTGATCCAATTTGCTAAAAGATAAGTTATTATATGTTGAAATCTAAGCACTCCTTCTGGTAGAAATTTTGTATAAAAAAAAATAAAAAAAATAAGCACCATTGTAAAACCACTAACTTCCTCGCTCAGAATCTAAAAAGATGTTTATAATATTTTTGTAATACAAAATCTATTATTTGTAGATATTTGAAACTTTTCGCATATCGATATTTGGTATACACATACACATAACACACAATGAAAATATTAAAATATTCTAATTCACTTTAAGCCATACATACCATTAACCTATTTACACAGGTACGTAGATATTGACTTATAAGTTAATAGATAGTAATAATATATGAAATAATATTATAATATTTATTATAAGTATAGGTAATGTACATGTGCGATTTGTTTTTCTCAAGATTTATTTCAACCTACTATATTACTAATAGCAATATAAGTAGGTACATATTATAATATATTGTACATTAAAATATCCTTATAAAATAGAATGACTGACGAATAGAGATGGTCTGCAGCAGTTTCCGTTCAGAATTGATTTTCAATCAACGCCTATACACTGCTATACGGAAGAGTGACTTTTCTGAGATTTTTTTTTATATTGAAATTTGCATCAAAATGTTGGTAAGATGATACAAAAAAATTATCATTGGAGAAATCTACAAGAGTAAACTGGTATACAAATGTCGAGTTATAATACCTAAACGTCCTAAAGTTTCGGATACAATGTTATCCAAACAGTCCTTCGATTTAGATACATTTTCATTAATTTGTCATCTGGTGATAATCAAAAACTCAATGTAACATTATCATTCTTTGTAATATTCATACCTTATTTTAGTCACCTACATCATATGTTTCTATAATATATTTTGGCCATACATGAGTTATGAATATGGTACCCTCTGTAACTTTTAAATGACACGCTCCATAAATATCCGCTGTACACGAAGTGAAAAACCGATATTAGGTACAATCAATTATTATAAATAAACCGTATCGAAAACGACCTAATTTTTTTAATCAATAATCTCATCAATTGAACATAGAAACCTAGACAATCTTCAAAAAAGTCTTTGAAATGGAAATAGTGCAAAGTGACGTTCTATCATAGTAAATAAAAAAATATTCAATAAGAGTCAACTGAAGTTTTACACAAGTTTAACCAACGGGGAGGATAGTTTTTATCTGCTGTCGATAAAGTAATGTTTTTATTTAATTTAAATATTAAATACATTAAATTATTGTGGTGCACAAATTTCTTAATAATTTTTTTTTTTTTTTGGGGGGGGGGGGGGTTTCCTCGGTCATTGAGACCATACCGCCAAACAATTTCCTCTCCATCCATCTCTTTCCTTAGCTGCTACCCACCACGGTACGTTTGTTAATATTGTTCTGATAAATAAAATAACAAAACATTTTGTACACATATTATAAGTATTAGGTATTAAATTTAGGCAGAACTAAAACCAAAGGTATCTTAATTTTAAGGTTATAAATAATAGTCGAACATTTTATAATTTGTAATCTACTTTAAGCTAAAGCGATAGTTTATCAGAAAAATATTAATATGCATTGGAAACTTAATTAGATCTAAGATATTGTTTGCAAGGAAGTAATTGAATATTTCCTGAAATGATTAATAAAATTGGATACAGATAAAAATATTAAAACAGGATATTGTCATAGTGATACCTAACTGATAATACAGTAATTATTACAATTTTATTAAACTTATTTTTTTAGTGATAAACAATTCAGCCAGACGCACTAAAATATAGTTTTACAGAATATTTTGATCATAATATATTAGGTTTTCACACACCTCGCACTAAATTAGTTCAATATATTTTATTTTTATTAAAAATAAAACTAGAAGCCTAGAAAATAATATTCATTTAAGGTAAAGTATATTCATACGAGTATATTTAGTGACAAATAAATCCAAATCATATATTTCTAAATACAATTTTAGAATTTGTTGACTCACGTTTTTATTTAATATTTATCTATAAGAATTGAATTGTTTGGATTTTACCTGAAGCCCTAAAGGTCACAAGGGTTTAACTGCGTCGTTAAAATGTGTATTGCGTAGTTAAGAATATAATTGCGTAGTTGTCTAACGTATTTTAAACGACGAACATCATTGTGACTTGTGAGTATCCACGATGAAAAAATATATACTGTGATATACGTTAAATATTTTTTATTTGATCGTAATAATTTTGATAAAGTTAGCCATTATTAAATATTAACTGAGAGCAACATATTATATAATATTATATAATATAATCACTCAATTTAGAGAAAATCTAGTAGGAGTAAGAAAGTTTTTTTAAAAATTTAAAATTAATATGAACATTTCTGAACTTTTGACCCAATTATTATGATTGCTTTATAGTATACGTATATTTAGATACATTTAATTATTTAAATAGTTTTATTGTGAAACTAGGATAAATAGATATGCCAAAATGAATGACATTACCAGTATTCAAAGTGTTATAATATATATTTTAAGTCATTGTTCTTGGAATACAGTGTTGAGAGTTAACATTCGATATGACTTCTCGAATACTATAAAATATTATTTATAAAAAATCGAACATCAATGCCAGCATTAAAAATTAAAGAAATAGGAAAAGAAATATATTGAACGAAGAAATTCTGAGAATTATAAGCAATTTGACGAAAGCCCCCATAAATATAATAATTTAATACATGCGCATGACGCATACACACTCACATAATATGCATGCACGCAAGACAATATAAATGTATATTATTATATTAAGCTCATAGTATAGCTTATATTTAATTTCAATAATATTAATTACTAGGTACCTATAATCCACAAATATATGATAAAGTAGAAAAATAATCCAAATTAGAGTGTTCATGATTATAATATAAAATATTATGAAATAATCAAACTATATTTTAAACATTAAAATCTATGTAGGTATTGGATAAAGTACCAATAAGTTATTATCCGTGTTCAGTAGATATTATACTATTGTAAGTATCTGTTTATTATTTTAATAATATTGATTGTATTTCGCGTAAAAATAAGACCTTTTACAATAGGTACCTTAGTTCATAATCAAATAATTAATGTGTTGGTTTAGATGTGGTATAAATGGTATAATACACTGATTTAATGTGCCATCTCATCAATAAAACCGATATTTTTCTCCAATTTTCTGAAAAACTACTTTAGTAAAAATGATAATTTAAATCGAATTTCAATCCTATAGATACTGTGTTACATATGATGTCATTAAAATTGTAAAAAACTTAAAAAATTAGAAACATAAGAGATTGCAAAAAATGTTGCAGTGACATCAAATTATGTACGAAAAATAATGAATCATCTTATATATACAGTACAAATTAACCATTAGGTATTTTTAACTTTTAGTCAACATAAAAACAAAATGATAGTTACCTAATACCTATCTATATATATAAAAATAAGTGTACATTTTGAATAAATTGTATAACTCAAGATCCACCAAACCGATTTTGATAAAAATTTCAGGGCATATTAAGATTGATATTTAGATAGTTTCTATGAAGTTTATACGCTGTGCAATAAGTGCTTCCGGAGTTATGACCTCTTAAGTGCACACCTGGCGACGTGGCCAAAAAAAACAACAACGTCTATACACTTATTTTTATCCAATACATATATATAACCCATAGCAACCATTAAAAAACAAAAAATTCTATCGTAAATCTTAAAATCCCTGTTTGAGCACCTACCGGGGGTGATCACTTCCCTTTTTAAATTAGCCTATGACACTCACAAAGAATGTGGCTTTGTATTGGTGAAAGAATTTTCGAAATAGGTTCAGTATTTTCGGAGTTTATCCCGAACATACAAACAAACGCTATCATTTTATATATTAGTATAGATAAAAATGAATGTTTGTGTATAGATTGACCTCTGGGAAGAAAATAGGCTAATTTAAAAAGTGTTAAATTTGTTTTTTTTTTATTCATCGGATTTTAGTACGGTTGCGTTAGGCTTTTGTATTAATTGATTATATCAATCCTCCGTAGGTGGAATTAAGTAAAAATGACAAATTTGGTACAATTTTGATACTTTAGAGTTAAATCATACTCTTACGTACAAACAGCACGGGGTCCGCGATCTACCGCAGGTAGATTGCCTACCTGATAATATACCGCTGCGAATCAGAATTTTTATTCCCGGCAACAGAAAAGTTAAGGTAAATTTTGAACACCATACACAATATACCATACACTATACCCCAAATATTAAATAACGAATTGAACAAAGTTTGAGTCATATAGAATTGGTACATTTAACGGGCAACAAAGTGCTAGTTCAGTATACACATTATAATAAACATTTAATAAAATAATACTTTTGTATAGTATAAGACATAAGTACTATATTATATATTTTTTATTTTTCTTTATAAAAGTGTGATTAGGTACTTATAGAAAATGGGGGTATTTTTTTGTATTTATATATCTGAAAATCAAATCTCATATATTTTTTTATGATCATATTAAGATTTTACTTTATTACGGCTCATCCAAAAAAGAATTTCAATTGTAATGATATGTTTCGTTAAACTGATAAAAAGCCATTTTAAAGCAAAAATGTGGTGGTAGAGTAGAGATAAATTACCACGGTACTCATATTATAATATCTACTTATTAGTACTTGGGTAGATTTTTATAGATAATATGTTATTATTTTAAAAGTTTGTGTAACTAAACCATACACGTAATTGTGAAATATAATCACCAGCTGGACAAACAAACTCATAACAGTTTTGTTATTGTTAATGGGGAAAAAGTATTTTTGAAAACTATTTAGTATTTGGAAGCAAAAATTCTGAAAAAAGGTTTTCTAATAAAAAGCTTAAACAATTTCATTAAATAACAATTTTTTTCTTTAATTATGCATCAATCATCAATTCACAATAAGCAAACACAACAATTATCTGTATACATAAAAATTGATGTTTATATGTCTATCTATAATTAATAGACTCAAAAACTACCGGAGAGTTTTCAATAAATGTTATACCAATAGATTCTTCGAGAAAATGATTTGTATAATTTTCTGTTTTCATGACAGTACTGATTTTTTTTTGTTATCTGTTATATTATACTTATGACTTGGGATGTTGAATGGCTTACGAGATTTGGTAATTGTGTTAATCATGGTACGTCTTATTGTCGGGCAACGATTTTTAGTGCTTAAAACGCATTATAAACACGTGGAAAGTGCCACTTAGCTTGTTACCGCAGCCAGGGTGCACATATGCCCGATATTGTATTCTTAAATACAAGACATGAATATTATGTATTTTTTTGTGAAAAAAACTTGTTTGATAAATTTATTTCTAAATAATTTCCGTACCCTATTTATAAAGATATAAAGCGACCGATGCTATATTATAGAGTAGGTATGTAGATAATAACACAACAATAATGAGATCCTCACTTATCTACGGATGATAACTAATATAAGGACTACGACTAAAATAATTATTAGGTACCTTAGCTTTGAAAATATAATTTGGCTGATGATATTATGTGGACCAAAATGGAATAGTATAACACTAAAATGGAGAAACTTCAATGAGGAACTATAAGAGGGGTGTACCCGGTCAAACACTTCACAAAAGGTTTAATAGATACAATGGATGGAAAATTCAATGCGTAGAAACGACGATAATACAATTAAACCAGCAATGACCAAGAAACCAATAGAAAAGGCCATCGAAGTGATTCAGAAAAATATGGTTAGATGTCCTTTAGAAGGGAAAGCTTAGAATGGAACAACTGGAGAAATATAATTCAAGATCGGGAGAAGTGGCGGAAATTGTGATGGTGGCAAAAACTCTTGTAGAGTATAGTAAAATCCAAAAGAAGAATTATTATTAAAATATAAATGTAGGTATATCATTTTGGTTTAATTTAGGTCTCTACAATAAAACATATTTAGTCAGCGCCAAGTAAATAAGATTTACATGTTATGTATTTAATTCAATTTTCAGTGTCGAGACTTTATCTAAATAAAAAATACTTATGTAATAAAATAAAAATAATGACATCTAGATAACTATTGTGTCCAATACCAACTAACCTCAAAATAGGTCTATTATTAGGTAAATTATTGTGCCAGTTATCTAATGGTTAATTATATGGTCTTTATGATAAATCCTTATCTCGATAAATATTTAATTAAAATCATATCACTAAAATATTAATTTCTAATAAATAATATAATGCATTTTTTACTAAAAATTTTCCATTGGAAGACTTAATCTAATTCTTGCTTATGTGTACCACCATTTCTACTAGCAAATTTCATATAGGTAGTTAGAACTTTTTATACATAACTTTACGACTTTTGGAGTTTTTTGATAGATGTAAAATGAAAATCAATCGAAAAATAAAGTTAAATAACGATTTCTACCTATTCAAATTTTATTATTTCTTCGTAATGCCAAAAGTAATGATTATTAAAAATCTTGAAATTCACAAGTGATTTACTATACTTTAATGACGGTGGGGAATTTTTCGAACGGGGTATTGTAATTTATGACAGCTTATAGACTTTTAGATTCCGAGTTCTATTAAAGTTAATTTTGGATTGTAGGACCAGAAAATATTTATTACAAAGATAAAAGTGCAAGCACGACGTTACTCTAGTTCGACAATACATTTTGGACCTTGGGTCAAGAAGGGCCAATCTCACTTTTTGGTAAAATAAAAAGGGCCTAATATAAAGAGCCAAACATATTCAAAGTATGTATATTTTCTTGTGCTAGAGGGGCGTATCTTGGTCAGTAAATGTCCAATTCTAGCACAAGAAAATATACATAAATTGCTTATGTTAAGCCCTATATCTCATTTTCTTCAAAAAGTGAGGTTGGCCCTTCTTGACCCAAGGTCCAGAATTATACTATTATACAACATGATAACAATTACATTATATACAATGGCCTTAAAATAATAATATGCTCTCAATTAAAAATAGGAAAATTTCTCAAACTGTAATTTATATTTAGTTAATAATCAAGTACAAACAAGCCTACTCTGTACTCACTACGATTTAGATACTAAAAACATATTTTTCAAATCTTAATTATTATTACTATATTGAAACAACTTTGAACATCTTAATTTATTAATTTTTTTCAAGGATTTATCACCACTTCAAGCTTATATATTCACATTTTAGTATTTCACGGATAGATAAGAGATGAAAGCCAAGAGTTATACACTAATTATACACCAGGACGATTCGTAATTGAAAAGCTCAACGATTAAATATATCGTCCAATTTTTATGTTTATTTTCATGAACAATACGATGTACAGAGCCATGCTAAGGGGGTGGCAAAAGGAGCAAGTGCCTTAGGGCGGCTAAACTTGGAACATATCAAAGGGCGGCAAATATTTAAATATGTATGTTTATTAGGGGCGCCAAATATTATTGCCCCGGGGCACCAATGAGAGTTAGGACGGCACTGACGATGTACCTATATATAGTTAAGGGGAATCCATAATAATAATGTACTTTTTAATATCTACCCACTCAAAACAAATATACTACACATACATAATTTAAAAATCTAAATTTAAACGGATCCACAGTTAGTTACATTGTTTTATATTCGTATTTTTGGAAATAACTATAGACTATAACAATATTTTTTGTATGAAACTTTAGACACTATCGCCATTGCTTTATTTCACATCATATTATATTTGACTAAGAACTAAACGAGACAAGTAAACAACGTCAAAATCACTATTCGCAATGTTTTTGTTGTATCAATAGACTTTGACTTAAATTACAATATAGTCTTTATATATTTTAAAAGGATATTTAATATCTCGTCGTTTGATGATTTTAGTTGAATAAACACTAAGCTTGAGTAAACTCTAGGATATTGGACAATCGACCATTGTACGACCCAGTTTGGTGATCAAACATTAAAACGAACTTAACGATGTTTGCGACAACAGAGCGTGAAAATATAGACTGTGACGTCAAACTGCAGGCTGCTTTCAGTTTGTGACATACCAATTTTACTTATAAAATAATTCAAGTAATTGTTATCTTCAGAAAAGTTACAGAAATGTAAAATATATTATTTTAATAACAATTATTTTACGAAAAGTAGTCTGAATAAATACATTTACTCAGCTATTACTATTTGATAGTTAGTTTAGATAGGAAGTAATAAGATATTTATTTGTTTATTATTTTACATATTTTATATATTTTTAAGATTCAGGTCGGTGTAGAATTGATAATTACCAATTATCAAGACTGGGCATTTACGATTTAAAAAAAGTTAAAGCTGAGTTAAAAAGTCAATTTAATTATAACTTTTTAACTTGACTAGTTAATTTTGGCTTTTCATTAACTTAACTTAACTGTTAACTTACTAAATTTCCTTTTTAATTAACGTGAAATTAACAAGTTAATTTTTCATTTTAAGAAGGGAGTTAAGTTAATTTATTTAGTTTTTAATTTTATTGTATTTTACTATTTCAGTCCATTGCGTTTTCATGTCAAAAAATATTTTCCGTAAATTGTTTCAAGTTAAAAATTTATATTATTCGAATATAACTTATATGGAAATACTGTATAAATACTGCTAATTATAGTATATTATCATGGTATACAACATATAGTAGGTAAGTTGATCAACTTAAAAAATATTATCTTTTTTTTGGGGGGAATTTAAGATGCATAATATTCTAACATTTTATTATATTGCCTTTTTTCATTCTTAATTATAATATGTCATTGATAACTAAATCTTGGTAAACTCATTGTTTTTTTTTTGTTTTTTTTTTAGTTTTTCCGAAGCGAATAGTCTTATAAAATTGTTGATATTAATATTAAATAAACATTAATTTTTTTTTGTAAAAGCAATTACCGTTTAGATAAACGAAATGTGTCAACACTAACATCACGAGCACCCCTTGCTTTGAACTTCAATTTCTTAGTACTGGTACCTTGACCTTTTAGGAGAAGACTGAGATAAATAAATAATACGAAAAAAAATCACCTCGAAACCACCGACGATACGATGACTGCAGATGAGTTCAAAGACATTTCATCGTGATGGAGTGCCTATACTCGGAAATCCGATTCGACAACGCATATTATAATAATAATATATAACGGGAGCAGCGATAGCCGGGCGGTGGGTGTTGGCAATTTTATTTTGCAGACTAGAAAATAATAATATGGATTTGACAGGGGAAAAAAAGAAATCTAGCAGCGATCAATAATATTGTGTAAATGTCGTACAACATTTTTGCGTCGTATAATATATTAATATATAGCGCGTTCGCCGCAACGCGTTTCTATATCATAACATACAGTATACGCCCACAGGCCGTCGTACAATGACAATTGTTATTGTTATTGGGATACGTGCAAGTTGTGTGCGAACGGAGGACGGACACAATCCCGTCCGACCGATCGTGCAAGTCTCCGGTGCGTGATAAACACGACAAAAGTCGTATCTGACCGACGCAGCGACGCGTGAGACAGCCTCTCTGTCGCCGAACACCGCACGCGGCATCGTGCGTTGTTTATTGTTGTTGCTGTTATTATTATTATTGTTGTCGTCGTCGTCGTCGTCGTCGTTGTTGTTGTTAGTTATTGTTATTATTGTTATTGGTAGGTATTATTGTTCGTACAAACTCGTCAAATGTTTTGAACCCGTGGGCCGCGCCAACGATATAATATTATTGTAAATTATATATAATAATATACATATATACACATATAGTACCTATATACTATTAGGTATACGCGTCCGGATCATCGTGACGTGCGCGCTATAATGATTTACAGAGTGAGAAAGAGGAAGTGAGCGAGCGAGTGAACGTCAACCGGCGGGCGGGTGAGCGAGACAGGACGAGTGAGACAGCGCGGTAGAGAGCGAGCGGTGGTAGGGGAGATAGAGCTCGCGATGGAGACGCGGGCGAGGAAGAGTGAGAAAGTGAGAGAGAAGAATAGTGTGTGAGAGAGAGAGAGAGGGAGAGTGAGAGAGAAGGAGAATAGTGAAAGAGAGAGAGAGAGAGAGTGAGGAGTGAGAGGGTGGTGTGTGTGAGAGAGAGTGAGAGGAAACGAGCGATAGACGCGACGACGCAGTTGTCTAGCGGGCGGGCCGGAGGAAACTGTTGCGGCGGCGAAGGGGTGTCGGTAAACACGGGTGGGGGGCGGGTTGAGGGGGGAGATTGTCGAAAAATACTGCGTGCGACCGTATTGTTGTGTATAATATATTATTTTGTATCAACGGGCGGCGGCGGCCAGGCGACGTTGCCAAGTGGGTCGCGTACCGCATGCTCAAGTGCGGACGGGGCGGGCGGACCGAACGCTGATTTGGCGCGCAGGTCTTTCATCTCCGGGACTCTGTACAAACGACGCCGCCGCCGCCGCCTGGACGGGGTTCACGGCCGCCACTGTGTCATTGCCATTATATTACGCGGACGCGGCCGGCGCAGTGAGAGTGATGCGAAGCGACGGCGGCGACGCGTCTTCTGCAGAAATCGGAGGGAAACGCCAAGTGTAATAAACCGGGGTTTGACACTTATCGTGCACAAAACGTTAAATTGTCTGCTTGTACCTAAATATGATAATATAGTGTCCCTCGTCCCGGGAATTAATGTAAAACGTCACATGACGAGATAATAACCACGACGACTTTTTTTAGCCACAAAAACATGGTTAAATGAGTTCTGAAACATATCTCAACACGCAAATTTTAACAAAGATAAATCAATACAACACACTACGCCATGATTCAACACTAGGTGCCTGACATTATAAAGAGTAGGAAAAAAGGTGTTATTATTTGTTTGCACTATGAAGCGATAGAAAGAAATGTCTGTTCCTTAAGCATTAGTTGTAAAAAAAAATGTATAAATATTATTGTTATTGATTGTATAATAATATAAAAATATAATATTAACCAATACCTATATCATAAATTAAATCAATTCAATTCGATTAAGTCATGGTCAAACCAAACTTTTGAGACCCAATTATATAGTTATGTAAACATTTCAACCGGTCAATCAAGATATAAATTATTTAATTTTTGAAAATCACGATCAGTTATCATAAATATTACACCCACGTCTAAACGGTAATAATAAGCGGTTTAAACTCTAATACCTTAACGCAGAGAAATCCTAAAAACGAGCAAAGCATGAATTTGTATTTAAATTTTCGTACACATTGTCGTATGATATCGCTGCATAAAAATAGTATTCAACATATAATTGTAACACATAATATTAATATAATATTATTACATAGTATAACATTATTATTGTTCTGAGAACCCTGAATCAATAATAATTATTATTGGAATGGTATGGCATATTATTATAATATCCTTGTCCCACTTAACTCGGTTTGTCTGCATTCCGTGCGGGATCCCATGCGACCACGCGATGTACGTTTGAATATTTTTTCCCCTTGTTTTATCGGCGACGATTTTTCGCGTAACTTCTCTTGTTCAAGTCTGCTGCAGACACCAGTTGCGCCATATACAAAATCGCGCGCCTCTTCTGTTTTATATGAAAATATTAACTCCCCCGTGGCACACTACGTGCACGTACTTCAAACATGTTACGTTTGTCGTCATGCGATATGCTTAATATAGGTACCTAGGTACTACCATAATTTTTTTACCACATCAAAATATCGGTAGTTATATACTATGTGGTTTTTCAACAGTTGTAATAAATTATTATCGTTCCCCTAAAATACATTTTTTCTTTACATTAAATATCTTAACATTCAATAATGATATTTGTTGGCCATCAAATATAAATGTTATATAACACAATAAAAAAACTACACTAAAAACCAGTTTGCTTATCACAGTTATTTGGTGCGTTTGGGTTCAATTATAGGTAATGGTTTTTATTACTATAATATAATATATTACATAGTATGTTATGTTATAGTGTAGTATATTATGGTATATCTATATATTATGTAGTGTAGTATTGTATGTGCGCTATTCAACTGTAAAGTATTGCTAGAAAGTCTGGACGCTTGGTGTGTCTACAATAATTCTACATACCTACAGAGTACCTATATTACACCTTAGTATTTGTATGGTAAATTGCGATTTTAATTTTAACCGTTTTGCTTACACTAACCATGCAGTCATTTTGAATAAAATATTACATTATGTTAATAATTGACTACTTGGGTATTCGAAATTATTTTTTATTTTTCTGCTGGGGAGAATCGCATCTTTTATATTATTTTATACTTATTGACGGAAAAAGTTTAATAAATGGGGACAAATTGGAAAGTCGAAATAGTGACCAACTATTTATATAACTAATATATAATAGTATGTTATAGTTAACTTAGTTAGTATAATATATTCATATCTGCTATCCTTATGATGATTGATGATAATAATTAAGTACCTACCACAACGAAATAAAATATCCTTTTTGGAATTTTCTAAAGTAATCATACATTCATATTAGGTACCAAAGTTAGTACCGCTATAATATTCTACAAGTACTTACCTTAATACCGTATAATACAGTATACAATATTATGGTATTTGAATAAAAAAAAATACAAGCAAGCTTATTTAATATCCACCAAACGTATTAAAACGCGAAATGGATTATTTTTTTTTCTATTAGTTAAAATATAAATAATGTTTTATATTAATTTGAGGTATTTATTTTATGTTTCAGCGTAGAGAATTATAAAATATTAATCAACTAATATTAATTATATCTTCTATGCTCTTATGCGCATTAAGTTTTAAAATGGTTTAAACACATGCTGTAGGTACAAATAATCAATATTATTATTAGATTTTAATTTGAAGGTGAAATTGAATGTCAATGTCCATTAGTTTATTATCGAATGAACACAAAACAAATTATCACCAGTCATTGGAGTCCCTTTATAAAATATAATTAAAATTTAACTGCATGTTCAAGTAGAATATTAAACTAACATATTAATATTAATATAATATGTTATATTATGCATAACTATACACAAGATACTAAATAATAAAACAACACAGGGGAGACTCAAATATTCAACGTAGACATTGGTTTGGGAGTTGTGAACTCTAACTTAATTAATCTTTTTTAAAATTTTAGATAAAAAAATTTTAAAAATCATTGATTAAAAACATTATATACGTAACACTAATAAATTCAATGGATAAAATATTTTAGTGTAAAGTACTAAAAATCACTAACAATTAAATTTTATCAATTATTTAGTTATAACAAAAAACATTATTAAACTCGTGTGTTATAAAATACCTGACTTTTTTCTAGTAGTAGGTACATTGTTTCTTCATCTGCCCTTATACCAATTTAGTGTTGCATTGTTTTTTAACATAAATATGCTTTTGGCTAGATACACATTTTTTGTTTCTGACCGATTTTTGTAAGATTTTCATTGTCATGGTAATCAACAAAAATATATTCATGATTCATAGATTTTTCCTTGTAAAGTAAAAATATCGAGTAGCGTGCTATGGTTTTTTTTTATATAGATAGATAATATATTACTATGACAAAATTCTCTTAACACTTTATTACAATATTGATCGGAGCCCGGAGGTAAACCATTGTTATAACCTTATAGGTATTATATTTTGGATATCGAAATGTGTAAATTTTTGAAATTTCATACCTCATTAAAAGGGAGCATTTAAATTCCGAAGTGAATAGATGGTTAAAAAGACTGTGATAAATTTCATCCAAAAGATGTTCAAATAAATTTAGGTATATGGAATTTCCAAGAATTTCCAGCACCGCAGTTTTAAAAGATCACACAAAATGTCTTAAGGTATTTGAATAAATTTAGAATAATAATAATGAATATATTAAATGTATCATAAATTCATAAAAATTAATATTATAATTAATATTATTGTTTTATACATACAATAATACAAATAAATGTTAAGTTATAATATAATCCATTTTTAATTTGTGAGTATTTTGGGATGACTTAAAATGTATTCTTAAATATGATATAATAATAAATTATTATGACATATTATGACATGTAAGAAACTTCATAAAATCTCTAAAACAGTATGTTATTATTACTTATTACTTAATATGATTAACAAACATTAATTTATTCCTCGTTTTTCGCTGAATATAAAAAAAAAATCGCTATTGTAAATTTGTAACAATCTATGTAAAGAAAAAATGTTATGTTAAATCAGCAATGCTTATTTTGTTTTGTAAAACAACTAAAGAATTTAAATAATATATATTTTTAAAGTAAAAAATAGTTAACATGAAATATAATAGTATAAAAATCAATAATAATATGATAATAAATATTCGATAACATATGATATTACATACACTACATATTAATTTATTATAGAACACAATTGTGTATATATTATGTTCTTTAATAATGATATTCGAAATAGGTATTTTTTTAAGTGTGGTTAGTAATAATCTGGTTTTAAACCAAAATAATTTTAAAAGTTACTTAACTTGACATGAACACATGATTTATAATCCATACGCAAACGATCAAAACAGCTTTTTTGAATTTTGTATTTACTACTAAGAAGTTATTATAAGGACTTCATTCATTGACCCTGACAATAAATTACCAAATGAGTGAACAATACTTTTTTATATAAGTACCTACTAAACAATAGAACAATATGAAGACCTTCAATTCTAATCCATTTGTAGAATTATTATAATTTCAATTCAAAATCAATTGGTAGATATAATTTTAATATACTAAAGAAACACCTGAACACAAATATATAATAATATTTTATTTCGACTCCATTGTAAACTATATAAAATTAACAATTTCATAATTGAGAGCTACATCCTATAAGTACTATCATATTTTGTCATCACATTATACTTTTTTCGACCTATTCGGGCTATAAACCACTAGCGTTCTATTTAACAAGTTGTAGCCACTATTTGTTTTGAAATTATTTTGGAAATTTGGAATTTAAAATTTTTACAGAATACAAATAATTAAAAATTATATGATGTATGATAAAAACTTAAATGATAGCATGTATATGAAATTAGAACCCCAGAAACTAAACAATTCAAATATATTGTAATTTTGTTTAAAAGGTTATTGGGAATGATTAAAAATATTTAAACCTTATTATTTACACCTTTATTATATTAATTTTAATATATTTCTATGAAACTACCTGTGATGATATTAAATTTTATATTTTTTATAAGTTTCAATTCTTTACAAGGAAATGTGTAGTTTTTCAACTAAATATAAAAATGTATGTAAAACCCTATTTAGTTGGAAGACCGTAATAAGGTTTCATCAGAAAAATTAACCAAATAACTACCTAATTTCACGTAATTTCAATGAAAGGATTGTATGTATAGTTACATTACATTTTTTTTCTCACTATTTTAAGTTTATTTAATTATGCTTTACCCTATTTTATTTAATCTGATTATAAAGTTAACTTCTTTACGTGTTTTACATTTTATATAATATTATGTAATTATATAAAATATTAATAAAAACATAATTTTTTTTGAAAAATATTTTAGCTAATGAGTAGTTACATTGATATTTATTTTTTAAAAAGTAGCCAAATGGTAATATATCTCAGAAACATTATATTTTAACTCAATTTGCATAGATAGTCATACAGATACAGCATCACTAAGTACTATTGTTTGTTGTATTTTCTGTGTTTTATTTTCCAAGTTGTTAAAGATGAACTTAAACATAGGAAGATTATAATTTATTAAGTATCAAGAACATTTTATTAAAACTTTACTAAATTATTTTATTATTTTCATAAAATAAATAGTAACAACATTCAAAAAGGGAGAAAGTAGGTAGCCGCTCTGGTGTATAATAATTAACAGTAGTAGTCGATAGTACCTCGTCATTGAGTAAAGCACTGTAATGCATGTGTTAAATTTCAATTCAATGATAAATCATTATAATCGTTGTATACGATGAAAAATTATTATGAGCGAAGTTAACTTTTGCCTGGGAACCATGGTTACAAAACAGATATTTTAAAAATTATAATATTAACAAATCTATGCGCACGGTAGTACACTAGCCAAGTTCCAATAATACTAGTGTATCTTAAGCTATCTTTCCACGAAAGGCTTAACCCGGTTATTCGAAATTTGAACCCTTATATCCCTGTTTCCTCTTAAGAATGACTTTTGAAATTTGAAACATTGATTAAGCTTAAGGACATTTTACAAATGTAAACCCTTATAAGGTACTTCCCGTATAGGTAGAAACGTGAAATTTGACACAAAGGTTAGGTTAGGTTAGGTTAATACAGTGCAAGAGAAGAGAAAAATCTATAAATTTCCATTTTTCCAAAATTAGTAGCACGTAAGGAGTATGTAGGGATGTATTGTTTAAATCTTACAAGACCAGCACATTAAAGTACCTCATGAATACAAAAAGTAGGTAGGTATGTGGAAGCCAGCAAAAAGGAATGATTTCAACCAAAAGATAACCGCGAAAAAAGGGCTGATCTTTCTTTAATCAATAACCCTAATATACAAAGGCAAACCTGTAGAACAAATCTTTTTTAATTGTATTGCTTATCACTTGACAATTTTTAAAGAAAAATAACTATAGTGGGTGATTGAAATCTATTTCAGTTGTTGATAACGCCAAGAGACTAAAACTAGAAGAATCTAACCAAGTGATAAGCAATAAAATTAAAAGAGACTTGTCGCACATGAATGTATTTGTGTATTAAGGTCATTGATTAAAGAATATCAGACTTGGCAGCAATGTATATATCATCACTACTTTGATAGTTAGTCTCGTGTCAAAGAGCAATTTTACCACAAGCAATAGGTACAGCTACTTTGATAGACAGACAGAAGGGGTTCTAGCCTCTGGGACTTTGCCCTTTTGTCGCGGTTAGGTTTTTGTTGGATAACATTTTAACGAATGATCGTATCCCTCTCTCTCTTTTAAAATCTAAAGAACGTGGTTATGGATTAACCTAGGTTTCCCGAATATCATTAATAATATATTAAACAAATTAACTAGTATCTATATTATATTGTGTGGTGTGGACCGTAAAGTGTAAAGTGCTAACTATATTATTATATTATATTTATTTTTATTTAATTTAATTTTTTAATTTTTAGAATTAACGCCACGCCAGTCGCCTTTTTACAAAATAATACATAGAGTGTAAATACAAGATATAAGTATATGCTTACAGTATAGTATTTATAATTAAACTTAAATAACTAAGAAAAATCGATATAAGACATAATGTGTAATATTCTAATATTAATTTTTATGTAATTGATATTATTATTTATACGTATGCTACATTATATATTACATCGACAGGGAAAAGGGATAATTTAGCCATTTGTGATACTTTATAATGTTTGATAGTATTTTATATAGCGAAGATTTATGAAGTCTTATAAACTATAATATTATTAGATTTTATGGTGCAATATAGTAATTCTTGTAATATCCATATTAAATCATTATTTGAATACTAATCATTATTTTTATAGTAGATAACGGTGTTTAATGGTATTTATTACAAAATTCGTATTAAGCTCAAATTATTTACTATGTTTATAGCCTTAATTATTTGTAAGCTTGACATTAATGTTGGCTAACACCAAAGTAATAAAAAAGGGCTAAATTTGGCCATCGAAAATAATAATTAAAAAGTCTATTAAAGATATAACGGTGGCCGTGACAAGATTGTGTTTAATGATGTAAAGTGATGATTAAATGATAAAATTGTGTGCACGAAGTTGAAAAATAAATACGTTTATAACAAATTTCTTTTCTTCGCGAAATTCCACTTTTACTACCCCTTATTTACTTGCATTTTATAGTTAACTTTGTTGCATATATGTTATATTTATGTCATTTCAATAAAAATTATGAATTTGTTAGTAAATTGGGAAAGTTCTATAAAGTAAAATTAAAAACCTCATACAATTTAAATTTTAAGTTGATATTATACTTTAAAACACCGCAAAATAGTTGTATAATATGTACTTATTGACGAACGTGTCTTTTTACTTCTTATAGCATATAATACTGTGGCATTGTTTTAACTAGTCTTTATATTACCTAATGTTATTATTATTATTATTATTGATATTATGTTATAATATAGTTATATTATATAATTAGAGTTTATAGATACCTAATAATATTTATCACTTTATCAGTATTCAATGCTGTTTAATTGTCTTATACAGGAATAGCTTGATGAAAAAATTTTTGTTCTCATCAATATTTTTTAAATTTTTTGTGCATATAACGAATAGTCACTTGCGTCACACGTATAGTTTTTTTAAATGTTTTAATACTGAAAATAAAATTTCAAAATATCCAATTTGGAAATCTAATAATAAGAACAATTTTGATGTTATAAAAATGTATCGAAGTCAAGCAGGTTTATTTTTTAGAATTGTTTATAAGTAAATTAATTTAGATCATAATAACTTTTTCCAAAATATTATTTTTAGGAATTTCCTGACATGAATATATTTCTTAAATCTTTAACTAACCATATAAATTTCACAATTTTTGTCGCAAAAGTAGCATATATTTTGTATTTTTCTTTTAAGTCTTCCTGTTACATTCTATATATTAGTCATACTATACTGCAATATTATCAGAGATTAAATACAGGCCACATTCTTTAAGTATTGTTTGACCTAAAATAAGTTTATATTAGAAAATCGATATCAAAATATTTTTTATTTATAATCGATTGAATGTTATCTTAAATTCTTAAAATCTTAACGTGTTAAAATATCTAGTTCGAGTTTCCAGTTAAAAAAATATTTCAATTTTTCCTGGTTTCAAACCTTTTAACTTCCTGGTGACTGATTGTAACAATAACATACCTATGGTGTATAAATACGTTCGTAGCAACACATGAACTTGTTTTTATTTTAATTAAATACTTAAAATCCTGAAAAAAATAAATTGAATTTGTAAAAACTGTAGTAGAAAATATTTTTCATTTATCCATTTATTTTTTTCTCCTCGACTCTGAACCTTGTAAGCTATAATAGTCATAATATTCACTACAAGACATTTCCATCTACCTCGTTTTATTATTAATGCCTCCCATTAATCTACATCTATTTTTCTACAGTATCCAGAATATCATGGACACTCTGTTGTACACCTTTATAGATTATTGGACATCGTCTAGTTGTATTTCCCCCAGGCGCCCACGCATCCTTGTACCTCCAATATTATTTTTCATAGTATATACCTATATGAGTTATAACACGTTATAACTAAATAGAGTCTAGTTTTGTTCATAAAAAATTGCATGTCCATGAGCAATGAGAATAATATTCTTTTATCCATACATAATACATTTGTCTGATATTAGAACGAATTAATTGACTTATAGTTCGTCATTGTGATGTACCCGTATATTCTCCATTCACCGATGATTAAAATATAATTTACACCATATTATACTGGTCCAGATAACAGTATAGCACCCTTCTTGTACATACCGGAAACCATTTTGATTTGAACACTAAACCCATCAAGCCAACAATATAATTTATTTTCTAACTCAATTTTAACTTTAATTTTATGTTTTTTTTATCCATTAGTTATCTAATGTTGTAGATACTACCAATACGTCAATCTCGAAACTTATCTATAATATGCAATTTTCATACTACTTACTGCTCATAATATAATTTTTAAATGTATGTCCTATCCAGTTGCCCTATCAATTGTCTATAGTGTCACCAAAAAATTAGGAGCTTCAAGTTTTTTGAGTTTTATATATTTCATTAAAAAGACAAATAAAAACTAATTTATATTGAATATCAAGTTAATACGTTTCGTGTTAAACGTCCCCCGGACTTTGGAGACTTATATTAAAGAGGACACATAATCTTGCCTTAAATAAAAAAAAGGACTCCGCCCACTCCCCCATCCACGGCCCCACAACTTAAATTACTGATTGTAATATGAAAACATTTATTTCCGTAATCAGGACACTGTTGTTTTTCGCCCTGTTGATACAACACCCAATCGATCAAACGGTATAATATTACAGTTTTCAACTAAAAAACAATACAATTGCAGATCTAAATAGTATACCCTATTATAGTACCTATATTTAAAGGATCTAGTATCTATATGAAAATATAAAAGAACAATAACCTACAATGATACTCCGTATTTATATATTACGTTACACGTCTTACAAATGCATATTACTTGGATTTTATAAACCTGCATAATATTATATATGTACACGTATAAACATATCTTAATGTTATGGAAATAAAATACATTCTAAAGAACTGTCATACAGAAGCAATAGCGTATGGTACTATCTGAATAGAAATAAATTCTTGTCGTAATCTACAAGGGACCCGCGAATAATAATATTATAAGTGACTGATGATGCGCGCCATTTCTTGACGCGTTGCCCTCAGCTCATAATCCTCGGAAAATGGCTGGCGAGTTTCATCGGACCAAAACTCGAGAATGATGAGCCTTCCAAATACCCTAACGAGTTTCACTAGGGCCCGGCACAGTGTTCCAAAACCCAATTTTTACTTGACAAAATTCAATTTTGACACTGATTTTAGGACTCCGTGGGGAAATATTTAAAAAAAATCATTTTTTTCCACTTAAAATAAATTAAATTCTGGATCGATGTGCGAAATTATGTCACACTGCACAATACTATAATTATATGACGTTTAATACGAATTCGCGGACGAAATATTTCGGAAATGGTTCTATAAGATTTCGTTGAAAATCAAACAGCACGGAGAACGTGGTGTCACGAAGTAGGTTATAAATAATACTTGTATAATAATATTATAATATTTATAGTGTAAATTATTTTGAGTTCTCACACACTCAGAAATTGTTCTATGGACGCTGCTGACAAACTACTCAGTTTACCAGCATCTTTCAAACAATTTTGATTGGTATATAGGTATTATACTATATTATTATTGGTAGGTAGGCTATTTTCGAATACCTACGTGAATACTTATTTCTTCCTATTTCAGAACTTGTACAAACAAGTATATTTTAATCGTCACTTGTATAGTAGTGTCTATATTCTTAGTAAATACAAAATTATTCATGACTTTTAACTAATACTAGCACAAAATAGAGATAAAAATAATTACATTTGAATTTCCGGAAAAAATAAGTCTTGTCAGTAACAGATTGTTTTTTTTTTTAAATTTTAAACGCGTTAATTAAAAATATAACATAGCGGATCACACACATCTATCTGTTAAAACTTAATTAAGATTTGAACATGTTGATAATTTATGGTCCATGAAAATAATTATATGAATATATTAATAACAATTAATAAATAGGTACCTATAATATAATAATTAACAATAATTTATAGTGGTCAAATGAATGCAATTTACGAAAGTACGTACCTAAACAGTGTAGAAATCAATATCTATGTTTAAGATTTGACTAATACTGATAGACAGATAACAATTATTGATGATTATTTTATGAACTTTGTAATATATCAAATTCGGTTGAAAATCGGTGAGTTATAAATGAGTATTTCAACATTTAATAGTAATATACCCTAGAATTTTGTGATTTAAAATTTCAGTGTGTTTAATTAATTTGACTGTTTAAAGTAAAAATCGTCAAATGTTGAGCCCTAATTATAAAAATGTAAACAATTTCATCATTCCTACTTAACGTGACAACGCTTGTCCAAAAATACTAAAAATAGTTACTAAAAATAGAGCATACAACCTTGGACGTGACATTGACCTCTACTCGGATAGACGATATGTCTATTCGAGTAGACATGAACAATGAGTTCGTTCATGTATATTAAAAGTTTTAGTTTGTACAATTGTACAAATCCATTTCAATCATTACAATAAATTGTAGAGGTTTTTAAACATTCCTTGCACGCCCAGACTACGAAATATAATGTATAAAATGTAATTGAACGTAATACATTAAACATTATGTATATTATTGTGTTCTTTACGACTATAACACAATATACCATTATTATAAAAGAGTACTATAACTACAATATAATGTATGCGGTTGCTGTGTCATTAAAAACAAAAAATGTTATTTCTCAGTTCACCAAAAACTACTCGCCCACCCACCATCAACATTAGTTTTTATTTCACATACTAATACGTCATAGTGAGGAAACAACATTCATCTTACATTATAGATACTTAAATTTTATTTAAATAGGTAAACACTAAATATTACCTATTTGTATGTATTGACAATTGAACAGGTTATGATTTGAGCAAATTAGGGGAAGGAAGGTTATCCCATTTCCCGAGAAACATGAAGGGGATTGCAAATGGACATTTTTTTAAGGAGTTAAAAATAGGCAACTTCCCAATTTTATGCATGCGGGTCTTTTAAATGTGTACATAGTAACTACTAACTAGTAAGTGATCATTATAACTTTTTTTATAGTGATGTGCATGTGTAAAAGAAAATTATGAAAGCTCCCACACGCGCATGAACAAGTCATCGCCTCGACGTTATGCACGTGAACAGTAAACATTAAATAATGTATGCTCATTAATTTAGATTGACATGATAACGCGATAAGACTTCTGAAAACTGATTTGACTTCGTTAATATGTCTACTCGAGATCTACCAAGCCACATTTTAAGATATTTCATTTCATTTTAAAATATTCGATATTTCAAATTTCGTAAATTTAACAAACTTAATGTATAGGAGTTTAGTTTTATCTCGTCATCAGGTCCAATGGTAGGCTTGAAAAAGATTGGTACATGTTAGTTGAAATAATTGTCCGTTTTCGATCCCCTTGATCCCTGTGAACTCATAAATCCTCATAAAAAGTAATAGGTATATTATGTATATTGCGTGTGGCCCTTATCAGCGTTACCTTTTTAGGCATACGATTGCGCGTGAAATATTATTTTTACGTTCAACGTTGCAACGTTTCAACTTTGCTAAATACAATTTTTTCCGGCTGCACAAATACTAACGCATGCTATTTTCACTTGGGACAATCTTAGTGGTGCAAAGTAAGTTGAATCAAATAAATACGATTTGGAGACTTTTATTGAATATGGTTGTTCATTTCCACATATTTTATGGGCTGAGAAGCGATCAACAAATCCTAGGTAAATGAAAGTTCTAAAAATTAAAAAAAAAGAGTATATTACAAAAAATAAAACTCTAGAAAATGTAATAAATATTTGGTAGGATGAACCGAGGGGTGAACAGACCAGTGATTGAGCAGTTAAGAATTTGTTTGCTATTAAAATGTATTCATAAATTGGTTTTCATCATTATATTTATACTGTTAATACTATTTATACTTATGACTTGAAAATTGGTACAACTGTTTATTTTAAGCAAACAATAAGAAAACTGTATAAAACCAAATTACTATTATTTATTTAACATTTAGTTAGGTAATTAAAAAAAATAAGCGAAATACTAGTAATTGAACACAGTATGCTAGTTTCTGAACATTTAAGCCCAGTGTATGAACACCTAAAAGTATTTGTTGAAATAATTTTGTATTTAATATAATTTATGAATAATAGTTAGTACTTTTATCCATAGTGATTTTAAAAAAATTTTCACAGATATATTTAGGTAGCTCAAAAAGAGTAAAAAATTTCATCACATATGGAAAATTATCATGTTAACATCCGGTGAAATCAATGAGCTTTATGGGGGAAATGTATGCTTTTCTGAGAAATATCAAGCTGCTAATGAGAGATATCTTGTTTTTAATATCAAATGTAATGTATTTAATGGGAAATATCATAGATTTTTATAATATATTGGAAATTATGCTAGGATATATATTCTAAAAGGAATTTTCAAGAGTTTAATTTGATGTAGGCATTAAATAATTTATGAGATTTCCCAGCTTATAGTGGGATACGTCAAGTAATTTTTGAAAAATGTATGATTTTTGAGGAAATATCAATCTAATAAGGTTTATCTCCCTACTAATATCAAATGTTATGGTTTTATTAGGAAATGTAGATATAATTAGATAATACTATTATTACTAGTAGGTACTATATTGTAAATTATAATTTTCTAAAATAAATCTTACATCTAAAGAGAAAAAAAGTTTCTTTAGAAATATGAATTTTATGAGATTTTATGAAATTTTCCATGCTTTTATGGGATACGTCAAGGATTTTATAGAAAATGTATGCTTTTCTAGAATATATCAAGCCTTTAATTAGATATATCATGATTTTGAAGAGAAATGCCATATATTTTACATTATATTTTTTTTACTGCTATACATTTATATTTTTAGATCGTTCCGCAATATTACATTATATTTAGTCAGTGCCGCGAAGTCTAAAGAAAATCTATTTTCAAAATTGCGTTTGTTTTTCAAACATTAATAAACAGTGTCATGCATTCTACTGGTAGTGTGTGGCATTATACTGATTCATAACCGGTTCCTCATTCACTACCACTAAATAAATATTATTTCAAATAAAATAATAATCAAATTATTCCCTATTTTTTTTTCCTAGTAGGGGCCCCGTATAAATATATTTTTATTTAGTAGGTCACACAATAATTAATATCAAGTTATACATTATCGTAGACATCGATTTTGGGTAGATTATCACACATTTTACCGGTTCCAGTGTCGTATTTAGGGGCATTTCATGGGGGATTATATGTATATTGCATATTTATTGCATTATTTTTTATATTAATTAATACTTATTATAAGTATTATCATGGTTATCGTACTATATTATCAGAGTTAACCGGATAATCTCGAACGGAAGAATTAATATATTAATATCTTTATCCCAAGACATAATGTGTTTACCTATAAAAGGAAACCTGCGATTTAAAGTTTATACTTTACGGGACACGTCCCAATTAATTTTTATACCAAAATGATAACTATTACAAACCAAAATCAAGTTAATACGGTAAAAAAAAGGTTCTGTGGGTAGACACATTATATAGTTACACCGCTGACCGGTACCAATGTACTCGAAAAACTTGATAACTCGAATTGCGTTTTCTTCCCTTAGACAATTTTTCCCCTATAAATTAGTTAGATATCTTAAATATGGAATAATACATATCTGGAAGTGAAATCGTTTTCCCCTTCAACCAATCGAGTTATAACCAATCATTTTTATTACTATTTTAATATATTGATAGAAACTAGGTAGTCGCAATGTGACGAGACGAAGTGTTTTGTCGACAGGTTGCCTATATATAGCTCCTTTTATATGTTCTGTATTTTTTCCATCTCACATTATAATATTATTATAATATCGTTGGCGGACATGTGACGAGACATGATGACCATTAACCGGGGTTTGGGACTTGCAACCTTTGAGTGTTTTTCTGCTGAACTGCAACAACTCTCAGCAGAGTGGTGTGTAAATACGTTTGATAGCACTATAAATTTAAATTATGTATCTTATTTATGAATATTGGTCAGGATTCAGGAATGTAAAGTATTGAACGTCGTTTATATGAGATATAAATATATATTCATTGTGATTTCAATTTCATCAGTCGTAATCGTATTCCCATACCAGTGTTTGCTTTAACGTCTGTTGCAAGTCTTGAATACAAGTGATGAAATTCGAGTGATCTTCGTGGCATGCGTCTCCTCCGGTTCGTAGAAACGTGCGGCCCATTTCCTCGACTCTGATGTGGCCCGGCCCAACGCTTTATAAAGGTAAAATGCACAGTCCGCTAACATTATATATTTATTATTTATACATGCAAATGTATTGTTATTTGTTGGCGATACGGTCGCGGGAGATAACTTCTTCACAATACTAAATAATATGTTTGGAAAAGCATTGTTTTTATAACAACGACAAGTAGGTAGGTAATATATTTTAATCGTCGTAGTATCACAGAATATATTAAATGTATATATTAGTATGTGGTTAGTTCATTATGCGCGGTTACAGGTATGGAACGTTTATTTTACTTCTAAACAAATGTTAAACATGGAGAATTTCCCGAGTTGTTAAATAATAAATCATATATCATAGGCACGTTACCTATGTCGATTTCAATTATTTATAATTTTAGATGTTATTATGTTGGCTATTCTTTTTAATATTATTTTATATATTTTTAATTTATTAATATTAATACCTAGGTGCATTTTTATATATACAGTTTTGTAAATGGAGTTTTTTCCGTCAATAAAGATAGGATTAATAATAATAAGTGCATTGGGAAAATCATGAATCGCTTGAATATAATATTATACAATTATTATAGTCAACGCCACTCTACTTGTTAATAAATAATTCTTAAATAATAGGTACAAACGCGTATCGACTAAACCCTAAAGACTTATATGTGAATTATATTACATTAAAGTTTAATATTTTTGTAAGAAAGAGGAGCTAATTAATGATAATTAGATTTGGATAGGTGTGGTTGGTATTGACGGCAATAAAAACAAACAAGGCCATTGTTTAAATAATATTGATTACTGGTTAGGCATTCTACTTATATTCATGGATCGAAGGTGTCGTCTATTTAACTCAGTCCCTAAGTCCTAACTAACTCTGAGTATACAATATATTATAACAGATATTTTGATAGTTGAGAATATATTATTATGTTTGAAATTGTTCATGATGGTACTCAGAGATTAGGTAGGTACCTAATTATGTTCTGATTATTTGTTGTGTAATATATTGATTTATATTTATATTTATTTATAACATTTTTCGTATGCAATGATTTTTCGTTGAATTCAAATTTAACAAATATATTACTCAATGTCGAGGTACACTCGACACCAGACGTCATACTGTACGATTACCTACTTATCTACTTTTTTGTTTTTAATAAAATAGGAACTCAATTTTGCAATAGCTTTACCTACATTATCTTAACTATATTGATTCAGAATTTAAATCATATCCTCCTATATAAAATTTAAAACATAGACACTGCACTGGAATATGAGTGATTAAAATGATTTAATATGAAAACGTTTTTAAATGATTTATTTAAATTATTAATTAAATTAAAAAAAATCACCATAGTTCCTAAAAACAACTGCTAAGACATTCTAATAATTTGATTTTAAATGTCATTACTAAAATTGGTTTTTGCTCGTGTAGTACCTACGTAAATCATTTACCATTGCTATTTTATAAGTTATTAAATGTGAAAGTGATAAAAAAAAAATAAGATTAACTATTACATAACAATCAGTACCTATGTTAAAATTATCCTATAAAATATATTTATGTATTTATCTGTTTTATTATCAAGTAATAATGTTTTATTTGTTATTACCAATGTAATCAAATATTTTTAATCGTATAGGAATATAAAAACTATTCATCTTATAAGTTATAATATTCTGTATATTCTAATAGTGTGCTGGTTCAATTCTGTGTCAACATAACATTTAACATTTATTATTAAATATTTCTTATTTACCTACTTATTATTAGTTTATCATCGTAGAATATCAGGCTGCATCAGGACTTTCAAATCGGCCCATGTTTACCATGTTATAAACTATAGAAAAACTAATTTAAACTAAAAAAAAAAATTGAATATTATAGGTATACTTACATTATATGGCGATAATCTATACTGAACAGATCAAAAATTATACTGGTATTATAGTGAACTGCAACTAAGTGCGTTGACTTATTATTATCTGTGTACAATGATTCTTCGTTTGATTCAAATTTAACACATCCACAATAGTTAAGTTAAACGCAGTACACTTTAAACCAACTTAAAAAGAATTGATTTCCCTGGTATATAATCTGGCATCTGTAGTGTGTATAATATTATACAATATATAACCGTCTCAAAAGAGTTTGAAAAACAGAAATCACCTGATTTTCTGTTACAAATAAGAACAATCGATTACCTATTGTACAAGGTAACTGAATATATAAATTATCCTATGCAGACCTATAATTATATCACGCTAAAGAAAACCGAATCTTATTATAATAAATACCTAAGTCGAAAATAAAGCCACATATCTTATGTATATACTACAGATGTACTTATCTGCGTTTAATAAATGAGTACTTATTAGAAAATCATGGTTCGATGACAGGGATCTCATTGAACCCTTTCATCACACAGAATAACACCATTGAGTAGGTATCACGTCGATATAGGTACCTACCTACATTAAACAAAATATTATGTTATCGTATTATTCTTATTGTTATTGTATAAACACGACCAATATCTTTATAAAAACAGTAACTATACGTTTTGTTGAACTAAAGAAACCTTCGATAAAATATTTATTGAAATATATAATTTCTATGTATTCATAATAATGTAAGTATAGCTAATACCTTCAATAAACACACTATATAAGGTATTACACATACTAGGTTTCACGAATCTATTATACTCTGATGATTTTACCTGATAATGTACTTAATATTATATAGTCTTATATAGTTATAACTTATATTATACGTATATATATATTTTTTTTTTATTGATCTAAGACATCGGCTACAACGGTCATTAGTTGTTGCTGTTATAATAATTACAATTATTTTTCTAATGTATAATATATTTAATTATAATATTTAAATTAAATCGAACAATTCAGAAATTCTTAAAAATAATAAAATTTGATAGGTGGTGTCTGCGTTCGGTCCGAGTGCTGCGTCTAGGGTGTTGGGAATGTTAAGTTTGTCGTGTTCCTCTGTGTACTGGAGGTACCTATATTTTGTTATAATGTATAACACTATTATTTTTTCGCTTGATAATAAACGAATAATAAACGTTTACTTATAACTTACAAGTTAAATGCTAATACTCAATGATATTTTTAATAAAATATACATCGGCCAACAGCTGCAGGTGACTTATAAAATGTGGTAGGCATAGTCGCATTAGTAGGATATTTAGGTTTCTAATATTTTATGGATAAAGCATTTTTCCAATTTGTAATTAATTTTACTCTTTCGAGGTCAAGCGTATCATAATATCTGTATTCAACGTTTAAATGTGTGTTCATATAATATTATATCGAAAGTTTCAAACGAGCATCATGTTTCAGATATTTAATTTATTAATTTTGATTTTTACGAGGAATGAGTTTTGATGTGTAGCCGGTAGATACTACGTGTAAAAAAAATGACTTGTAATTTATATCTATTTACTATGTAATACAGATTGTTTATTTTGAGCTTGTATAACAGTTACAATATCGTTTCCAATGTTCTTATAAGTTTAAACATCTAGAACATTATGAAACATTCTGTAAGACTAAAACACGTGTTGTTTAATTATTTATATCCCTTGCTTTGAAACTAAATGATTGGGGTGAGACGGTGAGTCATGTTTTGCTCATGTATCATACTATACATTCACTTAGCTTAATTAGTAATTACGTCGATGTATTTATTTTGTAAGTAAAATATGGTTAACCACATAAAAGTATATTTCCTTGTTCCTATTCATATTTTTACCAAAGAAATATAAAATGTACGCAAAAAATAACAATAAATCGATCATAGGTAATTTTAATGTTAAAAACTTAAACATAATTAATTATTTTCACGATTAATATTTCGACTTTCATTTATGTGAAAATATCATTCTATTTAATTTTGTGTCGTTACCTATATACTTTATTTTATATGATATTATGAAATAAAATTATGTATAATATTGGCACCATAATGAGTAATGATCAAGGCTCGAAATATTAGGCATTTGCATATTTGTTTAGAATGTGCATATTAAAATTCTGATTCGATCCATATACCTAACCTACCTAGTATACATATATTTCAAATACAAAAATTTTTGTTGCGTAATTTTGTATATTTCGTTATATTTTGTATGAATTCACATATTTTAGGTTTAAGAACATTTATATATGCATATTTCATGTGTTTAACAAAAACAATTTATTTCTTTTTTAATTTATAGTTTAACAAAAAAATATTAGATATATGACAACCAATTAACAAATAATTAATTAATGGCTATTTTTGAAATGTTCCATTGTAATTCTATCGAATGCGGTGCCGGATATATAGTTATGGTTAAGAGTGGAAAATCGCTTATAGTCCTTTATACTCAAAAATTATTATTTTTATTAGGAATACTAAAGAGGTATATATGGACAATTTTATTGTTATCGATAAAATTGTATCGAATGTTAAAATTTTTTTTATAAAAGCGCCATCTTGTATATTATATACATAATATATTTTCTTCAATAAATTGCATAATATTTTTGCATATTTTCCAATTTTTAACTGCATATTATACCGCGGATATTATAATGTTTTTTTTAACGCATATGTATATTTTAATTCTTTTTAGCGCATAAAATTCCGATACTAATAATTTCATCACTAATAACGTAATGGTGGAATACCATCGCCGCTCGTGGATGAGTTTAACCCGTTTAAAAATGTATGTTTTAACATTTGATAAAAATGTCAAAAAAACCTTTTCACAGATAAAACAAAATTTGCCTCATCCGTTGCGTTTACCTATAGCACGGAAAACGACATTGCCCCCTTTCCCACCCCGATGGCGGTGCCGAGGTCCGAAAATTGCGGCGTAAAAGTCCGAAGTGCTGGTAAACATAATATTACAGATGGAACTCGCCCGAAAAACCAACTCGCGGCGACATCTGTGGGCCAACCAAGGCGGTCGGACGGCGATGCGGCGTCCGCGAAGACTTGGGGCCGTACGGCGCCTGTCCGCTTCGCATCGATCGCCGCCGCCGCCGCCACTGCCGCCCATCACCGCCACCCATCGCCGGCGCAAGGTTATAAGGGGCGAAGCGGTGGCGGGCACGTACGGCAAAGGACGGGCCGCGATTGGCCGACGACCGTCCTTGACAGTGTGCACCGCTGCCGAAGCGGTGGTTGTTCGTCCGCATATATTTATAGGGTCGCGCCCGGCCACCGGCGCGCGGCGGCCGCACGCGCCCGTTCGTTGATTCCCCGTGACCCTGCCGGGACGTCCGGTCCGTCGAAGCGCGCGTTTCACCGTCATCACCGGTCGTTCACGGACGTCGCATCACCCGACGTTACTACAGCGACTGCACCTCCGACGCAGCGACTCGATCTCGAGGAACCACTGGGTGAGTACCTGCGCACGTTATAATATGATGATAATATTATGTTAAGACGACGATGTCATAATGATTCGCCCAATAATCTATTGAAATATTGTTACGATCGTCGCGACGCGCGAGTGTCTTCGGTATCGATGTCGGGTAGGCTATACACGAGACTATGGCCACGAACGTATTCGTATTCGAACTCATCAGAGCTTTCGGCCGCATTATTATCGTAATATTAATATCGTCGCACCAACGCGTCCGATCGACCGTTGTCATAGGCCGCCTGCCCGTGTCGTCGACACGATATCATTATAATAATAATATCATTACGTTTTCTGTATTTTATTCGTCCGGCCGATCGATCCCGCCGTGGCCGTCACTCCGGCGACGGCTTCCTCACTCGCATCGCCGGCCGAGTGTTTGCATACGGGCCACGCGTTCCGGCGATATTCATCTGATCCGTCGACGTCGACGCCTACTCTGCGGCTACAGTGCGCGCCTACACACCCGTCCTCGCACTAAAATAATATCGTTGTAATAATAATAATATCGTTATCGTTATTTTACCGGCACTGATCACTGCAGATATCGTTAAACTTATCTCTTCGGCACGTCAACGGCAAACGCTTTCCAAAGCAATAGTATACCAGATAAGGTATACCTACGACTTGTATTATAAAATATTATTAATTTTGCCTGGTATGCACAATATGATATTATTATTATAGATTAACTGTTGCCCGTCATGGCAATATATTATAGGTACTATTCATAGGCGGAGGCACGTTAACGTAAACAAATTGACTCGAGTTTGTATCAACAAGTTAAACCGACGTTAATTGAACGTTAATAGTTATAGTAGTTAATAACTGACAAACGATATATTTAACTCTAAAAGTTTAAAGTTATAATAGGTATACGTACAGATAAATATACCGACTTGACTTGGTTGAATTGTTTTGTGTGATTATCATACATGGGCCGTACGTAGGTAGGTATAACGATTGTTGGATTTAACGTTTTTTTGAATTATAACTAAATAATTTGTTAGTAAAAATGCATCCCATACTGGCCATACTATCCCTTTTTATTACTGCACACTAGCTGTAGTAGTTTAGGAAATTGCACGTTTGTATTGACTAAAATAACAGTATAGCAGTAAACCTATCAAGCAATATTTATTTGGTTATTATTGTACCTATTTTAAATCATCGTGTATAGCGAGATTAAACAAAACAATAATGTAATAATCAATTAGTTTTAACTAAAGGTATAGCCGGTATAGGTATAAACATGATTTTAACTTAGCGTATTATTCTTCAAATTAACTAGAAAAAGCCAAGTTTTTACAGTAGATGATTTTACTAGTCAATTGGGAAATTAACGAACAAGTTAGGTTCAAAAGTTTTAAAAATAATTAACTTTTTAACTAGTTGATGCGCACCTTTGAATATTTTACAACTCAAAAATGGCGTGTTCATAATTGTTCAAGGGAGGTGTCATCATGACATTTAGATATTATGTAATCTCGTGCATGCCTATATTTATTATAAAAGCAAACCAACTTAAAACATAGTATGTGTGCTTGCAATATAATTTATAATGCATGAGTTCCTAGTAAATAATATTTTAGGGGGGTTTGTATGCAAGTGATAATGTATAAATTTTAAATTTAAATACGGACCTACATATTAATGAAATTTTTTGTTAGTGATAAAACCCCCTACAAATTTGGAAAACTCCCCCATTTATGTCTATAGATATTATTATAATTATTATATAATATAATATACTAATAATACAATCATGGGTACTATATAGGCATATCTTCAAGTGATGAGACAAAATAGGTTTACATTAATAGATTTAATTCACATATTTTTCCACTTTAGAAGAATCATTAATGAGCCAGATTAGTAATAATATAAGTTTCAAAAATCAAAAAAACAAATTAAACGATATTATGGTGAAAGAGAGGTATCATAATTCATAATATTATCCCCCAAATATCTCCTAAGTGAACGTGGCATAGATACCATATTAATATATTATTATAGCTTTAAACCTATCGGCTATTTATAAAACGATAGTGACTTTAGTTTAGATCTCATAAGTCCAAAGTTGTGAATTAGGCACGTGCTAACCACGGACCTATCAAAAAATGAACTGTTTTTGACCTCAAGTAAAAGACTCGTTGAAATCTCCGATACTAGTGTCGTTGCGAGGGTTAATGCGTAGATTAGAAATTCTCTAATAATTAACTGTTCATTCCATTTGAAGAATAGTATTTGTCTCGTAAAATATTTCAATAAAATGTAATTATACCAGATAGCGTATGAATTTTAATAACAAATATTTTAAACATTTTTTTCGTAATTTCAATATGGTTTATATGTTGTATCGTACTATAGTTAAAAATATAAACTATATATTTTATACTCGTTTAATATTATAATGTTGTCAACATTGTTCAATTTTTTGTATTATGTTTCACCTCAGGTGGCTGAATGAAAAATAACTGTTCGAACTGTTTGTAAATAATATATTTATTGCGAACTTTTTCAGTGGTTTCCACTTCCCATTCTTCTTGAATAATAAATAAATATATATTATTGAAAAAAAATAAGTTTATTTTCATATCTTATTATTGGTTTAGAGTTTAAACAAATATTACATTCTTGGTCTACTTAAATCATTTATGATGGAATAAGTTTCTAAAACATTCACATATTTTTTATTGACTTAAACTACTCAGAATGGTTTTAAAATAATCAACGGTACATTATTCTTTAAACATTTCATAAGATGTGGTAAATTATACTGATGAGATTTTTCTAATAATATGTTTCCTCGATTGATCGCAGTATAAAATATTTGGTTAAAATATCTGTAAATAATTAACTATTCACATTTATTGTATTACGTTTTAAAATATGCGAGATATGGTCTTTGATCAGTAAACTTTTTAAAATATTAGATTTATTTAGATCTATAAAATTCTGTGTAATGATAAGATAATCATACAGCATTGTAAAAAGTAATCATAAAAATAATAGATTTATAAATAACGGCCAGATTGTCGGGTGAAGAAAACAGACATCCCTAATATTTCGCTGACAAAAAGGACGATCCGTTACATCCTGTTACGAAGACAAGTGGATTTCTTGCATGCCACCAGACTACCAGAGAAAAGAGATGGCCGAAAAAGGTCTTGCCACCGAAAAGAAAACTATTTCATAGAAGCGCAAAACCCTTTGATAAGTCACCGCTGCCGCTTTCTGGTCGGCATACCGACACGCCTTTTTCGTCAGTAGATGCGCACCAGCCAACAACCTCTCAATACCGAAATCCTGAGTACCTTTAACACAACTTTATTATAACTTACAAGATTTGTTTTAATATTTACTTATTTATGTGTTATTGCACAGTAATTTTAATCAGGTATTTTAATCTTTTATGCAATATTTTAAGCATTATAGTTATTATTGCTCTTTGTGTAGGTACCTAAATACCTTTAATGCCTCTTAAATTTACATGACGCATTAAAAAACGACTAGAAACTAAAATATAATATGATCATATGGACCTAAATTTATATTCTTAAGGAATAAGGATACTGTAGCACTGTATCAATGTATCATTGAATAATATTATTTATTAATAATAATATTAATGGTAGGCCATATTTCTATATATAATTACAAATATATTTCAGGCATTATAAAATATATTTTCCCCGAATATCAGTCTATGATTACAGATAAATGCATCTATAATTACGCAAAAACCTATCAGAGTAATGTAGCCGATTGTTACCGATCTGACAAATAATATTAAATTTTAAATAAGACACAGCAGTTAGTATTCGATTTCAATTTATTTCTACCAAGCCAGATTTTCTTCTATACATACATATATCTTAAATTATTTTATGTATAGTTTGATAACATACAAACATCCTAGTATAGATTAATTTAAAATATATTTATTATATTAAACGCTTTAAATCCCATTTATGTTGAAGGTCAATTGCAGTCAATAGTTATAAAAAATCGGTGAAATAAATATTATCTTGGTGTAAGCCGAGCTGTTAAAATTTCCCAATTATTTAGGTGCCTGCTCCTACCATGTTTGACGAATGAACTATTAAGTGTTTCGAATAGTCAAATATTCTTATTGTAAATCAATAATCAATTTAAGTCTTAATTATAAGTAGTATATTATACATAATAGTTTGTATTTATTACATAAGAATACCAGTAATTCTATATTTTATCTTTAAACGTATATCTACGTACATTGAGACAATTCATTATCGTACTAAAAACTTTGTCGGTACATATATTATAGTAAATCATACTGCAGATATTTGGAAACCAAGAAAATAGACAATGTATAATAATTGTTTATAATTTTCAAATTGGTAGCTTTAAATAAATATTTAGGTACTTAATGTATTGTGTTGGTGAAGTTTTCTGATGTATATTCAAAAATTTTATAACTGTAAAAAAATTGATATGAAACAGAATATATTTATTTTTTATTATTATTTAGATTTGATTTATTCTGATCAACTTTAAAAATTTACTAGATAAAAATTAATGTATTTACATAGGTAGGTACTAATTTACTAACTTGACAATAATTTTTCAACTAATTTTAACATTTTAAATATTTGTTTTTTTTACATATAGGTAAAATGAAATATATAGTCTATAAAATAATAAGTACAATAATATAAACCTATACAATACTTGAGGTTAATATAGCATGGGTGAGTTGAAAAAGAAGTCACAGCCCAGAAACGACACGCCTTAAAATATTTTTTTTTGTATAGATGCAAGATAGATTCCAAGTATGTTTGAAATTTTTTAATATAATTTTAGAGTTGATGAGAGTGTTGTTATATTTACTGTACCTAAATTACTTTTTAACTTAAATTCAGACATTTAATAAAACACTTTATTTATTAAAAACAAAACCAGTTATAATTTTCCGTTATTTTATAATTATATCTACATTTTGAAATATAAAAGTAATTGTGCAATGTAAATGAATAGTACATATAATATTAACAAAATTAGAGATTTTGATAAAAAATATATTTATTTATATAATTGTTTTGTACTTACATAATGTATACTGTATGTGAAGATATCTATATAAATGACGATGATTATATTTCACTGGTTTGTAGTAATGATTATGTTTGTCAAACATTGACCTTCACAATATATACCTTTGACATTTAAACATAACAAATTGATTATTTTTATCTCACACAAATAGATATATAAAAAACTAAATACATTATAATACGTATGATCCGAACAAAATTAACTGATTTATTGTTAAAAGTTATTTAGTTGATTTTATTTTATTTCGATTAAAACTTAAATTAAAGTATCCGGTAAAATCCTACACCTTTTTTTTAAAATTCAACAAAATCACAAAAATATGTAAATTATTTTGTTTTTAAAAATTGGTCACATTTATAATTTACCTAATGCATAAAATGAAATAAAAGATTCTCAACATTTTTTTTAATTAAAAAAAAGAAGTTTAGCATAAAGCCACAAACCAACATATTTTATAAGTGGTTGAAGTTTAAATTTTGAAAAAAATTTTAGATTTAAACTAAAAATAAATACTAAATTAGATACTGTTCATAATTTTGTTGTAAAAATATTACTATTCATTGAGACATGACATTTTTCACCAATGTAATTTACTGTACTTAAAGAATTAAATTTTCAATATATTTAGATTAATTTCTTAGCCATGAACCTATCCACACCATTTCTTCAATTAACTACAATAAGTTCATCAGTACCTATTGATTCATAAGTTAGTCAATGTCAGTCATATTATAAACAAAAATATCGTAATCATTATTACCTATATTATACCTAACATAGTATACCTATGCGTTTTTTTTTTTCCAAAAATGAGTTGAACCAACCGTATTACCAATAGAAAAAATATACTAATAGCAAGTAATAGCAATATAAATATATAATAAATTACCTATAGGTACTTAGAAATATAGGCCTACGCTTAAAACCGTTTGTCGCATACAAAAGGTGACCTGATGAAGTTCATTCGAGACTTACTAGATACACTGCAGTGTGACTTCCCAATTTTTTTTCATGGGAAATTCGATAAATATTTTCAAAACAATTACAGAAGAAACGAGCTTTTCGCTAGGTAAACATTTAATAATGTATTTTTACTAACTCATTAACAATATTATGTAATAATCTCATCTACTAACAATTCATATTTTTTTAAGTAACACAATGGTCTACACTCAGGCACATATATAATATATTATATATTATATCCTGCAGATACGGTATATATATAGATACTAAAAATGTCCTCGTAAAATGTAACCTACCGAACAAAAACATTACTTATTTTTAATAAGGTATACTACTAACTATACCGTTTTAATTGCTCGAGTGTATTAATTATCTTTACGTTTCTACTAAATAAAGATAGGCTGGTACTAATATTCTCCTGAGTACAATTATACATATTAAATATGTATGCATGATATATATATATTTATAAAATATTATATTGCAAATATATTGTAATAATATTAATGTAGGTATACACGAATGGAGGTTTACAACCTTTGAACAGTGATAAGTCGACAAAATATTTTGATGATGAATTCCACAGTTCAAAGATGTAAATGTCCTTTAAAATTATATTATAGTGAATAATATACCTTCACCTAACAGGCCTCTATGAAAACATTTCATCAAGTATAATATACTATAAATACGACCATATTACATATATGTAATTATTTGTGACATAAGTGTAATAAATAATATATTTTATTGAGTAAAATTGCTTATTTAAAATCAAATAGTTTAATTTAGATACCTATTATAATGACCTACAAGTGGGCGTAGGTATAAAACATGAATAAGTAACTCATTTGGTAAACTTGCGAAAAATATTTGTGAATAACTTTTTCAGTGTACCTACCTATATAATATAATAAGTATACCTAGTGAATATATAATATGTTTAGATATAAACAAAAAATTGGTGATGGCAACGTTAGTTGTTATCGTTTCGGTGGTCTAATCTACATAAAAAAAAATGCACTTGTACCCAGTTGGCATTTTCCATATGGCGATATGGATACCATCCGATCGCCATAAAATTTCAAGGACAGAAACGGCTTAAACAAAGAAAACTCGATAAGTATGGTGTATCAAAGTGTAAGTTGATGATGCACGATAAACAGAAACTCAAATAGTTATATAACATATAAATTATAAACTATAAAAAATTATAGGTAAACTACTGATATCAGTATATTGTCGCATATCAAACAACTAAGTTATTCGGATACCAATAATCCAAGTGTATATTGTATTGTTAGACAGACAATACAAATTTAAAAAAAATGAGTTTATTTTTTAGCATCTTTCGTCAATAGAACAATCAAATATGGTATAATTATAGATATATTGGCGGTTATTTTTTTTATCGAGATTCACGCCCCGGCCAGTGATGATTATACACATATTATTATTCATTTAAAATAATCTCAGATTCGCAAATTTAGTCTTTTAGTCATCAATCATCATTATATTTTGTCGAACAACGGCTCAACGGTTAAAACGATTATTTAAATATTGACATTTCAAACGAGCTTTTATCATTAAAACCGTGAAAAAGAGCTCTGTACGTTTTAACACAGTATATATTATATATTTTGTATAATTTCAAAGTAATAATGTCTTTATATAAGTAATAAAAATTTGAAATAGGTAAATTATCTACTCTTAACTTTAATAAAACATATCTGATCAGTGATCTCATACATTCAATTCTCAAGGAAACTGTAATTTTAGTTTTCCATTGTAAAACAACATGTGTTATTTGACTTCTTGTATGCGAGTACAACAATACTCAAGACTCAAGAGATTGAATTAAAAAATGCATTTTTATTTCCAGACTGCATCTTAAAGTTAAACTATTTAAATTCCAGTGTATTTTAAAATTCTTGAATTGAAAATCATTGCACTCTGAAAAGATTCCAAGCGTTTTTTTGTTAAACAAATACTATTTTTTAAATACCATTCGTGTTCAAAATATTTTATCTGCATCTGTTACATCAATTCCAGCAAAGTTCGATCACACAAAGAAACTTTTACTTTTAAAACATAATTATTTTAAGTTCAATAGAACTTTAAACTTTAGTTAAAATTTAAATTTATTGGATAATTAATATTAAGATTTTGACGTCGAACTTCGTCTTGTTTTTATGTTTTATGGATATAAATTTGAAAAATTGCAACAATTTTCTGTAACGTTGATTGCTAGGTAAAATTACAATAATGACCGGCTTCGAGGAACTTGGATGTCATGGGAACATTTGAAGCGTTAACTTGAAGACAAGTTAAATATAACATAGAAAAAAGTCTAATTTTCAAACTCAACTGTTCATTAAAATATTGAAAAATATGCCAAAGCTAACTAACGCGGAACGGGCAAAAAACTTTCGAAAGCGTCAAAAGGAGAAAGCTAAGGCAGCCGGACAGCAGAAAAACCCAGCTCGGACGAGTACAGAACGATCTCGGGAACACAGGGCCCGAGAGAGGGAGAAACGACCGAGTATAATTTCGACGACGAGACCTAAACAACCGCAGAATACACCCGTGTCGTTGGAGGTCAACTGCAGTGTGGAGGTAATATTATGTAAACATTTGCTTCGTGAAATTTCTTTCTTTCGAAATTCACAAAAGATAAGACTACGTAGTTCAACGTTCAAATTGGTGGACATGTCTCAAACTGCAGTCAAACACATTACATATATTTTTACACAGTATATTTTTATCGATATTTATTTTATTCAAAGCAGTTTTTAGAGAGCTAGTAAACCAATTTTAAAAACACGTGGAACCCAAAAATATAATTGAGTCTCTAAAATAAACTTCAAACTGAACTAAATTGATATAATCAATACCTACTACATACAACTACTTACTAAAGTAGGTAGTACCTATATTATAATGGCCGAAAGTATACGAAAAAGCCGTTTTACTGTACCTATTTTCACATCCGTCGTAGGTTAAATATTTATTAACCCACTAATACCTCACAAATTAGCTACATTATAATTGGTATACCTATTACGGTATAATTATAATTCTGACAAAGACATATTATCTTATTACAATTATTTCAAATTAATTTAATGTATTATTAAAATCACACGAACCATTTATAGCTTATTTTTTATTGCTGTAATAATACTAAGTCCCAAGGAAAAAAACGGGTAAGTGGGTGTCGCTCTACTGTACACTAGGTTACAAGTGTTTCACTGTAATGTATGGTGTTAAATTTGAATTCAATGATATAATATCATTGTATAAGAAAAAGATTCTGAGCGAAAACGGTCAGTCAGACAGATGATATTTTCAATCCTTAGCTATAAAAATTGAACATTTTATAAATTTTTAACTACAAAATAATTATTAAATAATAAATTTTATAAATTTTGTCGAAATTTGAACTTTAAATGCTTATAAAAAAAAATTGTGCCAATGTATTTTTAATGTTTTTCAATTGCTATTAGAACGATATATCAGGAGCCTTATATTAAATTTTCACGCTTTTTTACCCAACAAATAAAATTTGATTGATATTTATAGCAAAAAAAAAAATTAAAAAAATTGAAAACTGACAATGTCCGTAAACAGCTCAAAAAGAGTCAAATTATTTTCAAAATTTTATCGTGTATAGAAAATGCTAATATAAACATTCAGTCAAATTTTCAAGTATCTACGGTCATTTATTTTAAAGATACACCAAAAACCAAAATCGATTTTCTCGAAAACAGAATTTGCGTAAAAATTCCCTTTTTCCTTAATTTTTCTTTTGTTTTTCACGTCGCTTTTGAAAACTACTGGGAAATTTTTACTTTTGACCCCTTCAAAGTACCAACTAGATTCACTTTCCTATCAGAAAAGTTACTGTTGAATAAAATCCAAGCACTTTTACTGTCCTAAAAGGTGATGACAGACATAAAAAAGAATAAAAAAAAAAAAAAACACATCATTGTAAAATCAATACATTCATCGTTGTATTAAATTTTCACGTATTTTGATCCAACAAATTAAATTTTATTTCTTAACATTTATAGAAAAAAAAACTAACGTGTGCAATAAAAAATACATTATGTTTCACTTAATTTTAATAATTTTATCATATTTTTTTCTTACAATAATATTATTAGTTTTTATTCATTTATATCGATCTTATAACTATGACGTTGGTATATACTTTTTTTTTTATGAATTTTAGTGCTAATACATGCTAATACTACCATAGCCCAAATTACAGGATTTCAAGTTTGCCTTTTTAAGTTATGCTAAATAATTTAGCAAATAATTTTAAAACCATTTGATCTACTTTCAACTGACTAGATATTATCATATTAATGTATATTATGTTATTTATGAGTTAAATTATAGAGATTTGAAAAAAGTTGAATGACCTAAATCTAATCAATATGATGACTGCAATGTATAATAATATTTATTTTATATTTTTGTTTTCTCATACTTGGTATATGCAAAAATCATTATTAATTTATTCAAACTACCCATACAGAATACATTTATTTACCAATATAACAAAATAAACAATACGATACGACTTTGTTGTAATAATTACAATTTAACGCTGGTTTACTACTTGACCTTTATGATTTAATGAATTCTGCAGTGTGTACTTGTTTTGGTCTGAAGTAAGTACCTAGGGATAGATTATTGAATGTTTTTTTTTTTTTATTTAAGTACAAAGTAAACATATACATTTATTATTAATATTAACTAACATTTATTATGATAAAAATTATTAAGTTAGTAATATTTTGAAGTATTAATTTGTGTACAATATTATGATTGTATATTTGTGACATATTTAAATTGTTATACATTTTTTCGTTATCGTTCACAATAATAACAAGCAATTATGTATACATAAATATATGTGGAGAATTTGCTTACTGTAACCTCAATATATATCGTACAATTTAAATTTTTTTGTTCTTATAGGACAAATATAACAAAAAGTAAACAGTTGATTAGCTGAAATTATTATATAATAGTAGTTATTGTATTAACACCATAATTCTTAATAATATATTCCTATATTTTATGAGACACTACAGATTTTGTATTTGATTGAATCTGATCTAATTGTTTTCATTAAACTACTTATTTCATAATATTTTACTTTATACAAAACACAATACTGTTGACAAAATAATGAATGTCTGTATTTTATTTAGCCGATTTAGGCATTCAATGTATATCTTAAACCCATTTATAAAAAATGAACATGTCACGAACACAAATATCCTATTACGAAACTCGATATTATAATTTATATTGCATATACATATATGATATAACCAATTATAAATTATAATATAACAATACAATATAATATCTGTTGTATCCATTATTTAATTTAACTTTGACCTTATTAGGGGAGTGTAAATTTGTCAGCTTAGAATCACAGCTTTATATTATAATTTATAGCAAACATTTTAAACCTTACCTAATTTAAAATTTGAATTACACAAATATATTACTAATAAACCGATACCACGTCAATAACTTCATCATATACCTACGTATAGTAAACAATATAATAGATTTTAACTGTTTAAAATAATTGAATTTGGATTCTATAATAGGTACCTAACTGGAATTAATTTAAATTTTAAAATTTATTTTTCATAAGTTATAATTTAGAAGTAAGTTAGTAAGTAGTTTACCCAATTAATTAATATAATATTAACGCTTTATTATGGTACAAATGTTTTTGTTATATTTATATAAAATAATTATTATATTTTAATATTTTATCATTATAATTGTTATATTATAAATTAATATTTATTTTGATAAATATTTAATACATATTTTAGCAAATATAATATATGATGGGCGTCTTCACATTATAATATAGTCTACAGTATAGACTCTATACAAATATTACATTTTCTGGCTTATATAAAATCAATTTATGTATCAATGTATAAAACGAATTATCATCTGTATACAATAATTGTAAAAATCATAATAGTTAGTTTTTTTTATTTTCCAATAATTACGGCAATGATTACAATGTGTGTTCAGTAGATATGATTGCATATTGATATTTGAATTTATTTTAATGATTAAATTATAAAAATCCCCTCTCACAAATCAGTGATTTATTATTTTGAAAAAAATATTTTCTATTTGCGTCATTGCCTACTATTTGTCACGTCATGAGTCTTCCTGGCACCCGCGCGTAGGCCATAAGGTTATCATTTCTACATCCGACCAAATTCGTATTTTTGTACCAAACTTGTATCCATTTGTTATTTTTTATTTTAAAAAAAGTGTACATACATAACAAATCGTGTAAAAAAATGAAATCGGGTAGATATCGATTTCACACAACTTTTGAATGTCGCGGGTTCCAGGACGACATCGTTAAAGCGTCCCGATTTAAAATTCGTGTTCGTGTCTAAAATGGTACCTATAAATGTGTGGGTCTTCGTTTCGTTTTCGCAGAAAATGTCCTCTTCCGAATCGGCAGAACCAGCCGGATGGCTGAGACTCGGCGACTTGGCGATCGGCGACGGCGGCGTGTGCGTCACGTCGCTGATCAAGGACAAGATACGCGAGTACATGCTGAACGAGGAACAGCAACAGACGACCGCGACGTCCACCACGGCGGTGACGGCGGCGGCGACGGTGGCCACGGTGGCCAACACAGCGCAGGCGACAAACAGCGGTGACGTCACGTGCGTCCGGCGGATCGGCAACTCTCTGGACCTGTTGTTGCGGGAGAGCCGAAAATCCGGGCACGCCGTGGCCGCGGCCACTGCCAAGAACAAGACGTCGTTGTTTTCGCCACCTTCATTCGCCACGGCCGCCACGGCGGCCGTGGACGTGGCTTCTGCCGGCTGCGCGGTCATCACCACCCCCGTCGACCATGTCGCGTCCACCGCGGTCATCACCGCGCCCGCCGACAGCTCGCGTCCGACCGTCGACCGACCGCTGCCACCACTGCCGCCACTGTTCACCAAACGGTAAGTCGATCGACTGTACTTATTACTATATAATATAGGTATGTACATAACTAAATCGTTGTGAATTCGGATCTATACGAGTATCTATATATACAGGTTGATAGGTACAAGGTATTTCACTAAACATATTTTATTGTTATCGTGTCATAATATAAATTATGAGTTATGACGCGTGTTTCACACAGGTCGAGAAGCTATTCTAGCTGATAAAAACGAAAATCTATTACAAATATAATTGGTTATAGACAACACGTGTTAATATTGGTAATCACTACGACCGGCGTAGTATATACCTATAGTTATTTATTTAGTTAATCATAGTTATCTTACAGTCATTAGGTATTATAATTTATATAAAAATGTAGTTAGGTTAGAATGTTAGATCTTATATATATTATATATATATATATATGTAAGTGTTTATGATTCAGAAAAGCGTATGACCAATCTCAAAAGTAGGATGATTAAAGAATAAACTGCGTTTTACCGATATAGGTGGACTTTAGCGATCTTACAATATTGCTGATAATTTATGTAAACATTAAAATTACCGAACTCCATATTACATATAGTGGGAACCAGTGGGGAGGAAGGTAGGAAGGTTCGCTGAGGGCCATAATTGATTGATTTCAACGATATTTCCTATGAGAACAGTGACGTACTGACGTATTTGGATTTTTGTTTTGGGGGGGGGGATCTTATTTTATCCAGTAGCCTCGCCTTTAAAGTTAGAGGCCTTAAGTTAGGACTCCGAAAACATTTGCATATTATATGCAGCTTATGGGGAGGGGGTGGATCCCCTTGATCCCCCCCCCCCCCCGTAAATACACCACTGCATGAGAACATACATAGAATTCTTGGTCTGAAGACACATACCAAAATATATACCTGTTATTAATTTGTATTATAAATACCTATACTATAATAATATCATACGATGATAATCAATATTATTCGCAGTGCACAACACTTATGAGACGAATAATATTATTATTATCCATATTATGAACCTATGTTATTATAATTATCATACCGTATGAATGCGCTGATTGTATATACCAGTTGTGTTTTGTTATGTAGTTTGACTTAACAATGTGAGCAAAACATTAGTTTACATTATTTTTCTTACGCCCTATTTATTTAAAAAATATTATTATTTATTAAGTAACATTGTTTTAGTATTTAGTAGTAATACGCATACACATTGATGATTGTTAGAAATTGAAATAATAATTTAAAAACTAAAATTAGATCTAAACGAATATATGTTCAAAATACAAATTATTATTTGTAAAAAGATTTAACGTCAGCAATATTATTTTTCATTTGCGTGTTATTACTGGTGTTTTTTTCATACAAGTTGAATTATTAGCTTTTTTATTCGTGTGTTTTATGCACTTGTAAATAATTGTAGTAGGTACATTCGTCATTCATTTACATTCACAGAATAGGATAAACAACGACAACAATAATATGTAAACACAGTACTTTGTGTCCTTCAAAACAAAATCTATATAAAGGTTTGTTTTGAGGTTTGTTACAGTATAGACTTGTGTTTTCAAATATTGTACTCTATACAGTATGTTCTTAATTTGTATATACACTCAAGGGTAAATTAAATTTTATGACTAATTCATTGGCTATGATTCAATTATTTAGACTCCTAGTATCATAATTACAACTCATTGCTTAGGTACCTATGTGAGAATATATACGTTTTTACATTTACACATTGAGATTTGACATAAAATGTCAAATGAAAGTTATATCAAATAAAAAAAATCATATTGAAAAACAAAATGCCTAATAAAAATAATTAGGTACCTTTCAAGGAACACCAGAAAAAAATATACTTTATTACATTGTTAAATAATATACTTTTTCAAAAAAAATTGACTCGTGTCAAAATAATTATAATAGGTTACTATATTTAATCGTTAATGAATTTATGATATTATAACATTCAGTTTGATATTATTTTAATGGTTGACATTAATTATCTACACTTTACTATCTACATCCGTCCAACTTATTAATTAAAATATTAAAAAGTATATATCATATCCCTCAATATCAATAATTCAACAAATATTTACTACTACAAATTACAATAATATTATTAAATGGCTTACTTTTGATTAGGAATAATATAATGACTAATCTTTTTTTATTTATTCTACAACATGTATTTTTTTGATATTGATTAATGAATTGTGATTAGGTATACTTGAAAATAATAGTGATTCGTGAAACAAAAATGTTTTAATTATTAAATTAATTTCGATACCAGAATAATATCTAGATACTTAATATGTATTGATGTGATTACCAACAATATATTATACAAGTTATTACTCTGAACAGAGTTAAAAAGCTATGTGTTTTCTTTTTTTAATTAAAAAGAGTATATTTTTTTATCATTAAATGCACATCCTTTAAAAGTTATTAATTTAGTAATTTACTCATATACACTATATCATAATATATACTGCTGCTGCGGAAATCATAAAAAATTCTAATACAGGGAACTCTAAACATTTAGGGACAATAGCAAATGTTAAGTCTAGGAATATGACATACTGACATACGTACTGCCGTTAATAAGGTTTTACTGTTAGTTTTTTATCTTATTTACTTTTTCTGATAAAAGATTGACAGGAGAAAGAAATTCTCTCAAAAAAAAGTAAGCTTTTAAAGATCAAAATGGTTGCTTTAAAAATGGATTTTTCTGAATTCATTATTATAGTTTCTATAGCCAAAAAGAAATCCTTCCATTCTGTAATAAAAATGTTGAATAGAAGCAAGCCTGTCAGCTGCAAACATGGTTCCCTTAGAATCGTCTTTCAAATACACTATTTATATTATTAATGCTTAAAAATTATAAACTTACAGGTATCTACTTAAATATTCGTATAAATAGCTATTTAATAGCTAGTTGCAACAAAGTAAATTATTATTATTAAAATGAAAATCTTTATAATATTACTTTCTATTCCGTTAATCTCTCGCATATTATTCTAAATTTCGACAAATACGTATAGATTACATAATAAAGTATGATTAAACTATCATGAATTATTAAAGAAAATTAAACATTTTTGATCTGTGTTATTACTTATTGAATGCATTTAATTGACATTGTTATAATATTTTATATAAACCTGTTCATTAGACGGCCATTCCCCATTTGTATACAAGTAATACAAAGTAGGTACAATGTACATATATGTAAAATATTACTATAATATGTCACTTTATAGATTATGTCTCTAAAGGTACAATTTAGAGTTTTGCAGACTTCAGCTGTTATATTGCTAATTACAAATATATTGTTAAATTATTAAATTACAAAGGCAGATATACCGAACACCAAGTAACATTTTAATACATTTTTTTATTTAATTGTGTTTCAAGTGTAAGAAAATACTTGCCTAAAAACTGTAGAACCTAAGACATAACAAGAAATATTTTTTTCGGTAAAAAACGAGTATTCATTTTGACCTTAAAAATTAAATGTATAAATAATTTCAATAAAACGATATCAAAATTGACTATTTAGATACATCGACTTAGTGTAACATGAATTAACGATTATTTTATAATATTAAGAGCTAGGTACAATATATATTATATATATAATATTCAATTAATTCATCAAAGTTTAATTGTGGCTTGTGATAATCATAGGTACTGAAAAATTAATAACAATATTACAAAAATTCATGCACTTCAATAATACTTATGAAAAAATACTAAACGAGTAAACGACATGCACTTATAGGTAGCCTGCAGGTATGAAAACGAAAAATGCTTTTTAGTCATAATCGATTTTATATTTCTAATTTCCGATATATTTAGGGTCGTAGACAAGGGGGGGGGGGGGGGTTAAAGTATTCAAAGCTCCCTTACAACATGAAAAGTATATAAATGTACCTATTTATTATATAATATGTAACAATTATGATAACCCCCCCCCCCACATAAAATTCCTGTGTACGAAACTGCAATGGATATATAATATGAATAAGTTTCAACTGGTTAATTTCTCATGCTATTTAATACTATTAAAATAACTTATTTTCGATGATTAAAATTTTTAAATATAAATAATATTTTTCTATGTTGTTATAATTGTTAAAATCAAATATAATAAGTAATAGATTAAGTAATAACATTAAGAGTTCAAACCTTGTAATCAGTTCCTATATAATCTAAAGTAGGTACTTATAATTTACTTCACAATCGTATACAGTCATAATAATTCACTAACAAAGTGATAATTTTACAGACAATGTTACAATATAATGTCATAAGATTATTAAAACGTGTATAATCGTCATATTTATTATGATAAATATATATTTATAATGTGACTTTTCAATGTAATTGGAGCAAGGACACTACGATTTAGAAGTGAAAAACAAAAAATAATTAAAGGGATTACAACTGAGGGAAAACGAAATTATCTTTAAATATACAGTACGGCCTGCAAGGAGTTAATTTTAATATTATATGATATATTATAATACATCATTATAACTATAGTATTTAAACGTAATACTTAAATTATTGTATACGTATAATATATTAATAGTTATATAATAATATAATCATATCCAAACAATAGAAATGTATTTTAAAGCAAAATTTAATTTTTATTAAACGATGATTTACGGAACTTTATGGAAGGGGGAATGAAGGACCTTGTGTAATGTTTTATCCTTGAAAATAACAGTATTAATCTTTAATTTTGCTGTAAAATATACAATGATGTCAGATTTTGACCAACTTATTTAAATGTCCAAATTTAAGAGCACCGTTTATATTTTTGTAGCTTAATGTTTAAGGTTTATTTAATATTTGATTTATATTTTAAATTATTCTACTTAAACGGTTCATAACATGTTTCAGAATTTTACCAATAAAGTGCATCATTAATAAATCATAATATGTTAAAGGCAGATAAGTTAGTTATGGCCTGTCTTACTAGTTACTATCCAGTTAGTAATAACTACACATGTATTTATCTAATTATAATATAAAGCTACAACTATAATATTAATATGTTCTCAATTTTATATTCATAACATACCTATGTAGGTAAGCAGGTACATATATCAAATTTATTATGTTAATATTGCACCTGTATTATATAATTTCAAACTAATAAATTATGTAAAATCAAATTTTAGTACTCACAAGTATTCGTTTTTGATTTGTATCGGTTTACTAAGTATTTAAAATTTGAATATTTAATTCATATTTTACTAGGTACTTACATAATATTATATATATACTTACCTACCTACCTATATTTCTTTTTTGTTTTTCTGTCTAAGCTATAGTTAAATGTATACTTCTTATTGCACGGCATAATGTTACCTTTGGATGCAAGCGTGAACAATATTTAAAATAAAATAGTTTTAATAATACTATTCACATATAGTACCATTAATTGTGTTCCTGTAAAGCTACTATTTGCATATTTAAATAGTAAATATTCTCTGAATATGCGTGTGTGACTATAAGATTCACTATTTTACTGTGGTATAGTCCATAGGGTTATTGTTTACAGTTTGCTTATATGTTCTCCACAGTAAAATAGTATACACTATAATAGCTAATAGGACACGCCATCTATAAACGATAATGTTCAATAAGTTATATAATACATAATATATATTTTTTATCAGTATATATACCTATATAGGTATTATAGTAAACTTCTACTGTAAACCAGTACACAATTACTTATTACAGTGTTCATATATTATTATATGCGACAGTTGTTTTCTATTAATTGTTATTTTTTTTTTTTGTTATTAATGTGCATTTTTTTAAAAAATCAAAATCAATAATATATTTTTACAAATATAGGTTAGGTGCACTCTTAATTTTGAATGTTGTTATCCTGAATTTATAACTTAATAATTATGTAAATTCGTGTAATCTATATTAAATAAAATGAAATAATTTTTTTATATAATATTTTAACAATTAACTATAGAAATATGTTTGGACTAATTTTTTTTCTCAAAATATTATTAAAATTTTACAAATTATTTTAGTGATAATAAAATATTACCTTTGAGTGCTATACGTCTATACACCTAGTCGATCTATGATGTATGATCTTAATATAAAACTAATAATGATCAATAAATAATGAATAAAATGCACGCAACCCGATGATTGAAACTGCATCATACAAGTATAGAGCTCTGAGCTGCATTATAAGAGCAATGCAAAAATAATCATTTACGAGGTCAAACGATGAAGGCCAAGCCCAGAGCGACGAACGCGTCGTCTTTTGGCATTTCGCAACCTTACGGTGTTTCCGCACTAGTAAATTTTCTGTAGTATATTGGTGTTAAAATACCATGTGGCACCTTTTGACTTTAGAGCCTTGAATAAACTGAGACGAAAGTCCAATTTTGTTGAACAAAAAAATAAAACGTGAGACCATCACAGACTACAGCTAGGGCACAAATTTATACATCTTGAACTGTAGATCTATACACGCGAGGCCATCAAGTTAAAATCACAAAACCCTATAGTTATAAGTGGTCCGTATATTTTATAAATTTATACACAATTTTCCACTGTGGTGGAGGTACAAAATAAACGTGGGCAAATCTTTGAAATAATTTGCAATTTTAATAATGATGATGACTGTTGAAAATGCTAAAGTCGCACGGACTATTTTGATAATTTTAATAATAACAATCTCGTTTTAAAATGTTTTCGTAATAAATACCTTGTATTGTTTACCTACACAATACATGTATCACAACACCGATGATATACATTAGTTTAGTTTGGGTTACCATAGTCCCATAGGTACGTAATATTGTATTATATAATATGCATCTAAAAAAGCGAAGTTAATAATTTGTATACTATACGTCTATGCCTATTATGCCTATTAAATGCGTATTATCTCAATTTACATTATCATCCCATGGTTACAAATATAGGTTCAATTCCTGTCTCATTGACAGCATCTTAAAGTATAAAACGGAAATTTTTTTTAATTAATAATATGTTTAAAGCACCAATCGTGGGGAATGGGTGGGGTTCTAAGGGGGTTATGGCCTCCCTGGAATTTTGTTTACCCCCCCCCCCTTGCATTCCGTAATTTCTTTTAGTTTCATTTTTAGAATATATTATGTTGTGTACCAGAAATATAATAGGCCATATAAATTCATCACGCTACGCCTATGATCGTGGGTGATGCTGAATGATGCCTACCTATTATAGTTTCTACATAATATTGTATATTATGTAAGTACTATCATATTCACGTACAGACTGTTATAAAAAGCCGTAACCCTTGTTGTATAAATTATATAAATTTATAATATAATTTAATTTAATTTAAGGTACCTAATCACTAAAATATTAGGCGCTGAAGTAAATGCGTAAATAATTTATCAGTAGGTAGGTACAACATATTAAATTAATTTTAGAATGTAGAGTATGTATCAGTGGCGCATCAACCTGCTGTGTGGGTGGCGTAACCCAACGTCAGCGCCAGACATTTCAAAGTGGGCCAGAGGGCTGATTTTCCATGCTTCCTACTATGAATGCGAATAATGAAATGTATATAGATATAAAATGATGTAATAATATTAATCATTATAGAAACTATAAACAAACGTACCTACCAAATATTAGGTATTTGATTGCGGCCTTGGTTTTATACTATCTGACTTAATAATATAAAGTCCGATTTATAACTATACTTTATGATTTCATCCATAAACATATATACATATATAAATGTACTATGGCCATTGCATCGGATACATATGGTTAATCAATTTAAAGTTTAAATTAAAACTACCTATTTATTTGTATAATGCAAAATGCAAATTAAATTAAATTATACCTATTTAATATAATTATATTGCAGCAGCTGTAATACAATATAACTCATTAACTATATGTTGACAAAAATAATATAAGTCCACGGGTGTGTTGTGGACTGGGGAGTATATGGCGTATACACGTAGGTATACTAAGTCATAAAAATATTTATAAACAAATGCTACACGAAAAAAAATTACTTCTATAATATAATCATTCGGTTGACAGTGGCCGATAGGTAGGTATATTACTTTGTTATTTGTATTATTCTGTGTTAAATTGTATTTATTTTAAAAAAAACTTTTTTTTTGTAATTGCAATGGTATAAATTAATAAATTATGGTTCTTTGTGTATTATACAGTATTTGAATAGTAGCATATATAAATATAATCGATGAAAAAGTAATAAGTTACTAATACATACTATTCACAAATACATAATTGGATATAACAATGCTTAGGTAGGTAACAATTGATCCCATAAATTATTTTTCATCGAAGTTCTAAAATGTCAGTTTTGCCACTGGTATCTATATATGGTGCCTATATATATATATATACTGCCACCGATTACCTATACGAACATAATGATATTATAATTAATATAATAACATACATTGGGATATATATACATCATTCAAACGATTCTGGATGTTCAGAATTGTTAACATTTTTTAAAGTCGTTAAACTCTAGTTTTGATACAATTAAATACATACCTGAAGACTATTATAAATCTAAGAACTAAGACTAAAAAAAAGCTTATCCGTCAGTAAACTATGATGGTGTTGGGAAGAGGGAGGACCATCGACTATAATTATAATAGTAATTATGAAAGATACAAGATTTGTATATTTTTGAAAATCTGAATACTATTTACACTGAATTTTTTGATATTTATTTAAAATGTAATATTTAGTATCACAATATTCACTCTGAATTTACTGTTTGGTAACACGACTTGACAGACTTCAATAAAATAAAATATATTGTATTTATATAGGGCTATTAAATAAATTCCATTCAAATCATATAATGTAACAGTTTGATGGGAGTGGAGGAAGTAGGTACTTTGCACACAAATAATATTGGGAAAAAGCTTCAAAGTGTTGTCACCGCCGCTGCCTTTAGGGTAGTTTAGGTTCATAAATATAAATTGATGTTTATACTTTCAATAGGTATACTAATATATAAATATATAATGTTATTTGATGAATCTTTACACAAATTACTATTATTATATTGCATAAAAAACCACACAACAAAATGATTTAAAAAAGTCAAATCAAGCTTACTTGTTTAGAATAAAAGTAGTATTTAATGAATTTGTAGAAGTTGGTATAGTACTTGTAAACAAGTAGCCAGTATAGGTATAACAACGCATTTTATGTCAGATTATTTTATAAAGAAAAAAAACCATAGCGCACGCTACTTGATATATTTTGTCCTCTACAAGGAATGTCTATGAATCATAAATATGTTTTTAATAATAGGTAACCATGACAACTAAAACCTTACGAAAAATCGGTCGGAAACAAAAAATGTGTCCAGCCCAAAAACATATTTATGTTAAACATTTTTAATTTACACAACGTATACGTATTTGATTATATGAATGAAACCTATTAAGTAAACATGTATAGTGTATACAATAATATTATAATATATTAATTATTATTTATTACAATATAAATAACCGATTAGTATATATTATTATTATATGTATTAAGTACTTTAAATGACGTATTAATATGCCACTATTAAATAATAAATATAGACACTATTCTATAATCTACCGACTACCAACTACATCTGTATAACTATAGGTATTATATCGTAAAAGAAATAATGTAGAATATATAATTTTGATAAAAATATGCAAATTGAATAGAAAATATTCTTTAAACGTATGACTTATGCGTTAGATTATAATATAATAGCATGACAGAGTCACCTGTTAATATTTTTGGAGGGTTACATTAAAAATTCAATAATTTTTTGGGGGGGGGCATTAAAATTTCATAGATACCTATATCTATACTTGTTTAACCAAAGAAAGGGAAGGCAAAATCAAAAAATAAAACCTCAATATTTCTCCATACAAATATCTAATAGTTTAAAAAATAAATTTCTTGTCTACTGGCCAGATAAAATTCCTGTAGTATAATATGAGATACTAAGAATGAGTATACAGAGGTGACACGTGCAGGAATATACGCTGTCAACAATTTTAAACTACGCGTTCGCAGTTTGCACAAGCACAAGTTGACCCGAGACTCGAGAGAGGTGGCTCGTCAATATAATTTTATCAAAGTGAAAATGTGTGATACTATAGGTAACGATTAAAATAATAGTATTATGTAATTATCAACAATTATAATATTATAGTGGCGAGCGGTCCCTTTATACCTATATAGGCACAGCAACGCCGCGCGTGCGCAGTCGAAGGCCGTATGCATAGATGTAGCTATATCATAATAAATGATTCAAACCCAAATTAATGCGTTTTTAATCTTTAACTCGAACACGTTAATATAAAACTCAACATTTTGACTAAAATATACTGTTCACTATCACACACAAAACGCAGAATGGACAGGTGGCTGTGACAATATTGTGACACACGAATATCGGTAGGGGGCGATTGAACTTCGTGTCTTTGTACATAGTTTGTAATCGGAACAATTCTATTTATTCTTTTGAAGACAAATCAATGTGTTACGGTTCATTCATAGATAAAGTCTATACCATTGTCATCCCTCTCATTTCGCACTTTGAGGCGCATATTATATAATAGGAATAGGGAAGCGCACGCTTTTATTAGATACACTATATATATATATATATTATAGGTAGGTACCTACCTTCAGATGTTATATGCATAAGATCAAAAAAAAACGCGTGTTAAGTCACGACTGACGAGTGGTTTTTGTAATTATTGTTATTTCATACGGGTAAACGATACGTATGAATAGCCATAACGAAGGATGCTGACGACGGTATAAAAATAAGACGTAATAACCAAATATTATGCAACACTTTTCATTTAGTTTTCGTCTTCAACAATAATAGTTTATTTCTCTACAATATGATATTGTATAAGTCCAGAGTCCACGCGCTAGAACTTAGAAACAAATGTACACGGAATGATCGAATACCCACTACACCAATAGGCAATAACCTATAATTTTCTGAAAGGCGATAGGAGGCGGTAAAATCGCCGGGAAAGCCTGCCCCGGGTATGGCACTGTGGTACAGTGTGGTGTGCGGCGGTGTGCCGCACGCATAGGTGTAGACCTATAAATTATTAGTTTATAATCGCCGCAGGTGTGCCTTTGGGCTGCACTATATTATTATAAACGTGCCACGTGCGTATTGTTACAACGAGATTTCGTCGCCAATCGTCGACGTCGTTTCATTTTTTTTTTTCTCAAAAAGTGTCGTCCGAAAAGGACGAATTCGATAAAATAATTTCAAGGCGTGTAATCGGCATATTAACATGTAATTTACCGACATACGCGACCAAAAAAATATACCTAACCAAATTTTTCCGGTAGACATCCACCTACCATCACCACCGTCGTCGACACCGCCGCCGTCCACCAATACCCACTAAATATTATAATATACCACCAACGTGGCAGACGACTACGTCTCCGTGGCATGTGGTATGCGCCTATGCGGTATTCACGCGTGTGCAATATATATATATTTTAATGATATGCGCAGTGCAGCAGGTCTCGCTCAAGGTCAAGCGGACCGCTCCGCCGGTGCGGTGGTTGCGGCGGCGTCGTCGTAGTCGTCGTCGTCGTCGTCGTCGGGTAAAAATGTTTTTGCGCGTCTGCCTCGGACGACGACGGTCCCGGCAACGTCCTTGCTTTGCCCTTCGTCGCAACCGCACGCGCGAACACACGCGCGCGTCGTCCTACCGAACTGCATTTCGTTGAAAATCGCGCCCGTGGCTGCCGAACGATGCGCACAAAATATTATAATAATATAATAAGAAATATTATTGTGTTTGCGTTGTACGAAATCAGAGTCAGCTCTGCTTCTATACACATCGCGGCAGTGGTGACTCAAACCTCGATATGGACACCTAGTGCCTATATCATAATATTATACTATATAGGACTATTAGAAATTCTCTGGGTAAAAAAAGCATCGGAGAAAAAGCATATTATTTTCATTCTACTTCAAATCAACTCGACTCGACTAGAGACCGCGCGCATCCCTTAGCGTTCCCTCAGTGGAATTGGCAGACCGCAGCTGAGTCGGCGTGTCCCAACGCCGCGAATAAGGGGACGCGACGGGCGAGCCCCTCCCGAAAACGGCTTTTTCCGCCGCATGATGCGTAATAACAAGTCATGATACGGAGCAAGAACATGGTCTAGCGGCCGACTTTTCGCGGCGGAATAAGGACCGGCAAAGGCCTCGACCCATATAGGTGTAATATTGTTATTTATTATTATAACGACAAAGTCCGCCGCGAAAACTGTCGTGACTCCGCCGGCACGGTAATGTGCGGCCGCGACGTTTGCAAGCCTGTTGCCGCGCGCGCGGTATCCGTTTTGCTCGGTCGTCCGTCCGTCCGCCGAGTGCCGACGAACGCTTCGCTCTCTCAGTCGCACCGGCACGGCCGCCGTCTCGCTCGCTCCGCCAACCGTCTATAGCGCGCGCGCGCGCGTCCCGTCTCTCTCTCGGTGGTCGCGGCCGTCCGTCACCTCCGCTCGGCGCTCACTCGACGATAGCCTTGAACCGCCGCCGCCGCTACGCGCCGTCCCTACGTTTCGTTCGCTGTGTGCGCGATTCCTTCGGACCAATCGGATCGTTCGTGTCGTCGTGTCCGCTCCCGCGTAGGGTGCCGTTTCCGTCGTTATTGTTTACGCGATATTTTTTTTTTCTGTTCGTCTTATTTCTCAAACGGCATTTTGCCGCATCAGTTGTTCGCTGTCGCCGTGTCGCTAAGCGTGTGATCCTCGCCGCGATTCTCGTATCGACCGTTTTTGTGCTAGACTCTCGAGTGTAACTCCGTCTGCTGTGTAACAGTTATCTACCCACGTCGTCCCATGTGCCGTGAATTTTGATAACCGCGCTCGTGTGGTACGTATGTTACCATAATATTTTTGGTATTTTTTGTTGTTATTGTTGTTGTTGTTGTTATTTATTATTATTATTATCATTATCATTATTATTATTACTACTTCTACTATTGCTACCCGTGCACAGTTCGTCGCTTTTATTTTCGCGCGTGCGGCCGTGACGACTGCGGCCGCGGCTGTCGTTGCACCGTCGGCACTCGGCGACGGCGTCTAAGTAGGACAAACCGCGCGCGCACGCCGCCGCCTCCGCCACTGCTTCCTCCGCTACCTCCGCCGCCGAGGTAAACGAACTGTGCGAGTCGAATGGGAAACTGGACCGCAGTGATGAATTCATTACGCTCTCGCCGTGTGCGTGGAGTAGGTACTCTTTCTCGAAAGTGTGACCATAGGGCTTTCGGTTTGAATTTTTATCCGCATTTCCCCTTACGACGTCATCCGCGGCATTGCGAAATAATATTGACATAATATTTTCCACCGTCGAGACCGGCTAGCATGTGCATCGGATAGTCGTCCGGTTCAGAGGACGGGCCTCTCGGCGAAACCGACCGTAGAAGGATTTCCAGAAGGATTTCAACCCGTCGGTGGCCGCTGGTTCCACCGACCTGCGCGTGTGTCGGTTTGTGCTTCGTCGTTTTACTCCAGTCGACTTGCAACGGGTAGTACCATAGGTATTATAATATTATTATGTACAGCTCCTCAATCGTCTGCCCTATCACCGGTTACACACACCCTTGCCACCGACTGAATACAAAAACTAACTACTCTTATTCAGTTTGTGTATACTCACTATAAGTTATGGGTTGTTAAGCTGTGAATTTGTTATAATTAGTTAGATAAGAAAATATTTAATAACGACTAGGTAGATACGAAACTTGTATAGCAAGACATGTAATTGCAGGTCACTAATTAATGTACTACATACCTTTTGTAGTCATTGTCCGATTGAGATGTATGCCATTAGAGATCTTTTTATCTTAATACTGTTTATTTGGAGATAAGGTTGTTGTGGTGATGGTCAATGACATTTTCTAGCTATGTATTGTTGTGCCAAAGCGTTTTGATGAATAATTAAATTTGTTTTTCCAGGTATTTCACGATAGAAGACGAGATGCAAATTAGTCGCATGCCGATCCCGGCAGATGATTGTGCAAACAGCGAAATGTCTGTTGACACTAGTCCCTCAGATACAAAGACCGATGATTTGGAAACTACAACAAAAGTAAATGGTGATAGTCACAAAAAGTTAAATGGAACTACTGTAGACAATTCTATTGAAACTGATGAAGCCTCACAACTTATAATTAAAAAAGAAGAAGAAGAAAATGATGAAGATGATAATGAAGATGAAGATGATGAAGAAAAATCAGAAAAAGAAAAGGATAACAAAGAAAAAGATCCAGAAAACAAGACTGAACCTTTATCCAAAACTACTGATAAAATTGTGAAAAATGGGATATCTGAGGAACAAAACTCCGGAGAAACCATTAATGGTGAAACTTCTACAACTAATGATGATGATCCTATAGTAAATGAAGACAAAGATGAAGAAGTAAAGCCTATGGAGATTGACGAAACTGAAGATCAATCTAATGAGGATGTAGCTATTAAGAAAGAAACTTTAGAAGTTGACGAACCAGAAGTCACTGAAGACATAGAAACTCAAGAAACTGAAAAACATATTAACGGAAATGCAAATCAAAAGGATGAAGTTATCACAACTAGTAACGAAGTATTGAAGAACAGCGAAGAAGAAACAAATCCAGTGAATGGGGAGGTGAAACTTGAAGATGATAAACACTTTAAATCTGAAAAAGTCAATCGTAAAGTTCTCGAAGAAGAGGATATGTCTAGTGAAATTAGTACAGATACACTTTCACCTAAGCAGGTATTTATTAAATGTAAATTTCATTAGGTATATGCAATTTTTCTTCATTATTATGTAATTTTCAGATAGATGAGCCAATCGCACGCAAGAGGTCTGCTGCTAGTCACGATGAACTTAGTGTTGTAAGTGGAGCAAGTAGTGATAACGATTTACCTAAAACTAAAAAGTTACGATCTGATGAAGACCAACCTTTATTAAAAGATGATACTCGAGAACGATTGATCAAGAATATTGTACAGTCAAGTGGTAAAAATGAAGTTGAATTAAACAGAAATGTAGAAAAAATACAAAATGAAATAAAAGTAATCACAGAAATAGCACAGACTAAACGTGACGAGTTAGTTACCCTGATCAGGTTACAAAAACTTAAAGAGGAAATTATTGAACGATTAATGATTAAACTAAAAGAATTTGATGCTATTAAGACAGACAATAGCAAAGACTGGAATTTGCCAGAAATGTTTCAAATTAATTTAAGTCAGCCCGAACACATACTAAGTGAAAAGGTATTGTAACACAATTAAAAATATTTTATTAATAAATTAATCATTTCTAATTAATTTTTATTTCAACAGAATATCTTAGATATTATTGACAACCGCGGTGATAGTCAACTCGAAAAGTCTGCAATTAATAATTATGATCAGAATATGTATGCCTCTTCATCGTCTAATACTAGTATCACACCAGTTGCTTCATCATCTAATGCTCAGCCCAATGAATGGGTAGTGTCAGATAGGGTAAACCGCACCAACCGTGTTCAAAGACCGATACTGCCTAAGCCTTCTGCAGCCAACAATCATAAAGAAGGCCGTCAAGGTCCTATATTAGATGTCAAGCTAATTATTGCTGATCATCGATCAAAAAATCCTGAAACAGCTGTGACCAAAAGGGGCCGCCGGAAGGTGAATGTCAATGATTTTTCAGTACCTACATCTTCAGCTCCATTACGTTATCCGAATCCTATGGGTTTTGGTAATCCACTTCATCATACCAGTGACGGAAATTTTAAAACTAGTAAGTTGAAAAATGGGTTAATTTTATCAGAATTTGAATACTCATTAATTGCATAATTTTATCAGAATTTGAATATTTAAAAAATATTGTGTTTTGTTCAGCTATCACAAACACCCATGGAGTTCCAAATAATGTTATGGAACATGGGTCTGAACATAATCGTTTTAAAGATGTTCCTGCTTTTCCAGAAGTTACATTACATCCAGTCTCGCAGCCAATGCAGCAGCAACAACAACTACAGCAGCAACAACAACAACAACTACTGCAACAACAACAAATACAACAGACACAGCCAACATCTCTATTACATGGTAATTTTTGTCATTAAGATTTATTAAGTAAGAAATCCTACAAATTTGTATTTACAAATGACATTTTTGGCCTATCATAATATTGATAGCACATAACGAATAACAAATCTATGTATAGATATATTTCAATAATTGCCTATCATAAGTAATACCTACTATTGAATATATATTTAAAGTGTTTAACTCTTTATTTTTCCATTTGAACTGTAAAACCTGGTGGGACTGGATATTGCAGAAGTATTTTAGGTACTATCCATTAGTCATAAGCTGAACAAAAAAAATTACTTTTCATTTTATATTTTAATATAATATTATGCCTAATGCTCATATAGTTGGATTAAGAGATATGAACCTTGTATAATCAATAAAGGTGACTTTCTTAAACAAATTTAAAGGCTCAAGAGATTGTTAATATAATATATGAATGAGTGTTAGCTTAGTAAATTGAAAATTTACAAAGTAAAAAGATCACCATTCATTGTTGATTTTTAGGTTTTATGTACCTATTAATTTGATGTATTTTTGGTGAATATTATTAATTTATTCTTATAGGAATTTTAACTAAAGGCGCTGGTACACACCATTTACCACTTAGTATGTCACACCCTCCGACCAATTACTCGCCTACATTAGCAAGACTTTTAACTGCACCAGAACGATGCAAGCAAAGCAGAGGAAAACGGCAAGCACCTGCAGCTACTGTTGTCTCTTCCAATGCGGTAAATACTAATTAAATTATTAAAGTGAATTTGCTACTTACAGATACCTTACAATAGCATACATTTTTTTTTTCTGTATCACATTTTTCTGTGTCAGCTATTTATAAGTTACATTACATGCTTCCAATAACATTTAGATGAGGTACCTATACATTAAATATGATTTAGTAGGATTAAAAAGTGTTTTTATAAAAATTAAAATTACTACCTTTTAAAAAAATATAATTTTAAAATCCCAGAATAAGTTACAGGGATTGGATTTTAGGAGATGCACATCAGTTACACAATAGTAGTTTATACTTTATTGTGATATTCAATTAAAAAAAATAATGATGTATCATAAATTCATAACATTCTAAAAACAATACTGAACAAGTTACTACTGAGATGCTGATATTTCTTCGATATTTTTCTATGCTTCGTCTATAGTTTTTTTCTTTTGTTAACAGAAAGTAAGAAACATAACCTTAATTATGGCCTAGATAAGACTTTTTACAATAATAGTACAGTACACATTTTGGAGCTCACCTTCCCATGAAAATTAACATAATAAAAAACCATAATAATATATAATATTATCTATGTAAAAAACTGGTAAAAGTCAGATAAAGAAATATTAAATTTAAGAGACTTGAAGACTGTTAGGTTAGTAATAATAATAATTACAATAACACAAATCAAATTAGTTAAATAGCTTATAGGTGTTTCACAAATTACAAAATACATGCTTGGGTAGGTAAGCATTCATTTTTCAAATATTTTTTTAAAAATCCCTTTAGTATGACACCTTATAAATAATTATAATATAACTACAATTAGTTATTAAATGTTGTTTTTAAAAGAAGTGATATTTTACCATCAATGTTTTTTTTTTTACATTCAAGTTGTGACATATTCATGTATTATATTTGTAAATGTGTTGCTTATGCCTAACTTAATTTTAACTAAATCTTTCATTATACTTAATACTGTTACAATCATATATTTATCCTTCACATTGAAAATTTAACTTAATGAGTTTATCATGATAACTACTATAATATCTATATTATAATACAGTTTCTATAGGTAGGAAACTGTCTAGGATAAGAAGCCCCCCCATCATATACTGCATATTGCAGAACCATGCAGGTGTCCAACTATAATTCTGCCAAATAGGCAAATTAACTAAGTTATTTGGCTAAATGGTCTACTCTCTGCCAATACACACTTTAACAAATAAAATCAAATATGAGTTACACTGAACATGAGTGAACATTCACATATTTTTTTTGTACACATTTATGGTATGCTCAAAAGTAAATATGCTCATTACATTTTTATATTTTAGCAATCTCGTAATGAAATAACTATTACACCAGTTCAGAGTACGTCGATGTCTTCAACTTTTCAACAAAAACCAAGTTGTTCGTCAAATATACCAGTAAGATTAACCTGCTCTAAAATATTTACAACAATGTTGTTATTTATTATTTTTGTTTTTAGCCTGCTCAGGTAGATGATGAAGACGCATCTGATAGACTGGTTATTGATGAAGGACAAGATGTTATGAATGCAAACTCTCCATCTAGTGCCCCACAGTGTCAAGGTTGTATGCAAAAGCCGGCTCAATTTGTTTGTGCTGGATGTGGCAATCAATGGTACTGCAGCAAAGACTGTCAAGTACGTGATATTAAACTTTACTTACAGTTTTTTAGTCATTTAAATAATATTTATTTACATGCAACTTCAGTAAAATATTTCCCTTCTTGATTAGCTATTTTTTGTTAACAAATTTACATGTTTGGAACATGTAGTGTTTCATTGGTTAAAAAAAATATGTTCTATATAATTACAAGTTACAAAATAAAAAAAGGAACTAGATTACTTTTTTGTTACTTAACTTTTGAGTAAGTCCATTGGTCAAATAATTACATAATTACTCCTGACCAGTTTATTATTGCAGTGCTGACTTTACCGTAAGACATTTTGTTCAATGATATTGTTTACCTTCCTTAATAGAGTAAACAAATATCAATTGTAAACATGTATTTCTAATGTAAATTTCTACTAGGGTCTCCACTGTGGTCACTAATTCAGGTGAAATCTGAATTCGGCAATTAGGTATTTACCCCATGTGAGTGATTTTCTTCTGAGTATACACACGTTGTTTAGTGATTATTGATCATGTAATATTATTATGAAAATACTCAATTACAATCAACTAACTATATTTAGGAAGAATCACAAAACCATAAAAGTTAAATTTCTTACGATAACGCCAGTATTGTTATAATAAAATAGTGTGAGGAAATTATAGGAGAACAAGATAATAATTAAATTTTATCTTTAAATACAAATTATGCCACAAGAATGTTGAAATATATATAAAAGTTAATATTTTATAAGTTTCTTTATAAATTATAGGATTTTTGTTAAAATATCTGGTCTAAAAATATCCATTGATTTTCATAAGAGGTTTAAATTAAACCCTCATTAGTCAATGCCCTAGTTATGTATCCAAAAACCGCACAGCTTATCGGTCATTGTATAACAAATTACCATACATTTATAGTGGGTTAAAACCGCACACTATTTTTAGTGAAAAGATAAGATTATATTTAAGATAGGTATGTACTATTGTTTCAATTTTGGGAAGAATTTTTACGTGACTGAGATTGTATAAAGTTTTTAAAAAACGTCGGCAGTCGGTTTCAGCCAATCAAACTTTAAAAGTTTTAAATTTTTTTTAAATTAATATTTAAATTTTATAAATATTTACATTTTTTTTGATGAACTATGAGAATAATGAAAACAAATAATTAATTATACATAAGCGCGTTTTTTGTTTATCGACCTTTTTGGGCTCAAAATCATAACTGTGCGGTTTTTGGATACGACAATTTTTAAAATTGTGCGGTTTTAACCTACCAAAAGTGTGCGGTTTTTGGAGTCAACGGTATGAGTAAAATAAGTTATGTTATTTCCAACATTAATAATTATTCATTTGTTTTTGGGCTGGATATAACTTTTTTCCTAACCAAATTTTTGTAGGCTATTTTGCATTACAGTTGCCATGGCAATCACATTTTGCGTTACAGTACCTAGGCTGCTCCTAGCAATCTATGAATGATATAACTACACTACCATAGAAACAAAAAAAAAGGTGTACCCATAAAATCTAGATACAATTTTTTTTTTAAGGTTTCCCCTTGCAACTGATAAATAATGTACCTATAGCATTCTCGTTGATACATATTTTTTTTATTATAATTTTAAAAACATATAATTCAATGTTTTCTGTGCAGCAGAGAAAATATCAAGTAGCACGCTATATTTATGTAAATACGTCCATTTATATTTAAAGTTGGGATTTGTATTATCTCTTGTATAACTATTTATAGTAGATATTAAAGCATTAAAAAATTAGGTATTTTTATCTACAAAGTGAATAGAATAAAATAAAATGATTTTATATTAAAGAAACTGATTAGTTATATATAAAAAAGATTATTTGACATGTTCAACGTCATGGTACACGGGTAGTCGACATCATAAACATTGCCCAGGTCACCAGTGTCAACAAATATGTGTTCCCTTTGATGATTCATAATTATGATTGGCGATGAGATGACATTTTGAAATATTTTGTAGGCGATCAGGTATTGTTTCAAGAAGTTACGCTATAATTGGTTTTTATTTTTGTTTATTTTTGTGTTGGCATTATTGTTGGCTATATTTTTTCCCTGAAATAGTCGACTAGACATATTTTTAGTGTGGCGACACGGGATATGCTTTGGTAATTCTAGCGAAGCTCAACTTGTTAATATATATTTTTTATTGTATCTTGAACTAATTGTTATATAGTAATAAACAAAAATTAAACTTTGCTTACTAAAATGTAAAATTATTTTTATTTTGTTTACAGATCGATGCTTGGGATGATCATTCAGAAGTCTGTAGTGGTTAAATTAATTATTTAAATGTGACATTTGTGCCAAAAAAGATCTCTTAAAGATTAAACTAAACAATTTGAAACCGGTAGCTGGCTACCAAAATCGTTTTAGTAGTTGACTTTGGTCTAGAGTACAGACCCTTGGTGTGAATCTAAGTCAATTCACTATTTATGTGTATGAATTCATTATATTTGTGTAAATGTTAAACGATTATACACATAAAATTAATCTTTATTAGGAACTGACAAATTGTTATAATATACCTATTTTTAAGTATATGCTACATATGAATGTGTATATATTATTATTATTTTTTTTTTTATAAATTATATTATATATGTCTTAATAATTTCCTAATTCCACACTAGCTTAACTGTGTGTGCGTGTATTAAAATCGTATAGTCTTATTTTGAATACATAAAATATCGTGGGTTAATGACTGTTAATTAAACCACCCACGGTATGCTTGTTGTTAAATTGATACAAATACAATTATTGTTTTTTTTTTCGATATGAAATAGAGACAAATTTATAGTGGCTCATAATTTTTTTTTTTATTTAAATTTACTTGTGGACATGATGCACCTCCTTAAAATATAAAATAATATTTAAATTATTTAAACTATTCTACTAACCATTAAGGTTTTCATTACTTGTTATAATATTATATTGTATTGTATTTAAGCATATTGATTAGTTATTAGGATTTGTTTGTTTGTTTATTATTTATATTTGTTTTTTTCTTTTTTATTTATTCATTTTTCTGAGTTTGTAATATTATTTAAATCTAAAACCCTAATATCACATTCAAACTGTGGATAAAACTATATCTTGATATATGGTTGTATGCATACACTATGGTGTTATATATTATAACTAATTAATACAAACAATGGAATATAAAATAATGTTTTATTGGAACGTATTAAGAACCAAGTGTTTTCTTTTTTGTTGTTGTTATTTGTTGCCTAGTAACATTTTGTACACAATTTCATATGTACTATGTCTGTTATTTAGTGTGTGCTACTGTGCAAGTGTTAGCAGTCAAATCATTTTATCTCTCAATTTGCATGAGGTAAGTGTTACCAAATAATAATTGTGTCTTATACTTGAAATATTATACATTCTCGATGAGGTGCCAATAATGAATTATGTAGTGTTTTCAAACAGTATTTAAATTATGTTAGTATATCAGGTATATCATGTAAAGACTTATTTTATTAAGTTTTCACTTTGACTGTTTGGGCTTAGGTGGTAGTGGTGAAGATGATGATTTTATTTGTACAAGAAATACAATGTATTTTTAATTATAATTATGATAAAACCTTGTTGGCTTATAAGTTAGTTACCTGAATAGTTATTACTATTTATGGTATTTCAATGGCAGATATTTATTAGATATATTTTATAATAAGTATTTCAGTTGAAATTAGGGGGGTGGAATTAGTATTTTGGCACAAAAACTCAGTGCCAGTTCACTTGAACTCAAAGTTCAAATAACACTATTCCATATTAATTTACAGCTGCCTTATTATCTACAAAAGAGTAACAGACTACGAGTAAAGTGTAAACTCTATTTTTTGAAAGAACGAAAAATTATTGATTAACAATAAAATAAGACCTTACCTAGAATACTAACAAAAGTTTAAAAATTCTCATATATACCTATGAAGAGTCAAACTATTTTGAAAATGTTATTATGACGTAGATATGGAAAGTGATCTTACTAAAATTTGGTGAAAATTATAAGTATCAAAGTCGACAGTTATTTGAGTCTTAGTTACTACCTACAAATGTTTTTATTTTTTTTCCGGACACTTAAAAATGACTAATAATTTTTTTCCTTTAAACCCTCATAATATATTACCAACTATTTGATGTAAATACTAGATTAAATGATGTTATATTAGATTCACTTTTCTATCTGAAAATATGCTGAAATAGAAAAATGGAAGCATTTTTACATCCCCAAATGCCAAAAGGGCTTCAGACTGAAAAAAAAACATCATTGTAAAATCAATTTGTATTAGGTACCTACGACCTACTTACAGCTTGATTTTCCCTGCTCAGAATTTAAATTAGGTATATGTGGAGGGATAAATATATTATTAATTAGTAATAATTATCTACTTCATGAAGACTTTGATTAGGGGGAAATTTTCCCTGGAGCTATGGAGTATAAATGTAGCTACATAAAATAAAACAAAACAGGTACAATAAATTATGAAACAAAACAATATCATCATAATATTATTAGAGTTATTACCTACATTAAAATATGAAATTATGAAACAACTGCAGTGACAATGAACAATTACGTCTTATACCTACCCACCTACCCCAATTGGATATTAGAACCAAGTCGTGGTGACAATATTGTCATATTTTAAAGGTGATTTTGAAAGGATTTAATATAGATACTTGTATATTTTAGAAAATTAAGGTTTCAGAAATATAGTAAAAATATATTGGACTACGTTATGTTATTTGGCATTAACAAGACTTAAACGGTTAACCTAACTATTTATTAATCATACTAATCATAAGAATTATAAACTAGGTAGATCATAGTCAAATACAATTTTAATGTTTAGAAAACCGTGTAAACATATTAAGTAATTTCATATTAGAAGTTATAAAGTTATGAACATATACAGATTAAAGACATAATTTTTTTTAAGCATTTTAAATTCAAATTTTGACAAAATCCATCATAATCGCAAACATTATCAAATTATTTTGTATTTAAAAATGTATATAATGTTCAATTTTTATAGCAAAGAACAAAAAGTTCAAAACAAGATTAAAATATTGATAAATATAAGTTATACCTATTTAACTATTGCAATAACAGGTAACAACTTGGCAAAAAAAACAGCGGTAAAACAAAAATATTTACACCAGACCAGTTTTGAACTAAATTTATTTGTTGTAATTAAAAAATAATAGGTAACCCTACTGAGTTAGAATCTTAATCAAATACTTAAAGTACTTACCTACATTTTATATATAGACCTGATATTATAATGTTTAAAATATTTTACATTTTGTAGAGTCTGCATAGTACCAATCTAATAACTTATTATTATAGCAAAATTACATTAAAAACACAACATCTAGGACGTTACCAAATAGGTATGTGATTTTTATTTATTAGATTTACTAAATTCGTTACCAAATGTATTAATTTATTTTTTCCGTTATTAATTAAGTTGTGTTTTGTATGTAATTCTTTTGCTTTTTTTTTTATTATTGTTTTTATAAAAAAAAAATTTACATCATATTATGTTAGCACTAGTATTATTGGCGTATTATGAAACCGGACCCGACTAGAAGAATATGAGTTCTAATATTTACTCCGATAACCATAGGTGGTCTCAAGATTTGAATTTTGAAAGGAATTAATAATTAGTCTCGTATACATTTTAAACATAATATAACGAGCCCATATGAACCCATGGCTGATTGGCCATTCGCTGATAAATTATTTAAACTAAAAGCTGTTTTTGAATAAATTTGGATTATCCTAAGTGCACCTATAATTGTATAATTAATTTTAATTAATGTAATCTAAACACTACCTGCAGCCACATCTTAATTGGTTGACGGAATATCACTTCACGCGTTAACTTCGCACGCTAAGTACTGTGTTGGCAGCTATTGTAAGTCGATGAAAAACAAATGCAATTAATTGAAAACATTACTTTGCTTTACTTTAAACACTATGTTATATAAATATCAAACTTAAAAAAAGTTAAACGTCTATTGGATACATCCATTAAAACAATTTACTGTAAAAATATTACAATATATAAATAAACTAATTCTATTCGATTAAACAGTGTGTAGGCTCAATCGTCGTCAACAATAATCAATAGGCCAACACAGTATAATATCAATTTTATTTTATAAACGACATGTTAACTGTTTGTATTGCGTCATAATAATATATTATAATAATAACGATAAAAATTAAAAATAGGTAGGTATATAACGTCATTGAAGTTACTTCAAGTATTACTTATGTAGTTATTATGTAGGTATACCCATACAATAGTATATTGCAGTGGTTTTCAAACTGGGTGCCGCGGCACACTGGTGTGTCGCGAGCATTCACTGAGTGTGCCGCGGTCTTTCGAAAAGTTCAACAATTCGTACGACAATGAAATTATAAAAATATAATTAATAAAAATTTGTCAGGCCATCAACCACACATTTCTAATTAAATGTACGTATATAATTATAAATCAATGCAATTTTGATCATCTAGTTATTCAGTGCAAAAAAAAAAGGTCGGTGTGCCGTGAAAATTTTTTGAGGATCACGGTGTGCCGCGTTCAATAAAAGTTTGAAAACCACTGGTATGTTGTGTGACAAGGGCTGGAAGTGAGCAATTTCATTCGCGGGCGACGTGCAGTGTAGCGAGCCGCATTTCACTAAAGACCGAAATTGCCTTAACGCACGAGCCACACGTACTATTTTTCGTCACTCCTCTACGTTCATCGATCACGGCAAGTCGGCAAAGGTTATGCACTATGCGGGGATCTGTGCAACCAGCTAACCAGACTATTCTACGAAAACAATTTCATGAAAGAAATTTGTCCGCTCGTCGTACAGGGAGGTTATAATAATATGAATATAAGACGTTACCCGCGATGTACGATCTACATCGTGATGTAACGTAAAGTCGACACAAAATAAAAATAAAATATAAAAGCACGAATCGTTGTTTCATTCATGTTTGCCGGGGGGCCATCGCCCAGCCGCTATTTCAGTTAACAGGTACCTACTATAATTGTTTTATCACTAGCAAAATAAAAACGGTAGTTAATGTGCCGACTGTATTATCAGAGCTTTTTGACTTTTTACACCATACCATTGATTATAAATACTAGAATTTATTTATTTATTTATTAAATATACTATTAATTAAATTATTAATTGGTTACTGGTTATTTCTATCACATCTATTTCTTATCACACACTATACACACTGCACGTTACGACACACTAAGAAGTCGTCTTTCTTATATTTGTATATATTTTGTACAATATATTTTTATACTTAGGATTACGATTATCCACCAATTTTGGGGGTACACCCACCTCTTAAAATTGGTGTGGCAGCCGCAATACATGGGTTCGGCGCCACTGAACAACCGTAACGAAATACAACTCAGTGTGACAGTGTTTTGTGTTTGACATAAAGTAAGTTTATCATGCATGAATCACATTTAATTATCGAGAATACAATATGGTATTTAATCTAGTACCCCCCCCCCCGTCTTGGCTAAGCCACTGTACAGGCAGACAGCGCATACTAGCATACTGCATAATTTATAGTTTATGCACAGAATTCTGTGGCTTATGTCAAATGCAGAAAAATGCTTGTCGATTTTTCATCTAGACGAATTATTACGTTTATCTGTTATTTTTATTTATATCTTCTAGCCACCAACACTAAGAATTATTCTACTCTTCGTTTAAGGTATTGCGCAATATTAAATAATCATAAAGAAAAAAAAAGTAAGCAAAGCAAACATAATAACCGTCTCCTCTCTCGTGCAATAATACAGTGGCCGGTGTTGGGACCGAGTTTTCCGTACTTTAACCGGCAGCCCTCGGGTCTCATTCTGTGCATAGTTTTTTTTTCATTTTAAAGTCTTCATTTCTTCAAACTATTAACATATTTTCAGTGAGCGCGGCCGCTCATGACTTGAACGGCCCAAAATTATCGTAGCCCACCTGGTTTTCTCGGTAACTCGCTGGGCCAATCTGGCCGCAGAGAATTAATACCTAACTAAAATACCAACTATGAAAAATAGATCAAATATGGTAGTTAGACGATATGTCTAGTCAAACGATCGGTATATAGTACGGATCTTTCCGTTCCTCTGTCTGCGGTTCCGAATGTGCTTGAATGTTCTTGTGTTTTGACGTTCAAGACGTGCAGTTAGATTATGTTTATGAAGATTGAATGGTGCTCGATCATTAATTTCACAAAATATTATAAATTGGGATCTAAATTATTAGAATTTTTAAAAATTTGAATTATCGTGATTCCATGGTCACAGTAATACATCGTACTACTCTAGCGCGATCTATCATCATTTTGATGTTGGTAGGTTAATTCTTAGTGTTCGGACCACGGTGTAGATAATACACCTACTTACTTTGATGTGTTGAATTTATTTTGATAAGTGTCCTTTATATTGTTATTTTATTTAACGATCATGTTTTCAATAGCGACGACATCTACTATTAGATATAAACTAGTACAACAAATATTTAATAGTGTTATAATAGGTAACTGTGTGAGCAGCGGCGTCATTTCAGTTTTTTTTCCTGGTGTGCAAAATTTTAGGCAGGCCAGTTTTAACATTTAACCAGGCCAATTTTAACATTTAATATTTAAACAATAACCATGCCGTTTAAACTACGTTAATATCATCTCCTTCCCTTTTATCATCCTAATTAAAATTACTCATATCAACTAATGTATGATATTGTAATTTTCAAATAGCTAGCAGTTCAATGTATTAAAAGCTTATATAAGCAACTAAAACAAGTAGCAAATAGCGGCCAACAGAAGCCATTTTACTACTATTTGGAGAAATAAAAAGCAAATGCGATAAAAAGGAATTTTTTTTATAAATGTATTTAGAGAAATAAACACTATTCAATATGCATACAAAATATAAAAGATTATTAATTATTTTTAAATTTAAATCAGTGGATATCTACGGGTTCTCTCTTATATTATAGTATTAGTATGCTATGCTTACACCACTATAGCTGATATCAGCAAACTGGCGCAACTATCTTATATGTGTAATGAAACGCGCTTCACACAGTTATCAAATAGGGATAAATTTGATGATAAAGCTGATAAAAAAATAAATATATATTACATGCATGAATATTTTATTTAATGTTTAATAGTAATCATATCGGTGCATAGGAGCATCAATGGAGGGCCAATTATTTACTCTATTATGTTAGTGGTGCCATCGCACACCTTGCCCCCCCCCCAAATGATGACCATGTGTGTGAAGGTGACCCATAAATTTTATATGCTATAGAAAATAGATATGAGCCTCCCCCCCGCTGACTTTAAAGTTTAAGGCACACCTACCTTCCTAAATCCTAGTTACGCCTATGCTGGCCTTGCAAGTGGCCAAGTGACCGTACCCGTGGCTTGAGTCTTACTTAGGTACCTAAATGTTTTTATCCAGCGTGCTGTAAACAGATAATTATATCCTTAACTATAGATTATTATAGCCTATAGTTTATTACCTACATTGGTGGTCCTACATTGGATAGGTGTTTTAGAATTTTACTCTTATTATTGTAGCCTGCGGGGTAATGTTGGCTACACTATCTCCTCCCACCTTCTGTCGGTACAACTGTGTGTGTTTGTGTGTGTGTTTTGTTTGTGTGTGTGTGTGTGTGTGTGTGTGTGTGTGTGTGTGTGTGTGTGTGTGTATGTGTGTGTGTGTTCGAAATCCACACATTTTATGTTATATATACGTTACACCTTTTTTCTTTTAAAAGCTAACTTTTTAAGTATTATGTTCTTTTGGATTATTATGTATTAAATCCTATCTTTTAATATTTTTTTTTTTTTTTTTTTTTTTTTTTTTTTTATTAGAAGAAACTTTGTAAACAATTAGCTTCGACAATTATGATTATAAATATTACATAGAAAACAATATTAACAACAAAAATAATATTACAGATAAATTAAATTTTTAAAACCAGTCTGGTTGATGAAGGATATAAGTGAGGTAATAATTGGTACATTTGGTGAAGAGAGAATGGATTGAGTGTCGAGTTTGACATTAAAGGAGTGGATTAGGGTGAAGAGGGTATTGCGTTGGGGAACCAAAGAGGGACAGTGAAAAAGTATGTGTGAGATATCGCAAATCATGGGATCGTGAACGTGGAACATACATAAGGGAGAGTCATTGAGAGAAAGTTTATAAGAGTGAGAAGGTAGTAAGGTGTGTCCAAATCTCAGACGTGAAAAAGAGGTAATTGTTTTACGATTTAAATTGAGGTTGTGAAACCAAGGATGAGAGGGAATAGATGGTGAGATATTTTTGTACCAAGAGGCATAATTGGGGGCTAGTTTGTTCCATTGGTTGCGCCATAAATTATAAATATGGTATTTTAATAAGGGACAAAAATCGGTCCAGGGAATTAGAGTTGGAGAAGGACAGCAGAACGAGGAGGTAGATTTTGCAATGGAGTCCGCTATTTCATTTCCTTTTATACCAGAGTGGCCAGGCACCCAAAGGAATTCAACTATAAATCTGAAAGGGTAAGTTCATATAGAAGTTGCCTGATCCTAATGGAAATAGGAGAAGGACGGGAATTGAAAAAATCGGAGGAGAGGCTAGAAGAGACATGATAAGGAATCGGAGACGATAAGATAACTGCTGGGGGGGAGGGCAGAGATGGTCGAAAGGGCTTCTAATATTGCGAAGCATTCCGTAGTGAATGAGGAGGCAGAAGAGGGTAGATTATTAGACATGGAGATGTGTAAGTCAGAATGAAAAAAGCGTAACCAGCCGAAGAGGGGAAACTGAACCATCTGTATAAATTAGGGTGGAGTTTGGAAAATTATTTTGAATGTAGTCTAAGAAAAGATTGTTGACGATGATGGGTGATATAGATTTAAGTGCCTTGGAAGTAAAGTTCAGAAAATGTCTGTTGGTGTGAACTATAGGTGAGTAGGAGAGAGCCAAATAATTAATTTCATATAAGGGTAATATTTTAGAATTGATAACAAAATCACGGATTGAAGATAAGGAGTATGCCGTGGAGGCAAGAATTGGGAGAGATTTTTTAACGTAACGCCAGGAGAAGTATATGTCAAGAAAGGAATTAAATATTGTGGGATGACGAAGGGAGAAGTTTTTCAGTAGAATTTACCAGCCAACCATCTGTTTCTGATATTAAAGGGGGGGCATGCCGTCTCGATCTCAACGGCCGCATTAGGGGTAGATTTAAGGGCACCAATAATTGACTTAAGGCAGGAGTTTTGGAGATTATTAATTTTTTTCCAATGTGAATAGGATGCGGAGCCTGATAAAAAGCATCCATAGTCAAGTTTGGACCTTATAACAGCTTTGTAAATTATTAAAAGTGTGGAGGGGTGTGATCCCCACCAGGTATTGGAAATTGATCTAAGGAAATTGGCCCAAAGAGAGGTAAATTTAATGAGATGTTGAAGATGCGGAGCCCAGCGTAGTTTGGAGTCTAGTGTTAGTCCTAAATACTTTATGTTCTGGACAATTGGGATTGGAAAATCGTTTATAGTGATATCTGAAGAGAGAAGGTAACGTCTTCTAGTGAAAATCATGGCCTTACATTTTCGGGAGCTACAGAGAAAAAGGAAGAAGATAGGAGGTTTTGTAGGAGATTGAGCGAATTGTTTAAAGAGTCAATAGCGAGATCGATATTTGGATTGTAGGAGAATATGACAAGATCATCAGCATACACTAGGCACTCATGTCCAAGTGTATTTAGTTGTTTAATAATGAAATTCATATACAAATTAAAAAGAATGGGACTTAGGCAGCTACCTTGGGGTAGACCTGTGTAAGTGGAGCGTATGTTTGTAGAGCCGTATGGGGATGTGAATTTTAGAGTTCTATGTGAAAACAGGAGGGAGACAAGGTTAATGAATATAGGGGGTAGTTGGAGTGAATTAAGGTGAGATAGGAGAGTTGGTATATGGACAGAGTCAAAGGCACCACGAATGTCGATAAAAGCTGCAGGTAAAAAATGTTTGTTGTTAAAAGATTGGTATATTTTACTCGAAAAATTTGCGAGGCAATCAAGTGTGCCTCTTCCTTTTCTGAAAGCATATAGGTTGTCAGAGAGAATAGAGTTATGTTCGAGCCACCAATCTAGGCGGTTTTTTAGAATAAATTCCATGGTTTTGCATAACGCTGAGGACAGGGCGATGGGCCTAAATGCAGTGGTAGAGTTGGCTTTGGGAATAGGTATAACTATAAACTCTTTCCAGGAGTCAGGAATTTTATTGAGGAGGAGAATTTTGTTGAGTATATTCAAGAGGTACTCGACGGCATTAGTAGGAAGGTGTTTGAGCATAACAGGGGAAATGTTGTCAGGGCCGGAGGCGATTGATTTACGTGAGGCGATGGCGGCGTTTAGCTCACTTAAGGTTATAGGCATGGAGATTATGTGATTAGTAAGTGTATTTGAGGCAGGCGAAATTGAATTATGTAAGGCTTCAGAAGATGAAGGGACATAACATGGTGCTACTTTACAACAGAAATCATTGAACCAACTGTCATTGTGAGGACGAGAGCGAGTAACAATACTATTGCGAAAGCATTTAGCGGTGGTCCAGGTAGATTGAATGGATGAAGAAGGGTTGAGGTTCATACAAAATTGTTTCCAAGCTAGTCTTTTAGATTCTTTTAAGAGACGTGTGGTTGCAGCGCTGGCATTGCGATAAGTAAGATAATCTTGAACGGAGCCTGAGCGAATGAAGGTTTTATATAAGGATTTGCGGTTGGAAACTGCTTCGGAACAGGAGGAGTTCCACCACGGGGGAGAGGGAGGGAAGTTGTTAAGGTTATTATGTTTGATAGGAATTGTTTTCTTAGAAATATCTAAGATCATATGAGTGAACTGTTCATAATCTTTTAATGGGCATGTGTAAGTGTTGAGAAGAGGGATAGAGGAATTGATGAGTTGAGAAAAAAGGGGCCAGTCAGCTTTATTGAGGTTAAATTTGAGATTGGGGGAGAGATAATTGGGTAAGGTAGATCTGTTATTTGGTAAGGAGTTAGGTTTGTAACATTGACAGATATGATAATAGGTAAATGATCACTTCCGTTAGGATCATCTATAATTCGCCAGGTTGAAAGCCAGAATAATTTGGAGTGGATAAGGATAAATCAATACACGAATTGGTTGAGTTGGGTCTGCCTACATGCGTAGGTGAGCCATTATTAAGTATATTAAGATTAGAAGAGTTCAACGCATCGTAGATTAAGTTACCCCGTCTGGTGGACGTAGTGGAACCCCAGGCTGGGTGATGGGCATTAAAGTCACCTGTAAAGAAAGAGTTGTGATCTGTGAGTTGAAAGAGGGAGTACCATACTTCAAGGGGATAGGTGAATCATTTGGACTGTAGCAGGACCAGAATGATGTATTAGGTAAACCGTCAATATTTGTTATTTTTAGACCAATTAAATCGATATTATTTTCCAAGAGAAGTTGTTTTAAGGGGGGTTTAAGTTCTATTAAAGATACATTAAGTGAGGTATGGGCGGCAATTGCGACGCCCCCGTAGCCATCGACTCGATCTTGTCTGAATAAATTAAAGTGAGGAATAAGGCAATTACGGGATGGAAGTAACCAAGTCTCAGAAATAAGTATTATGGAACAATTATAGGAAGATACGAGGTGTTGGATAGAAGGGAGTCTTGCAGGAAGACTACGAACATCCATTGTAGAATATTGACCATTAGAAGAAATAACGGAGATGTTTGGAATCGAGAGACAAGACATAAGGGATGATTCAATTAAGTTTTGAAGGGAAGAGGGAGATAAGGGAGAGAGGCTAGGGGAGTTGGATAAGGATTCGGAGAGTTTGATGCAGAAGGCATTGACCCAGGTTAGATCAACTTGAGAAGGTTTGGAATCCTGGGACCGATTTTTACTAGCATAATCTATGAAGTGCCCATTTGGTAGGGAAAAATTAGATTGGTTGGGAACGTGAAATTGTTTTTGTTTAGAGTGAGAAGAATGATTGTTATACTTCCTATGTGGTGTATGGTGGTAATGTGATTGAGAGGTTAACGGGGGAAAAGAGTTAGTGGAGGTATCCGGAACTTGATGAGAAGGATTTAACACAGACTGTTTATTAACAATATTTGAATAGCTAAATGCACTTGAGGAGTAATTATTTTTCTTGAGAGAGACTGCTTCGCGGAAGGGTAAGTTTTCTGTAGCCATAATTTTCTTATATCCCTTTGGAATGACCACTCTTGGCAATTCCGGTCGGTGGAGAGGTGGGGGAGTTTACAGAAGATGCAAACTGGATCTGTTGCGTTGATTGAAGGGCAAGTAGTTAATGAATGGTCATTTAAGCCACAGTGGCTGCATTTGGATTTACTGCGACAGAATTTAGCCGTGTGGCCAAATCGCAAACAGTTATTGCACTGTATGGGAGAACGGACGCTAGGAGAGAATTTTGAAAATAACGTTGTAAATCGATACGGCATCTGGGATTTTGGGGATAAAATTTTATTTCCACGACACGAGTAGGAGTTAGGACATTATCCTTTTTGACTGAAATGCGTTTGAAGGCAATAGCGCGGACTGTGTTATCAAGTCCTTCCCAGAAATCTTCTTCGGTTAGGGAACTATCAACTCTGATAATTCCGTAAGAGTAGATAAGCGTAGATGGAATATATGCTGTAAATCCAATGTTTGCGAGTAGAGGGGAGGTGAGAAAGTTGTTGGCTGAAACTTTAGTATTGAAGGTGATTTTGATTTTTTTATGACCAATTGGTTTGATGTTGTTGACGCCAATGAAATTGGTGGAAAAAATTTTTGCATATTTTAACGGTGCCAGTGATCAATTTTTAGGTTGATATCTGAATGTTCCGCAATGGTAGTGAACGGACCGTTATAATCCGCGGAGAAAAATTTATTAAGTTGTTCGGAATTACGTAAGGATTGTATATCGTTGGAATCGTGATATATATTAGTGTTTGAAATATCAGCGGTGTATGTTGTATTTGCGGAAACGGGAACATTAGCGTGATCGGTTGTAGAATGCGATAAATCTATATCTATATTCATATTATTAGAGGCCGTGTCATTAGTAGAATGAGATAACGAAATGTCGTAATCGAATGTATTGTTGGGCATATTTAATACTGGTGGATTATTTTTAATCTGCTGTAGAGTGGGAGATATAGGGCTAGTTGGAGTTGATACCTTCTTAGATTGAGATGCTTTTTTACTTGTCTTAATGGTCCATTCCTGATCCGTGTTGTGTGGTCTGGAAGCATTTGATGCTTTTTTTATTTTACCGACTGAATTGTTAGGAGCGTGCGGACGATTGTCGTCGCCGCCCGAAGACGACGCCGGCATTATACAAAAGGCGATAGCAAAACGTAGATACGGAGCGACAATTAACGAACGACTTGCTTCGACGGTTGACTTATCGCGACTGTTCTTTTAATATTATTACATTATGTGTTCAATTATTTATTAACAATGGGTCGGCGTAAGGGTAGCGACTCCTACATTATTATATTGTAATATTGATGTAACTTTAATTTACTGATCCAATTATATCGCACTAATAAATCAAAAAAGCGACTGCAAATCAATTAAAGTAACTATAATACATATTTTACACAATGTTTGACTTACTACCTTTTAAATTTCTCTGAATGTTCATAAAAACCTCAGTTATTTCATCACGACCGTAATCAAAACTGAAAGCTTTTTAAATTAATTGAATTATATTCTTCTCTGTCTATAATGCCATGTTTATTTAACTGTATAATTGTATAAATGATTAGTAGGTACCTGCAAATTATTATAGTATATAGGTACCTATAATTATCTACATTAAAATTTTTATATTACTCAAATTAGAATTTTTATTAAAATTAAAAACTATAAGTTAAAATATTAAATATTAACTTTATTCATTTTGAGTGAATGATGCACTTAATAGTTTGAAGATAGGGCTTTTAAGGGTGAGCGAAAAAGTAAAAATATAAACATGAAGGTCTTGGATATAGGATGAGACTAGGAAATTAAATTAAATTTTGAATTTTTTTTTCATCCGACTATATTATAGGTACGGGAATTTTTTTACGGTCTATTGTATTTTCTCATTTATATTTAAATTGTTCACATGCGAATATTAAGAATTCGCAATTTTTTTAAATATAGTTATTAAAACTATGAATAGAAAGGTGAACAATTACTATTTTCATATGGTAATTTGTTTATATAGTAATTGGCTGTAAATTGTAATAATGTAAAACGATGCGGTATTAGGTACGCGTAAAAATGGTATTAAAAATAAATATTGAAAATTAAATTAGCACTTCCCAGTTTTCTTTAAATAATGAGGCATATATCGATTAATACAGTGATATATTTAACTTAACACTAAATCGAACTTATAATAAAGTAACACTGTAAATTATATTATCATTGGATCATTATTCAATTTCATGGAGTAATTATTATTACCACGGAATTATTCTGTGCTATTACCACGAATTAAGATAGTACTATCTTAATTCGTGGCTATTACTCTGTTCAATTTATAAGAATGATAAGTTTTTCGCTCCATTAATATTATCACCATAGCTTTTATCAAATTGTTTAGTTTGTTACTTTTTTTTTATTTTGTTATTTACGTTTTGAATTTTATCCATAAATAGACAAGGTAATTTTTGATAGAGTTAATCTTTTAATAAAAATATATTAATACTGGTTTTAAGCATTTTTCTTATTTTTATAATTATTTAAATGCTGTTTTCAATCCACTAAAATCCACTAAATTAACAGTATTCATCAACTGGTTTTATTTGTTGTATCCAGTAAATGAACAATTGTTTATTTACTGAGTTTACTCATATTTTAAACCTTTAGTCATGAACATTTGACATTTAAAAAAAAAAATTTGGTTACGTTTTTCCTAAAAAACTACTCGGTAACTAGTTATTTTTACTAAACTATAATATATCTTATCTTATAAAAAATAGTAAAACAGTAAACTAGGTAAAAAAAGATTATAATATAATAGTAGAAATCATTAATCAGTGTTCATTTACAGGAGTGTTGGTATTCATTTAATGGATGATTTGTTCATTTATTAGGAAAACTTGTTTTTTTTTTTATAATTGACTTTTTAAAGACATAATTTGTTTTAATATAATAAAAATGTGACTTTTATGTCATTATATATAACATTTTGATGTATAATACAAATATTTTGTGTCTAGAAATTTTCTATTACATACATAGGGTGTATGTAACTTAATATGTAGGTTTAAAAATCTTTAGGTGTTCATTCACTGGCCCTCTTACCTACCTAGTATAATACAATTAAAATGTAATATATGAATACGAATATTATATTATAATGATGAGAATGGTAAACAAAATGATTTAAATATAATAAAATATGGTAAATTGGTATGCACTGTGCAGCGATTTTTGTATCAACTGTTGAGAGGATGCCACACAACCGCTTTTTAAGGAGTTTGATATAGGCAATTTTAGGGATATTTTGATACAAGTTAATGTTAAAATATAATATTATATGCTTAAAATTTGAAATATTAATTCAAAACATCTTAACAGTGGTCCCGTGTCAATACCATTGTTGGTTGTTATGCTTAATGAGTAATGACTATAATAATATTATATTATTCATTTATAGAAAAACGGTTACGGGTGAAGGCGAACTTTTTAAGCTGCAGTTAACCACAGTTAAGAAATCAAATTTATACACGATAAGTAAAACAATATAGGTCCTATGCTGTGGCATAACGTTTTTATTTTAATAAAAAAAAAAATTATCACTTTTTTGAAATTCGTTATTTTTATGTCAAACTTAAGTTGTGTTTTTTCATATTATCTATACTACTATATAAAATTTGTAAAGGGTTTTCTACGACCGCGCTAAACAAGAAAACTACTGAACCGATTTGGCTGAAATTTTTTACTGTTAGACCTGATAGTCAGTTGAAGGTTTTAGTACCACTTTTGTTAATAAAAAATAAGTATAAAGTTCTTGAAAATTAAATAACAAAGCTAATATAATCCTTATATATATATTAAAGAACAGGCCTTTTTTATGTTCCAATTTTGTGACTATACTATTTAATATTTTTCCAATTTTTTTTTCACAGAGTAGTTCCAAATACCTTCTCGAGTGTCAGCACGTCGCCCGATTTTTAATTTTTTTTGTCAGGGGAGGGAGAGGGGATTGTATTTTTATTGTTTCAATTATGTGACGAAACTATTAATAGTTGGTTCTTCTAATACTTTCACCGTAAAATAAGTAAGGATTTGCCAAAAGTCGCATTTGAAAGAGGTGCAGCTCTAACAGGGACATTAAGGTTCACATTGGAAATTTTATTTTTATTTATTAATAATTGCCATTGGTTAACAATTAGTGTTGATTATTACCGGTAGTCATTGGTTATTTGAACAGATCAGGTACAAGCTTGCATCAAATCGAATTATTGAACATTGCCTACCAAGATGATTGGTGAAAGAGTTGCCCTTTGTCCGCGATCCAACGTAGTACCAGGGTGGCTGAGTTGCAGTAAGTTATACCCAAAAGTAGTTGAACAATCATAATTTTTTAAAGATTTGCGATTTTTCACGGGCAACGAAGTCATGGGTTCTGCTATAAAAATATATTTACCATTAATACCGCTAGAGATATTTCAATGCGTTTTCATTAACTGTGCCGATCACATTAAACGATAACATTTGAATAAAAAATTATACATATCATCGTCCGAAGGCATAATGAACAACCAATCACGGGCTAAGCTGTGACGGGTCGGCTATTACGATATAAAAATAAAATAAAAACGCTAAAATATACGGAAATTAATTATGTCTCTCGTATCGTGTATACATATTTTGATTTATCAACTGTGAACAACAGCTGTGCGCCTGTGCAGTGACTGTAGCCTGAGGCGGTTGTCTTTCGCGCGAAACGGTTTTCCACAAACAATATCATATATTTTTATGACTATGGATATGTATGGCTGGTGTCTACCCCATTCTACCTAGGGTCCTAGGATCATATTATTATTTTAGTATGATTGACGTGCGTTATCGCGGCGGGACACAATACATAATAATACAATGACGTGTTTCTGCCAATATACATAGGTTATGTTAGGCGTATATACTTACTATTAATATATTATATTATATTTAGCTTCGGCTTTGGCCGATGCAGTTATTATTCGGATTTGTGGGCTTCTGCAGTACCTACAATAAATACGTACCTATTAATTAATCGATCGGGCCGTCAACGATTGTTTGTCATAACGCTATTATATAATAATTAATATTATAACAATGCTGCGATCGGCGGCGGTGGCGGCGCCGTATGTGTATCCATGTGCTGTGTAGCCATTATAAGTCTAAATTAGAGTACAGCCGATGATGGTGATGGTACATAGTACCATAGCTATTATACCTCATAATAGCATAAAGGTATAATACGTTTATATACAGCTCACAGTTCAGTGAATCATCCGAACGGTGGTTGTGAGTTTGTGAATAATATGACTTATGAGTCAGAGTTAGCTGGATACGATTGTATGAAACATCTATATAAATAATACAGCTTGTGATATTATTGTAACATTTGTAACGTATCGTAACGTTATTTTACACGTGCACGATTATTATTATTATGATATAATTCCGTAATGATATTTTAATCGCGTGATGATGATATTAATATTAGTTTACTGCAGTGCACTATAATAATTATAGACCTATGTAAAGTCGATATATTATCATAATTTATAATAGGTTTGCAAGGTTGCGTTTGCTATAATCAATCGTGCAAGTACCTTACCAATTATTACCATAATAATACATCATACTTACTCATTGGGATTATTTATAAACACATTTTATACCTGTATTCTAATAATATTGTTAGGTGATCGAGGAATTTATAATAATACCAGGACCGACGCCGGAAAATTCGATGTGTATCTACAATATATTATAATAATGTGTATTTGTATTTATACACTTGTATAATGTATTTTATTTTTTATTTTTATCTAATAATTGTACAATCTATAAATGAATATTTTTTACAATTAGCGCAAGTGATGTGGATTTATAAAAAGTAAATATTAGCAAAAATAAAATATACATACAACATTTCGGACCGGGGGCTCTTGTGTGAAGTGAGAATCCCCAAAAAAATTAAGGGAAAAATATAATCAGAGAATTAGCATTATCACAAAATATAATATGCAATCTATATTATGCTGTGTTATCAATATTATAAAAATTATATATACATTAATTATACATTCAAATATTATACAATTAGTTATATATTTATTTTATCCAATCTCAAAGCTCGGCAAGTTAGTTACTTTTTTTAACTAGTTAAAGTTAAGTTACTTTAGTATAAAAAGTAACTAAGTTAGAATCTAAGTAAGTTTCTAAAATTTACCAAATTTCTAACTCATATCGATAGCAGTAGTTTGGTGAAAATAGTAACTTAAGTTAGAAGTTAGATATTAGTTTTTTCAATTTAAAATATAAATTTAAAAAAACCATTTTTTCAAATGTATTACAAAAATTCATTTTTCTTTTTTTAATATTATTTAATAATAATAATACAAATATTATTATTGAGTAACAGTAATAGAATAAAGGAAAAAGATATATCTCAACAATTTTGATTATATTATAATTTTGGTTTTTCTCCTTTGGTTTTTTTCCGTATACCGTGAAGTAACCATCCGTTTATGGAACTTCATATGTACATATTATTTATATAAGTAGACGATTGTAGTACACGTCGTTCGTGATGTTAATGGTTGTACATTCAGTATTATTTTATGCACCTTCCTATATGTACTAAACTCGTATACATTAATAATTATTGTGATTACGGCGTTTTGACGGGTTCGTGTCTTGCGCGTTTCATATAATATATTATAAATTATAATAATATTTAAATTTAAATTAAAATATTATATTAAAAACATATTATTTCCACGTTGTTTTTTCTATCGTAATTACGTATGGTTTGCGTGAGATTAAATAATTGTTAGGCTTAAGTGTGTATGTGTGTTTTTTAAGAAAAAAAAGGTCGTAGTTGCGTAAAAAAACGAGACATTAAGCAGCAGTGCTTTTACAGCTGTTGCTATATTATAACATTTGACTACGCGAGCGTATGACAATATAGAACAAATATTAATTTCTTCCATTAAAGTGCAACTTTTATTTTAACCTAAATGGCTTGATGTATGGCACTACTGGCACAGTACACATAAATAGACATATTATATACAATAATATGCACGTCTATTCATATATCTTCATTAACTATCATAATAATAATATACTCATGTGAACTAATATGACTGGTAGGCCTACCTTATATACTTGCTAAATCGTATAAGATCTTGAAAATTGTCATTTTAATTTATTGTGAACTGAATTAATTAATATTAGGGTTTATGATCATTTGATTAGTATTTATTGTGGAATATTTAATATAATCATAGAGATTTGTTTTAAACTGCTTATTGTTTGCCAAAGGAAGTTTCAAGGTATTATTATTATATTGCATATATAATATTATAATATATAAACGTGCCCCAACTTTTAAACTGCGCTTATAAATAAGTTACCATATATTGTATAAACTTTTAACAGTTACGCTTTAGTAGTGCACCTGCTTTTAACTGATCCGATTTGAGAAATTATCAATACTTTAATACATTAATGAGATACAAATTATATCATAATTAAACGTCCAACAAGTACATCACTGGATTAATAGTAGATATTTTAATTATTATTGGGTTATTTTTCTAAAGTGAGAAATACATTTTAATTTGAACCAACATTAAGATGAACAGTTTGTTTGTTTTCATAATATTTGATTTGTATCGGTTTTGTGGGAACCGTGATAGAACATACGTACACATTCGAAATCTTACAATTTGACTATTAACATAAGGAAACACGTAAGAAGTATTGTATTTTGGTGTTAGGTCTATTTCATTGACTGTTATTGTTATGAATATTTTAAAAAAATTTTCATTAAATGATTACCTAATTAAAGCAAACCAATTATTATTGTATTTAAAAAGTGAAACAAATTATAATGAAAGTTATGTCTTATGCTTATATGGTTATTCGCTATTAGGAGGGAATTACGCGATTATTCAAGTAATATTGAGAAAATTCCTCCGTGCATATAATATAACATAGCATTATTATTTATATAAATTGTAAAATAAATGTATTTAACAAAAAAAAAAACTATGACTTAGGTACCATTTTATTTTATTTTTAAATAACCAAGTTTCAAATTTCAATCGTATTTTATCTATATCTATTTTTATTGTATTGTATGACTGTGAATTATTTGAATTGTCTCATTTCGGTACAGATGATGCGTAGGTGTCTATATGTAAGGAATAAAGTGGGCGCTGGGCAGTCATTGAGATTGGTACACTTTTGTCGTATATCTATTAAACTTAATGGTTTTGAGAGAAGTGTTTGTTCACCTCTCTAGTGAACTGTATACAAACTGTAGTTCTATTTTCGTTTGTGACGGTTATTTAATCCTCTAAGAGAGTACCAGCTATGCCCTACATCAAATAATGCGTTTATCTATTACTATTTAAACTATTTCAACTCCACTGATTTACAGTAATATTAATCACGTCTCAATGCACCTTATTGGCCCTTACAATACATAAATGCATTTGTACCTATGAACGTCAAACGAAAAATTTAAATATAAAATATAAAGTAATATTATTGTTTGTTTTAAGTTGTATAAATTAATAACGTATAGTGCATAAACATTTACCTAGCAATGCGGTACCTATAGTATAATAAATAAATTTAAATAATGTACGTATAACGTATAGAAGAACGTTTTTAAAAGCTTCAAAAGTAAGACATTTTTATTTTTTTTTAATACCTATATATATATTTAAAATATTTTTTGGTTTTCATATGGTTATCTGAAAGGTACAGAAAACAAAATAGTTGTTATGAATAGATATAATAACGGCCCGCACAAGAGCCCCCAATCTGTTGGGGCTGTTGAACCTAGAGTACAGGGGTCCGGCTATTTTAGGGGCCCATTGAAATTAATTTGTAATTTTTGAAATTTTGATAGGAATACTTATTTTATAATATAAATGTATATTAAGTTATTTTGTTATTTTAAGCTGTGGGTTAACCATTAACTACCTAAAAATCGAGTATGGGGCACCCGTATCGCTTGTAATGGGTTGTATTTTATTGGAAGTTTTGTATAGGGCCCACAAAAATATTTATTACAGGGGCCGAAAATTTTATGTGAGGAGCCTGGATAAAATTTTAGACCTTTATTTTATATTTGGTCGAAATCACCCAAACAACTGTTAAAAATCGGCGTAGTTTACATTTAACGGAGTGAACTCACAGGCGTTTAATTTGTTACGGGCAACGCCGTCTAGGATCAGCTATTATACTACATAATATAATAATAAAGTATTATTCCTTAATAATAATTGTTACAATAGATTAGATACAACTAAATGACCGAAATTATTCGAAAGATCCGTAAAAGCTAGATGAATATATCGAATTGTGAACTTTTTACATTTGTATAGGTAGGTTCAAATATTAACAATTTTTGTTTGTATTAAACGAATCGGTTTTTATTTATTTTTATCTAGCGATAATAAAATTGAGTATGACTGTCGTCGGGAGTCGGAGGAGATCATATTCCGAGAAAATAAACAAACTTACAAACACGGGCATCTGCCATGCTATAATATTACTGTGGCTGTATTGAAATAACGTCAAAGCATCAAGACGAAGGAGAGGAGGAAACAAAATAATAAAAAACCATGCACGAGTGGCCTTATAACTTGTAAAACATATAATCATATAATTATATATTATTATTATTGGAATCGTCGTCGGACGGATTATGTCGTTGTTCAAAGTCCGAGACTGTTGGTCTACCGTATGCGGTCGGGGCGAGACTTTCGGGTGTGACGCCCTGGCGGTAGACGACCTGTTCGGCGCCGGCGAGGACAACATTATCCTGGGAAGCTTGGACGGTGTCCTCAGGGTGTACGGTGTACACGCCGCCCCGCCGCCCGATTTGCAGTACTCGCCGTCCGACCTGTTGATCGAAGTGCAGACGGATAGTCCCGTGTTGCAGGTGTGCACCGGTAAATTAATCAGGTCAGTGTGCGCACCTATGTGTGTAATAATAATAATGTGTTTGAAAGTACCTATCCCAGCTAGCTATAGTTTCACAAAAATAAAATACGATCGAATACGTTTTCAGAGCACTTTTTAAGACGTATACTTTCTGCTGTAGCCAGTATAGGCTACCTGGGTACCTGCTATATATTGAGCACAGACGATTTTTTCTAATGTTCGAATAGTGTTGCCAAACTCAAATTCAAATTTTCATCACTTCTATTGAAAATAAATATATACTTATACATACGTGAGGATCAATATTGTGTTATTTATATTATTTTATTTAAAGTACCATGTATAATAATAAACTAATAGCTATTGTTAAATAAGTTAAACATTTTTTACCTATATCACTGACTTTTGAAAAGGTCGTTTAAAGCGTATTATTCAACGGGGTTTAGTGGGATTAAATAGTAAAAAAAAACATGCACAATATCATATAATATCATATCGTATTTTTCATCTCATTTTAATTTGGTGTGTAGCTGTGTAATTGTATTTTTTTACCTTATAAGACTTTATGATTGGAATACTTATATAACCTATAATATTTCTAAAGAGTATAGGTAAAGTACTTTTTTGCACCAGTCTAAGGTATGGTGGTAAATATAATATGAGGAACCAGAGCCAAGTTAATGATTGAGGTTGTAGTTTTGAGTGTGACGATATCGTACAAGTTGGGTTCCTATGTGTCAAGAACAGCTCGTTTTAATTTTAAACATACTTAAAACAATTTGGTTTATTATTTTTTAATTGCTTATGTGTGTAATTAAAATTGTTTTATGAAAATTAATTATATTTAATTTGTTATGCTATACATTTTTAATGTTATCACAACTTACGACAAAAAAGTAATAGTAATAAAAATATTATTATTATACACATTGTGTGTATTGTGCGTAAAAATTACATTTTTTATGCTAGAGACAGAATTTGAAACAACCTATCAACTCATTAAGGATATTTTTCAAAATGTATACATTTTTCTATTGGACTCATGATCGTTATTGTTAATAAATAAACACATCTCCATTTTTTCGTTGATTATATGCGTTGTAATATTAAAATTAAATAATTTTTTTTTGAACATATTGGTCAAGTACTTAATCGATTTATTGCACATCATACAGATATACCTAGACCGGGCTAGACTACAATTTTAGTTGTAAAGTAAAGAGAAACATTTTGACATTTTTGCTTGATAATAAATTATTATTAATGGCTACGGGTAATAATTATGGTATATATTTTAATGTTAGCTGTTCGCCCAACAAGAACATTGCAGTTCTTCATCCGTTTTCATTAGTCGTACATGGAGTGAATTGCATAGCTGGGTCTACAGATCATGGTAAGTAGTTTGTCACCCGTATGATATATAATTATAAATTACATAATATGCTAAAAATGCAATAGTACAAACTTAACCATTATAATATTCAAAAGGGTGGACCTGTTTTCACCCAAATTTGACCTTTTGGTTTTCGTCCAAATTATCTTTATTGCCCTAACTCAAAAAAAGAGTGATTTGGTTTTCGCCTTAAGTAATATGATGCATCGTAAACGAAAAAAAACGTTTTGTTTACAACTATATTTATGAAAACATGTGCGCATTCAAAGATTTAAATATTGAATTTTCCGTGAAATCTTTAGGTCTTATACCTACCATTTTTTTTTATCAATAACAATAAATTATTATAATTTTTCAATAACTATTGCAATATTAGATTTTTGCTATATTGCTATTTGTATTATATTTAAAATGTAAATACCTCCATTAATATGTTCTTATACAATATGTATATTTACATCAGAAAATAGGATGGAACGTCGAGCAAAAATGACGATATTGACGATTATATTGTGTTTCTTTTTTAATTTTCAATTTAATTTAAAAAAATAGAACCTACCTATTTCACGTTTAAATTGTGCATAGTTTATGTCTTTTTATAGTAACCCAACAATATTTATGTGATGTAAACTGTGTAATTGTATGTTACATAATTGAAGATAAATATTGCTTTTTACCACGTAAATTATTGTGAAATTGTAAAGCCAATAAACTATAATTTTAAATTATAATAGCTACCAATGTAGATACAATTTACATAATTAATTTCCTACGTAGCTACTTGAAAAAATATACAGCTAACTTCCTTTATGTGCCTGTGCACTGTGGCACTATGCAGAAAGTATTTTAATTGAAAGTGAAAATCTAAAAGCTATAAGTGCATCTATTTCGAAAAATGTTAACCTAACGAATGATTTTTTTTATAAATACATAGTATTTTTGTTTTTAAAAATATTAATTTTCTTATGCGTATCAAAATAATATATATATATATATTATGAATCATACTTCATTTAATTAAAATGTGTACATTTAGTTTTTTATTAAAAGTTATCCATTAAAATGTGCGTTTATTTAATTTAGCGAAAACATATTTCTTGCGTTTGTTTTTAATTTGTTTCTCATAATGAAAAAAAACATCAAGATTTTCTTTTAGATATTTTTTTTTTAAGTTCTGGTGGCAGATTAATAGGAAAAACGCACTTATTAATACATGTCCCAATATCTATTGTCATTTGAGGTACAAGTAAATTTATTTTTATTTTTTAACGTACACACAATATGTCTCTTGTAATATTTTCTATATAACTTTTCTATAGTAACGCTTTTTATAATTTAATGTCAAAAATGGATATTATATTGTGTTCAATCATTATAACACAAGTATTTTCTGAAGATATTTATTTTATTCTTAGCTAACCTAGTGTTTAGTAAAATATTCTGCGTTTAGAGGGTTTGTTAAAAATTCAAGTTTATTATTATAATATCAGTTCTCTCCTATAGCTGTTATTTTATCGTGTCATTATAATAATAATTGATATTATGCAATAATTATGGTGGCGCCGAATTGTTCCGATTCGTGTGGTGTTGTTCACCATTTTTATAAACAATATCATGCTAACAATCGCGCGGGTGATCATGATAATAATATTGTCACTCGATTTTTTTTGTTGACCATTGGCAGGCGATCAGTACGTACTGGAAACGATGTACGAACACAAATTCGACCGGAGTGCATATCAAATGGTCGTGGGACCTTTCGGCGGCGGGTCGGGCAGCAGGGATTTTGCATGCGTCATGTCGCTGGACGGCGCCGTCACGGTGTACGAGCAACAGGCGTTCGGTTTTCGCACGGCGTTACCCAATTACTTGCACCCGTTTCCCATCAAGTACGTCCGATCTGTGGACGGGTTTATCACGCTCAACGCCGACTTGTGTTTGGTCTGTTACAAGTGAGTTAAAGTATAATATAATAATATTAAACTTTGCGGCTTACCACGCACAGTATCCGACGTGAAAAACGCACGCCAGGTCGTCGGATGTACGGCTATAATAATAATATTATAATACTATACGCGAATGGCGGCGACCGACGAGCTCATCGACTTTTGCTCGCACACAACACAGTGGCGATTATTGCGAAAATTATTATTCCCCCCCCCCCCAAGAAAGGGGCCAGGGGGCCATGCCACCGAGTCACAAAATTATTGTATATGGATCGTATAGCCTATAGGTCGGCCACAGGTAATATCCGCCGAACATAATAATAAAATATACTCTGTCCCACACGTTTATATTGTTATTGCGTCGTTGTTTACTCTGTTGAATAGACTGCTGCGATATTAGATTCCGAACGGAGCTGTAAAAAAAATATCAGTTTTCGAATTTCCTTTCAAACGATTTTCGAGGCGATGACGAAAATTCTCGTAGAAATGTATAAGCAAACATGGCCGGTTGCGTAGTGATAAAATCTTAACCAATTTTTTTTTGTTTAGCGTAAAACTGCGATCTACTCCACATTGTTTCTCGAATACAATGTTTTTTTTTTTTATTATTATTATTTCTTTCAAATAATATAAAAGAACCCAACGTCCCTACAACCCTGCTGCACCCCCTAACTCTTGTGAGCATCTCCACATTTTTAAAATTCTTTTTAAGATTTACAATTATTTTAATGGACTTTATAGTAGTTATTATGAAAACTTCAAATTAATATTATAATTATTTTTTTAATATTCTGTGTAAATAAATAACCGATTTAAAAGAGTATATCTTAAAACAAAGTCAATGATAAATAATAAATGCGAGTATTTGCTAGTGTTATTGTCAAGAATTTATCGTCTTAAAAATATATTTTTTTCTCAAGTGCTTCTTTCTCCATTATATTTACATTTTGCATACTATTGTTTTAAAAAAAATATATATATAGCTATAGCTGGTGAACCTAAATCCCACAACAATAATTAAATCTAGAGTTTATAATTTTATAGATATGGAACTATGGAAATATAGAACACATTCGAACAAATATATTTTTAATGTTTTTAATCGCGTAGAGTTTTATTCAGTTAATTGAAAAACTACTATGTATCTACGTAAATTTTTGATTAAAATGATAATCTGACCTACAACAGTGCTTATAGGTACCGTTGAATGCTTTGATATGTTTATAGTTTAGTTATAGCAATGATATAAAATCAACTTTTTTAATTAAACATATTATTATATTTTATTAAAGATGTGTGTTGTCGTATAGTGTATACCATTTCGTATATTTGTCCTATACATTCAGTCCTTCTGAGAAATACGTTTAGCTTATTTGCTGTATTTGTATAAATAAACTGCATGTTATAGGTACTATAGTTATAGTTCTGTTCTCAATTCATGAAAAGTTTTTTATTCTATTTATTTAGGAAAGTTAATCCTGCTACATAAAATTCTCGTCCAAACTTTATGTAGGTATTCATGAAATTATTAGTGTAATAGCATATATGTATATTATGGCTAAATATAGTACCTCATTTCAGAAATTAAAATGCAGTGGAAAATATTTGAATTAAGTTATATTAAATAACTATTTTCAAACCCCGCTGTTTCGCATAAAATCCAATAATAGTATAAGATATTTAAAAAATTTAAATGTTAAATTTCTAAACATACATATTAAATATAATAAACAGTATAATATAGTACATAGTTTTTTTCTAGGTCATGAAAACTAAGTTTCGGCTTTGGAAACTAGATAATTTATGCATTTGTAACACCAACGATATGCAATAAAAATATAAACAAAAGTATATTCTTTTGTTTCGGTTTTTTTTTTAAATGTTTATTATTTATTGTTATAAAATAATATACTAAAAACATTTTAATTTGCCTTTTTTTAGTTGTTATTTTATCAAATCTTAAATTTAATTTTGCAAAATCTAAAAATGTATACGATTTCATATTCGAAGCACATTTGTAGGGGATATTGTTCAACGATGACCGAAAACGAGTCGAGTGGCCTAAGGTTAACACTCAGCCGCTGTACTCCGTCTGCACTTATATTAATTTATGTATATTTTACCGTCACGAATTGTACATATTTTTATAAGACTTGCACATATGTCCATATTTGTGTTTATTTTAATTATTTCCCACCTAATACATATTGTAATACTGCATTGTATTTCGTACATAATAACTCTTGGACGTTCTCTTCACCGCGTCTTGTGCCTACACTCGATTTGCCTTCAGCACAATATAATACTATATTTATATATCGTGTGGATATGTCGGGTATAATAACGATAATATTATTGTTATTATACCCGAAACACAATCGACGCAACGTTTGCGAATAATCAAGACTTATTGTGTACGGTTCGTAAAATATTAAAAAGTACAAGCATAATACGCTATATACGATGCAAATTCTTTAGGTACCAAGAGCTGGCGGACCCGAGTCTGAAACAAAAGTGGCCGGTTTGGTCGTGCACCTTGGGCGAAACCGTATACGACATTCAGACTGTAGAAATAACACCATCTGCGACTACAATACACGTACTGGGCGAACGGAACTACTATTGTTTTCAAGGCAACGGCGTGCTGTGGTTTATGAAACGGCTTCAGTACACTCCTTGCTGTTTTCACCCTTATATTTTGGGTATATACCTCTAACCGCAAAGGCCGTACAGCTTTTACAAACTATAATAATATCACCAGCGCTTGCGTAATAATAATAATAATAATATTTATATTAATATCATTATGTGATACGCCGTTCGTAGATTAAACACATCTCGCTCGACATAATATTATCATTATTATGATTATTATTATTGTTATTATTTCATACCGAACGAGATTCGTTTGATTCCGATTCATACAAGTCCCAGCGCATCTATGTAGTGGTTCGTTGATATTTAAAAATTAAAAATACATAAATAATATACGTCTTAAAAAACGCCCAACCCCACGTTCACTTATACTTATATGTTAATTGGTACAATAATTACTATAATACTATTATGCGGAATTCAGACGACTCTTACACGACCTATGTCACTAGCAAAACACTAATAAACCTACCTAAACTTTTTTCCGTTTTTATTTATTTCGGGATTTCGATCTTTTTTTTTTTATTTCAGGTGAACACCCCGAAACGAAGACTATGTGTATGATCGTATCCGATACCGATAGTGTGTTGGTGTACGATCAGACAAAACTTCGATGGTCAGCCAAGTTATCCTTTCATCCGTGTATTATTGCAAGAGCTTCTTTTAAAGTATGATGGTTTGTTGCCCTATCTATACGCGATATTTTATAAGATAGTATGTATTGTGTTTTCTACAAGTTAATATTAATTATTTATATAGGCGTTACAGGGATGTTTGGTTATGTTGTCGGAAACCGGCGATTTGAGGTTTTGTTACCTGGGCACCGAACCCATGATATTTATGGCTCCCGAAAGACCGATCAAAGACTATACAGACACCAAGAACCAACTAGCTCAGTTAAAAAAGGACCTTCAAAATATGTCCTTGCAAGATGGTATGTTTATATTTTAATTATGTTGCATTGATGGTTATTTTTTTTCGGTTATAAAGTGCTAATTTATCAAAATAATAAGTATGTTGCATGTTAATAAAATGTTCGAAATCGCATAACAACTCATAAACAATTTTAAATTATGTAATATTTAGACGACTCATTTATTATTTATGGCGCTTTCAACATATTTAAAGTTCAATTACGTACTAATTCATTTAAAATACCCTAAGGTTACCTGCTATAATAAATTAAAACCTAGTGGCTTGGTGTGGCAATCAATCGCGAAACGCAATCTGAGAGTAAGCACCGGCTGGTGCCACTAGTTCCCGGATGGGTGACCACCCGGGTTCTTAGTGTCAAATCCTTGCCACACATATACACAGGTGTCCAAAAACTAACCGTACCCTCCCCCCACAGTAATAAACTTATAAAAAATAGCTAATGGCCATAGTTGCCCCGAAATGAAATTCAATAAAAAAAAAGAAGCTTAAAGCATAAAATATTTCTAATACATTTTTTTAAAGAACGATAAATATTCAGTTTACTCACTATAATAAAAAAAAAAAATACTATACAGATATAAATAAATATATATATATTGCACTGGTTTATAAATTTATAGTAATGTAATTTAGTTTCGTAAATTTTAAATCGAAAAGTAGATTAATGTGAACAAACTTGAGATATATTTTGGTTTTAGCTTTTTATTTTCAAAAAGTTTATTCACCAAAATCATTAAACAAAGTCAACGAAACTATGACTCTAAAGTATACTTCGTACTCAATTTAAATACATTTCAATTATATGCGTATACGTTTCGAAATTTTAATTAAATTGTTAATTAAAACATGCATACGTATATTATGTACGAAGGTAGTACTTTAATAAATACCATGATAAATACAATAATAAAAGATCATGCCCACACACTGTGCTTTGTATACAACGTAATTTTTGGTTTTCATAAAATAAATGAAAAAATATTATTTAATGTAAAAATAAATGTACGAAATTGACGGAAATATCTGTTTTTTACTCATTAGTCATTAATATACACTACCTATAATATACTCAAAATATTTAGGCATATGTGTGTATCACAATTGCATACACTTCACGCCGTGAAATAAATAGTCTATTTTATACCAGTTTTAGTTATTTGGATGGTTTAGTGATAAATATTCTATAATACTTTTACTATTTTTATGTTTGTCTGGTGACTTAAATTTTGGATTCAGTTTTTTCTTAAATTTAATACATTAATAAATTATTATATAAACCTTATATTGTATGTATAGGTAATGGGTATTAATGTATTATTACATTTTTTTCACACATAAATTATTATGTATTTTAAATTGAAATATTTCAACTATGGAATAATCTATTAATTAACATACATTATACCTACAACATTAACATTAGTAGGTTCTTAATGTTTTCGTCATATTATTGCAATATGTTTCTTGAAAACATCTATCGGAAATGTTTGTATTATATTATTTTGAATAGTTCATTCAAATATTTCAAAATTAAAAAAAAATTTTGTAACTTTTTTTTAAATGATGATTTTATTTTTCAATTTAAGAGACCGACACTCTACCACTATTGAAATTGAATACTCGTATTTTGAACTTCCGTTCAGAGGGTTTGGGGAAACCATTGTGTGACATCGAAATAGACGTGTCACCATCTCTAGCCACATCATCAGTGCAAATCACTTTCCAATTGGTCGCTCCACTTGTCGTTTCACCTACAGTTATACATTTAAAGGATTTGAGTATGTATACAATGTATTTTTAAGAACGAAAAAAGTTATACGATTTAATATTGTACATCTGTTAAATCTAACTGAACCTAACTTTGAAAAAAAATTACTTAAAAATGTGTTTTTCTGTGTTTGTCAGACTTGTCAGTTTGAGTTGTTCTAAAAAACCATCAGATTAAATGCGCGATTTATAATGACTCGTTATTATACCGCTATGTATTATTAACAAACCATTTTGTATTTGATAGTAATCAATACGATGTTCTTTTTTATTTTACAAAGCTTATAAATGGTTAAACTTAATGACAAATATATTTTTTAAAGTCTTTATCGTAATGTCAACCTTTTTAGGCCAGTCTCGACAAGTTAAGCCACATAAAACTTTCTTTAACTCTCTTGGGGGTTAGCCGTGTATCAACAGATGGTAAAAGACTGGTAAAATGTTCAAACGCGTAAAAAAAAAACTTACCTACCAATGTAATTTCTTATATATTTTATTCTTTATCGTTATTTATGCTGTACGACTTGGTTTGAGCTTACTTGGTTTTAAGAAGTTTCAATAATCCAAGTTTTAAATGTGGATATCTTTCTTTTGAATAAAAAAGTCAGATATCAGATAAAATTGCTATATTTCGATATATTATAATGAATAATACATTGTACACTGTATATTGGCTTAATCTTAACTACAAAACCATAATAATAGTGGTCTGATGTGACATGTTTGTTGGCTTCAGTCACAAACGTGTTCTGAAGTCAAGCACTGGACAGTGTCACAATATAGTTCCCGAATTTCAGTTAGCTGAAACCCGGGTTTTTGTGACAAATCCTCGTTACATATACACGTGTTCTAAACCAACCGTGTACACTCGCTTAAAGTTAAAAACCTACTGAATACCTTTAATAAATAATAAAAATCAATAATATAATATTGTGTTATTATACATTTTAATGTTGAGCGAATCAGCTGGAAATTCTAAAATAACCGCCATGGCTACAACTTGAATATTCGTTTTTCCCAATCGCATCACGCACGTTACGAGCCGTCTTATTTTCAGTGTAGACGCGATGAAGGTGTAACTAGGATGGTCCTTAATTTTGAACATTCTAATTGTTGATGTAGGACCCCCTTACTTTTTTTATTGTTTTAAGATAATAATTTTGTTTAAATTTGGTCATGACTACTCACCCTCTTGCCGTGCCCCTGGGGGGGGGGGTTAAAAAATAGCTGGGTAGTTTTGTTGTTTTTTTGACTTAACTAAAAAAGTATGGTACTTAGAGAAAAAGTGTATAGAACTTAAATTATTGTAGAATGAAATAGTTTCAATTATAAGTACAAGTTTTATTTATTGTAAGACTGTGTTTATTGTATACTGTGTAGTGCGAAAGTTCTGCGTCCCGCGTTTTTTTTCTTTTAAGGAAAACCATCGGTACAGGATGCGCGATCCGATCGATCAGGGTGGACAACCCTTTCCGTATTGGCGGCGCACCTGCCTTTGTTGAGCAATCATTAATTTTTTTTCTGATTCCAAACCATAGTACCGTACAATAGGTATATGGTTTATATGTGTATAATATTTTACGTGCGTGTGTGTTCTATAGCCGAAAGCATCACGGTCCGAGTGATGGCACACAGAGAAAACGACGACACTGAGTCGGCAGTGTCTTCGACGGAATGCACTGTTTGCGCATACTATTCTGCGACATCGGACGTACCGGGCTCGGTGCAGCAGACCGTCCGGTTGCCGTTGACGTTGGCTTACGAAGTCCATTCGACGCCGTACTTAGATTTTAATTGGTCCGCGAAAATATCGGTCGATGAGAGTCCGGTGCCACTGAAAACCCTGTTCAAAGGTGAGGAGTGTGTACACTGTACGATTTTAACATACGACGACAATGACAATAATAATATTCGTTATTATTACTGTCGTCATATCATAAGTCATATTCGGTTGCATAGCCATATGGCTCCTACTTGTGACATACAAAGTAAATCGATTATACGTATATAGGTACAGAGTGTCTGCGAGGATTTAACCAATGCCATATCTTCTGAGATAACAAATATATGATAAATTTGTTTCTTTATTAGACTCGCAGAGACTACATATGATTTATTTTTTAATTTAATTTAATTTTTTGGTAAAAAAAGTTAAAAAAGGATTTTTTTATTTTCGAAACAATTAAAGATAGCCATTTTATAGACTTTATTTTTGTGAAAATGTTGATTTTTCGACATTTAATTTTCATAAATCTCATGATTTTTAATAATTTTTTTAGTTTATTTAGGTAAAACGGCAAAAACCAGTTTTTGTCCGGGAGGCGAGTCCCCCTCCTAATCCTAATGGGGATATCCTCACGGGACGCTGTATACTGTTGGTTCTTATTATCATTGATTTACTCGAGAAGACATTTGTACCGTGCTACCGTAAAATATTTTGATGTCACTCGTCTCTATACGTGAAATCACAGACAAGCTGATAAAAATCGCTGCTGATTGGAAAGGGAAAGGAATATAAAGTTGGAGACATCGACGCGAAAAGAAAAAGACAAATGAAATGAAGCAATTCCACTCTCGGAATTTCTCATTTTATATAAGCCAACTGTTCAAATAATAATATACTCACCCAATCAGAACGGAAATATCAAAAAAAAATTACTTAACCTTTTGTCAAACGTCAACTTTAAAAAAATAGTATTTAAGAAACTATTAGTAGGTATTAATTTATGGTCATGGCTTAAATTTGTCAGAATTATTCGAAAAATTTAAAGAGCGAAAAAAAACTATCTAAAGACACATTATAGCTGATTAATCCCTTTTTTAAATTTATAATCGTTCGTAGGACGTTTTTATGTTATGAGTTTTTAATAAACTTTGTGTTACATCACATTATGTTTAGTGAATGCGTTTCTTATTAACTTTAACGCTTAAATATCTCGCGGAATTAAAACGTTTCAAATTTCTTAGTATCATAATTTATTATTTAACATAATATTATGAATTCTATAAATAGAAAATTGATGTACCTACTTTATCTTTCACATTTTTGGAACATCAAATTAATATTGAAAAAGATAATGGAGTATTTTATTTATTTATATTATGAAACCAAATATTTTGCTCTTTCTTTTAATAATTAATAATAATAATGTTTTTTATATATTTTGCTCCTGTATGCAAATTATAAAATACTGAACACACGATATTTGGAAAATACCAAGTTTAGTAGCAAAGTATACAGAGTTAACCTAACTATTTTTCGTAACACTTTGAAACCTGGCTGAGTCACTCAATCGCTATTATACTCCCAATTAGACTGCATAAATTGTAAATATTAGTATAATATTCAAAAAAGCTCACATTGTAGGATATATATTTCAGGTCTAGGTATAAATGCTATATTTCACATATTATAGGTACTTACATTTTGTTATAAATGAATAATTATGTTTATAGTTTACAAGGAGACCAGTTGGCTAGACCGTATTTACGCTCGTGTACTATGCATATTTTTTTTTGTACGAACCATACAATATAATTTAATAATGTTTTAATTGATATAAAATGTTTCCAACCGTACCGTTCATCAATATTAATGTTAATTTTTGTGTAAAACATGTTAGTCATTAGCAACAGGCAACAATGTGTTTTTATTAATAATCATTAAAATGTAAATTACTATTCGTGAAATTTCCTAAAGACGCCAAAGAACGCGAGTTCTTGATATTTTTCCACATGTTAACATTATAATATAATAATACTATATTTTCTAGGTATAACATTTAAGATTAAATGTCAAGCCGTTTATAATTTTGTCATCTTAAAAAATAAATTGTCTTACATCACACACGGAGTAATCCATTTTCATAATATAAACTAATAATTTTTTTTTAAAAATAAATACAAATACAAACACAGGTCATCATATCAACCTAACCTATGCATTGATTTATGAAATAAGGTAGTGAAAACTATTAATTATCCCAGGAAGTTCAAGTTCCAACTTGCGTTATAGCTAAAAATGCGTCAAAAAATAATTACACGTATATAAATGTACAATAACATGGAATAAACTGTAGGCAATTGGATCGTAATGTTAAACTGTGTCTCGCATAGAGTTTGCCGATTCCTCGACAGCGGAATTGTGTTTCCGAACAATCACTGGTAACTCAAAGTATGTCTGTGTTACTGCATTACCCGCCAATCGTTCTTACGAAATACGATCATCTGGTCCCGAATACACTAATGTAATTCTCGAAGAGATTTTGTTAAGGTACGTAAAAGTTTATCATAGTAATACCTTTATTAATGACTGAGGTTTAGTTTGAATATATATTTCACTGAAAAATTAAACAAAATAATTTTTTTCAGGCATAGAGAATATTACAAAACTAAAAAATGCATCATGCGATGTGATAAAAACGAAATTCCCGTTGCGGATTTTTATCGGACAATTGAGGAACATGTAGCACTCAAAGGAAGACTCGATATTATACAGGTTTCTGGAAAAAAATTTTATAATAATATTATAATATCCGAAATCCATAAAAATGAAATCAGAACGACATTTTTCATGGTTTTTTTTAAAAAAAAATGATTTGATATTATGAAAAAATTTCAAGTAGGATCGTTGAGTACAAATTGTACAATCTAATATACTCGATGGTAGTATTTTCGAGTAACAATAAACATATTTTTGTAGAAATTCAATTCCGGTTGATAGATATAAGTCTTGTAAGTTAATTTTTATGTGCATATTTTTAAATCAAAACTAGGCTTGGTACTATAATTATTTAAGTAATCTTTTATTTATTTATTTATTATTCTTAAGCATCGGCAACTAAGATCATTAGCGGGTGGTGGGGATGTAATGGATGGTTGAGGAACATCGAACATGTTTATTATATATGGGGTGAGGACTTGTCGCTAAAAACCCGGGTGGTGGTCACCCATCCGAGAGCTAGCGACGCCGAACGATGCTTGACTGCAGCACACTTCAGTGACTGCGGTCAACTACCGAACCACTAAGTGAATATATCAAACAAAACCAATTTTTTTATAGTTGATTAATATATTTTGGGTTATTTTAGTGACTTAAATATTTGCTTAACTATTAAAGAAGTTTCAAGTACGCAATATTTAGGTATCATTTTTGATAATAATTTACGCTGGAATCTTCACATTCATAATTATGTAGGAAAATTACGTCAGGTAACCTATAAATTCTATAAATTAAAAGATCTGGTACCAAAACACACAATGCGTGTAGTTTATTTTGCGTTGTACCAATCCATACTTCAATATGGTTTATTAATTTGGGGAGGATCGGCTGATTGTTTTTTAAATCAAATACAAATTAATCAGAATAATTTAGTTAGAATTTGCTTAAATAAACATTTCTTATCAGGTTCTACCTCGCATAATTATAAAGAGTTTGGTGTCTTACCTGTTAAATTTTTATATAAAAAATTTGCTATTCTGTTCACCTTTAAAAATTTCAATAAAGGCCTTGACGGTCAAGATATTGAGGACAAAAGAGAAAATAGACGGTATAATATACCTGTGTTTTTTAACTCTATGCCATGTCAGTATAAAAAAAATATTCAGCTGTCTGAAAATAATGCTAAAAAGTTAGTGTATAATTGGTTGTTCTCTCAAATAATTTAAAATATTTTAATATCTACTGCTGTATTTAATTTGATTACTATTTGTATATACTTGTCTCCTTTTGTTTGCTTTAAATTTGTTATATACTTATATATGTTTATAATTATTATCTAAGACTGTATTACTCTCTATCTCTAACACAAGCTTTTAGCTTAAAAGAGATAGATAATCATGAATAATTTTTATAATTAAATTTTTATAAGTTATGATGATTTCAAATAAATAAATAAAAAATAAATAAAAATAAATTTATACTTCTTAATATTATATTATCGAAACATGCACATTGTTTATATTTACCGCTTTTGTTTTTTCTTAATTTGTTTATAATTATAATACAAATAAAGTTGAACATAAACTCTTATGAAATTATCAATAATATAGATAGCCATCCCATGATGGTCTGAAATTAGTAATTTATTACAATTAGAAAAATGTTATGATAATTTAAGAGACAATAAATTCCTATTGGCGATCAAAAGCTTATTATCAAATTGATAAGCTGAAGCGGGTACGCTGTATATCGTTTATATGTTATTTTTCCATGTGGCCCGTTTCAGACCACCCTCTGGCGGCCTGTAAATTGATAATTCATAAGGTCTATGATAATAACGCAATATTAACGAGAGTAAACTTATGTGTTTTTTTTCTCAATAGGAAGACATTTCTTCATTATGTTCGCAGTACCGAATTATACAAAAGTGTTTGTTCAATAAACTCAAGGAAAATACAGTGCTTTCTGTGTCCGGCTTGAACGTATTGATAGACGATACACACGAAACGTTAACAGAGAAAATGTCGGAAATTGCACTTGTCAAACAGGTGGGTAGATAGATCGTCATTGCGTTAAATTACCGTGGGCTTCGAAACGCAATTTTCATTAGGTTCGGTTATATTATTTTCTAGGAATTAAAAGTGAAATTTTCCAAGTTGATGTCAATATCGAGGCTTTTGGTCACGATGCTGGGTCTATGTTCTAAGAACGATAAAATTCTCGAAGAGTTCAAAGAAACTGTCGTTCATTTTACCGATTACCAGGTAATTCTTTCGAAATATATTTATAAAATAATGCAGTGAAAAATGAAAATATAAGTATAAAACAATTCTAATTCCTTGTATTTCTTAGGGAATTTCCCAATCTATATACTTACTTGTAACTCGTAATACCCTTTTAATACCATCCAGTTCATAAAACGTTATTTTTTTTCCAATTTGGTTTCTTAATATTTAATAATATTATCAATTTAACATTTTTCTTTGAGCTTAAAAATTACATTACGTCATATAAACACTCTAAGTTAATAACATACTCGCGAATCGCGATTAATTATTTTCACCAAAATGTCTGCATGGTTTTCAATCTTATTGGTATGTCAGTTATTAAAGTTTTTATGTCAAGTTTACATTTTATCTACTCAATTATTTACTGTTCATTAACTTAGTATTTATGAGTGTTGTGGACTAGTATAATATTTAGATACCCGATGGCCTTTGGCTATTATGAATATTAGAATATTATCAATAAATGAGCTGTTGAAAGAGTTGAGTGAATACATCAGTGCATTCTATGCAGTCAAATGTATTCCGAGAAGAGCTTCAATGACTGTGCTAAATTAAATATATTATAATTTTAATTTTCTCCTACAATTCTCGTGTCTTTTTTTATTTACTTTTAGGATATCAATCATTCAAAAAATACCTATTCTAAACTGATTTTCCAAATTATTTAATATATATAATACAATATAAAAATGTAATATTTTCAACCATTTTTGTTGCCCGAAAAACATAAAACACAGGAAAACATAATTATTATACCACCAGTATAAATAGGTACCTATATGATATTATACTTTCGCCGCCTTGCTTAGAAGCTGCATTTTCTGGTTAGACGATTTTCCATAAAATTTTACAATTTTACGAAATGATACTTATTCTCAATATATGTTTGTGCAAATAGAACTGGGAAGACATCGTCTTAAAATCGCTGAGCTATTTGGTCGGTAACAAAATCACGTTAAATGTTCAAAGCGACGATCCAGCTCACGTGGTAATGAGCCTAAGAACACTAATCGATTATGTTGTACGACATGTAACATCAGTAAAGGATGAACTACAGGTCAAACCGAAGAAAGACAACACGAGAGGTACGTTTTACATAATTGTTTCATTTTGTGGTTCGAAAAGTATTTACAATAGCAATCTAATCGATTAGTCTGCGTATTAGTTTGTACGTGTAGATCGTATATCACACATTTTCACGACTAAATAATAGTTCAAACTACGCACAACTGCATAAAATAGCGCAACATAATGTTATAAAATATAATAATTATATGTTCTTGTCGTTTTTTTATTGTTTTTTTTCCAGGTGTCTCGCCTATTCTAGAATCCGAAGAAGATTTTTACTCCAGTTAGTTGGTTGAAAATTTAAAAACAAAAAACATATATTGGGGATATTATTTTGTATTACGATGTGTTATACTGATACAATATAATATAATATGTGGGCATAAGCTTTCAATGTATATAACTTGAGTTTAATTTGTAAAAAAAATGTGCGCGAAATATGTATAGTTTACAATGTCAAGTGTTGCGATACGAACACATCTCGAGTTTTTTTTTGCGTACAATTATTATATCACCACGCGACACCATTTTTAAATATTGGTACATATTATCGGAACGTGTATAATTTATATAATATAATATTATTGTAAATCACGTGTTGTAAACTAAATAATATTTTGTCGTCGGCATGTACGGGTGGCATTTAAATCAGATTTTTCCGATAAAATAAATTGGACTGAAGTCTTTACATTTATATGTAAAGGTAGGTACTCTATTGAAAACGGCCGACCACGATTTTAATTCCGTACGCAACACATAGGCCGCCTCCGACCGCATTATTTTTGCAACACATTTTTTTTTTTTTTAATATAAAAGTGTAAAAAGAGTTCGAGTGTGTAGTATGCACATATTATAACGCACCTACCGGCTGTGCGTGTATAATATTATATATTATATTGTATTATAATATTATTATGTTCGCGTGAATGTAGGACGTTCGGGCGGCGCGTTGGAGCGTGGAGTTATATACCTTCCAATTTTCGCCCTTCTTTGTCGTGTTCTTATTAAAAAAAAAAAAAAACCAAAACTTCTAGTATGATTAGTTTTCGAATTCGGTTTTCTTACACTTAGCGTATAACTTGTGCCATAATAATTCCATTTTTCTACTTCTTATATTTGTTTCTCTTGGAGTCACTACATCGTGTATGTCCTTATCCATATTTCCGGTCGTGAGAAGTATTTCCGTTCACCCTTGCACTCTTAGGACTTAATGATGACATCCTTCTACGCTATGTCCAACCACCTTGTGCTATTAATTATATATCTAATATACGACGTTTGGCACTATAACACGAGTAGGTAAATAATATACTAATATATGTGAGGTATTAACATATATTAGGATATCAGTATATTATTATACAATTTATTACATGGGTGAAAATTACGTGGAAAAGCGGTGTGAGGCTGTGTAGGGGCAAAAAAAAAAGGAGAGACTAAACCGCCAACATATTTTAATATAATATATAACCGATAGCCCATTACCGAACTTTCCGAACACAACGTTTATCAAATTGTCCGATATTACAGAAATTCGATCATCGACAATCGGTCCTATCTGCTATTTAAACAATTATTGTGATCGACTTATTCACAATGTAAAATTCCAATATATAATAGTCTACACGAAAGTCTGTTTTATAAAAGTGAAATGTTTCGATTATTTACGAATAATATATGTATAAGAGCTTAATATAAAGTAATACGCATTAATTAATTAATTTTCATGAATACATTTCCCAAGTTATATTCAAAGAGTTAACATTCAAGGTTAATAAATTATGTATAAAATAATAAATAAATTAAAACATAATTATGTAGAACTGTAAATAATTAATAATCAGTTTTGTCATAAATTAAAAATAATAATCAAACATTTTTTTTTAATCATTATAAAACCTGGGGGAGAGGGAAGCTAAGATCAATTTATTCATATAAGAAATCTTAAAATAATATATTAAATCAGCAAAAACAAATATTATGAAACGAAAAAAAATATACAACATCAATAGTTGATTATTATTAAAAATAAATATTGATAGATTCGCAGTTGCATTAGACTATTGCCATCAAATCATGATAATTTCAAAAATGACAACTATATTATTTAATTTTGTAAAAGAATAGCCCCCGTCAGTATTTGAGCTATCTATTATTGAATGTACCTATTATTTAATATTTTATTGGTTTTTTTCCACCATACTAAAGTATCGATAGCAAGCGGAATTGATAAAACTCCAGGGGCACGGCTATGTCAAGAGCTTCTAAGTATTGGTAACATTAAACAAGTTTTTTATAACCAAATTAAAAATACATAATACCTACTTTTAATGGTATAATACGCCAGCGCATCTATATAATTTAGTAACATTATATTATTAGTCTAGTGAAATAAGAATTTTCTTTAATTTCTTTTAACGACATCACCGGTAAATAATTGCTGCAGCCGTATTACGTACGGTTTTAATATATTCTTAACCTACCTACTTTTATTAAATGGGTTTCCGTCGCTGTATGATATTATTAGCTGGTTACACCTTAGTGTATTCAATATAACGGTTTTGAGACACATAGCCGCGGGGGCGCATTTTCGATGAGAAATTTGAGGGCGCTAAATCCCTCCAATATACCACCCTTCCGGCAATTTTAAACTTGCCCCAGTTTCTTCTCGTCAGGATGGGTGGGACGTAATTGAATTGAATTCAACTTCTATACATAACGATTTCACTTAAACATTTTTCGATATAATAATAATAAATATCTATAATAAAATTGTTTTTATTGAAATACAAAACTGTTGTATTATAATATAATATTATGTATAATAAAAGTATTTAGTACAAAATATTATAATGGACACAATAATTGTTCCATTTCTGGTTTTATTAAAATATTAAAAAAATTTTTTCTCCGCATAACATATTGGTATTATAAGAATAAAATGTTTTGTTTTTATAATAATGTCTTTACTGTTAAACAAAGCATATACGATTTTTTTTTATCGTATTACAATACTTAAGTCCGTGGACTCTGTTGTAAATACCCTATTGTCGATTATCGAGAGTAATGAGCACAAATAAGTATTTACCCTTTAATCTGTAGTCGGAAATGATAGGTACTTGTTGACTCGGTTAGGTAGATACGCCTCTCGAGACGGGTTATTAGTTTATTACCGTGCAACATCGATATATTTAAATACTATGGGGCCTTTTTGAACGCACGTGTGTTAAGACCTACACAATCGACGGGGAACGCTCAAACGTTTTAGTGCGACAATACTTTTCGAAAGCACCTTCGCTATTATAGTTATTATTTAATTTAGTTAATTTACCATTCGAATGAAGCGCGCATACATTTTATTCTATTATATGTACAAAACACGGTGGTCGAGACACACACACGCGCACATACATTGTAACCTGTATAACTTATTAACATAGTGTGGCGAACTGTGCAGGTATACGCAATGCGGTGATATAATATCCCGTGTAGACCTTATTCGTGTATCGATGATCCCCTGGGAACAGGATTGCGCTGCACGGACGCGGGAAAAGTTTAAATCGCGGGTTGCCTTCTATAAAATATATGCGTACAATATATATATTTATATATATGTGTGTGTATGTATATATGTATATATGTATGTATGTATGTATGTATGTATGTACGTATGTGTGTATGTATGTATGTTGTATGTATGTATGTATGTATGTGTGTATGGATTGTATATAGGTATCACTGTATCAGAAGCCTCTACCTGTCGGCGTTGTTGTTTGTTTTTATATTTTTCACTCGGCGGACGAGGACGTAACGTTTACCTCCTCCTATACATAATGTACCTACCCCTAAGTATACGCCGCCGTAGAGTGAAGTGTTATCCCTCCCTAAATTTTAGAAACTTTTTTTAGCCGAAATACCAAACGATACATTTTAAATTAAAATATTCATTATGACTGATATTACTGGTAGGTGTATGTGTATATTTTTATTTATAGAACTTTCAGCTAAAAGCAATATTACAGCTGCATGACTACTTCAATTATATTATTATAATATATAAATGTAGAAAAATATAGGGCAATTTCATTACGGTGAGTAGATAGATAACCAAATATTAATAGTAACGATGATGAGGTCTGTTTAATATAACGAGAAATGGCATAGATCCAAGGGTAATAAAAATAAATAAAAATGTCAAGATATATATTACATTGATAATTTAAACTGAATAAATTATTTGATATTTATTATTGAGTTAGGTAGGTGTGTGTTTTAGTTTCATAAACTTGTTAGGTTTTTCATTTCAAAGACTTCTGATGATTGCTATATGCATCGTGAATGTTGGTGTAGTATGATACCTTAGATAGTTAGATTATGTATCATAAATACCTAACATATACATTATATATGTTATGGTATGAAAGACGTAAATGTGGGTGGTCACGTCATTGGCCGGAAAATTTCATCCCTTAAAAATTGGGAAATGTTGTAACTGTATACCTTATTTTAGTTATTGACGTCGATAGAGAGAGATATTGTTCATTGTAATTCAATACATTCTTACTATTTAAGATCAAACGATGCATTGGTACCAAACATTTAAATTATACATCAAACTCGTTACTTTATAAACATTTTTAAGAATAAACGATTCTCAGAATTCAAAAGTCAAAGTAAGTGTGTAGGTAGGTACTGTTAGTGTCCCAAACGCACAATGCCTTATTTTGTTACGGCTAGAGGTTCTCCACGTAATTTGATCGCAGTTATTATTTCGTAAGAAGATAACAATACGCATTAACTATGTCAGACGATCTGGATTTGATATTTATTTAATTTTCAATAATAATAAGTAGGTTAGGTTAGGTATATAGTATTATACGTTTGAATCAGGTACATAGTATGTCGTGCTGAAACATAAGTGTAGGAGATTGCCCTCTGTAAAAATAAATCCATTGAATTAGATTTAGCGATGAAAAAATCCAGCACAGAGAAATAACTGTTCGCGAAGTCACATGACAAAGAGTAGCTATGGTCACCGGGCCAGGGGATTTCTGTAACAGACATGCGGCTGCAGAATTGTTTTCGACGGTAAAAAATGTGTATGCCATGCAGTAACCTATATAGTATGCTCTAATGCAAGATTGCATACACAATTGATTAATTTAATGGTTCACTAAAATTTAATGGACCAATCATGGGCAACTAAATTATCTTTTAGGGTCCATTAGATCACTATAATATTGGTTCATTAATTGTTTAGTGTTTGTTTATGCGACCCGGCGTAAGCGTCATAATGTCGTAACAACTGTACAAATGATATCGCATAGATACCTACCGTGATCATCTTGGACCACCAATCAAGGTAATTAACGTCATTGGACAGTCGAAGAACTGTGAAAATTTTAGTAAAAAACGCTTTTTATGAACAAAATTTACCTACCTATAATTAGTTGGTATGCACTCGATAATTATTTAGGTCATTGATGGTGATATTATTTCTCGGCCAGTAACGTCTGTTCCCAACATTAACGGCTTTGACTGAACATTTAATATTATATTATTATTATTAAACGCGATGACTTACGGAAATATTTATATCATATAGGTTTATAATATTATATCATGTTATATTAATGTGTCTTGTATACGAAACAGTTTTCATTTTTGAATAACGTATGGTTTTATGTATTTTATGGTTTTATGATTTTATACAAGTAAAATGTTGTTTCCTAGAATGGTAGATTAAAATTTGTATTAATTTCAAAAATGTATGGTATATGGCGATGTCGAGTAAAACGCGTTGGTTTATTACGTTTTTATTGACGCGCGCGGTAAATAGGACCGAGAAATGAATAGGCAGTTATATAATATAATATAATGTATTATTATATATTATTGCAATATTCGCCACAGTTCGGCGAACGTATCACACACTCGGTCGCGTATCTTTCTGAATAATATTATTCGCGGGGTTATGTCGTATTACCACCGCGTCGATATTGCGGTACAGGCACTATATTATTTATATATTATGCGATACCTACCCACTACAATACATCGATGCACATCTTTACAATTATTTACCATCTGTGCGAACACCGTCGTCGTCGTCGTCGTCGGGGGCTAATAACGTCAGCGCCTAGATCATATTATACAATACATAGCTTTGGCTGTACGAATATAATACCAACGCGGCCCTTTTTCGCATTGTCGAGCCCATAGGAACTCGATGGTCCCCAGACCTACTTCAGAATTCAAGAAATCAAAATTCGAATAAATCCGCTGTTGACGGAAAACACGGGGTGGATCACACCGAGTAAACCTCCCTGTGACATAAAATAAATAAATAATACATGACTGGAATCAAAATCACAACGCAACGGGTATTATATTATATAAGTAGTATCGTTTGTATCGCGTACGCTATTTTATGATTTCGCTAAACGTCGGCTGCTGCGAGGTGTCGGAAATTTCTCACGCAAAAGGTACGATATAACAGCAATGTTTCCGAAACAAGGAATTCAACGGTAATTTGCGCCGGCGTGAAAAGGTCGGTGCGTCGTTTATGTATATTATTTTGCTTTTTAACGTCGAACAATATTCGTTTAAAAACATTTATTTTCGTTTCGTCGGTTTCGTTGTTATTATTAATTACGTTACAATCGTGTCGAATCATTTAACGTCATTATTATATTATTATTATGACATTACGTTTGACGAATTTTTTTCCTCGTTCAAATAGAACGATTCGCGTTGCATCGCGTTATTCAGAATGTTCTAAAATTAACAAAATGCCCGGATTTAAATTTATGATGTTCCATTTCTATTCAATTAGCAAATTACTATCACACTCTTTACAAAATATATGTTTAAAAATCAGCTAATTCTTTTCGTCGGTTAGATAATAATGTAATTATCATAATAATCATAATATTATTATATTATAAGCAAATCGAAATGAAATTCTCTCTCTTTAACACGGTAAAATGTGTAAATATCACTAGTTACCGACACATTTAAAATGCATATTGGCATGAATCCAATAATAAATTGTCATAATATTTTAATTAAATTGTTAAAACCATCGAATTAAACGAAAAATTAAATTGTCCGTTTGGAGAACACTGTAACTAGTTACAGCTTAAGTGGTAAATAAAATTAAACTTTTGTCACAAATTAAAATTATTATAAATCATATCCTGTGTATAATAGGGTTTCGCCATTATTATGGTCTCAGTGTATGTTTGTTATAGGTAGTTTTGTAAACTAGGTAAAATAAGTTTCCATAGTATGACATACGTTATTAACGACTTTAACGTTATTTAATTGCAAAGAAAATGCTAAAAAAAATATATATAATTAGTTTTAAGGGTAGTTTTATTACGAACAAGTTTTAATGTCTTGCACAATGTTTTATAACGCCACTAAATAATATTTATTATCGTACAAATAAATATCTTCTGATTTAACACTATGCTGCACCTAAAAAAATATCATAAAGTTTTTTTGTACAATCCACTACTATGATAACCGTGGTTATTATACTTATGCCCTATTATATTATATAAGGCGAAACTCTCGAGAATTGACGTTAATAATAATAATGTATTTCATATTATTGCAGTGCCATTATTATACATATTACTGCGACCGTAAAAATCAAATATTAAAATTAAAAAAAAAATGTTTATGAATTTAATTACAGTGCAACCGTAATATATATGGTGCAACTTTTTATTATTATAATTATAAGGTACACTTATTACGCGAGAAGGTATTGGATACTGACATATTTTTTTTTTACTATTGTACAATATCAAAATAATAATTTGGATATTTAATCTAATAGATTTTTTTGATCATGTTCAATAGTTGTTAACATTATGTATTTTATATTTGTATAACTATTGGGCGGTCTTAAAGAATACTTTTATTTTGTATTCAAAATACGTATAATATATTTTTTTCCCCTGTTAATATTTGCCAGTTTTGGAATGGTTGGAAATTAACGTGGATCAATCATATTTCTTTAAAATCTATAACTTATATAACTTACAATATAGTGTTAATAAAAAAATTCGTTTTGTTACAAATAAAAACTATTTTCAAATTCAAAAAAAATTTTTTTTAATTATTTAAAATAGTATTGGAATAAAAAAAAGTATTTGAATTTTTTTATTTGAATGCATTTATTTGGATACTTTACAAGACTATTATTAGGTACAGTGGATTAGCAGACTTCAAGTAGTTAATGATTATAAAAAATTCAATTTAATTTTGTGATTATAATATTATTAAAGTTATACATTTTTTTTAGCAAATACTTGTTATTTTTATAATATTATGTCGTATGTTTCACACGAAACGCATTAGCTGAGATATTTATTTATAATATCTTGACGTTAAGATAATTCAAATGCAATTATGTAACTACGACTTCGTTTGTTTTCAAATTTAATATAATTATAAATACGAATCTAGCATATAATTTATAACTTTTACGTGACTCAAATTACTGTTTCTATTTAATAGTGGACTAAACGACATCATTTTGGATAGACAAATGCGCATACAAAGTAAATGTCGTGATGTAAAATTTCTTTGTAATAACATTAAGCCAAACTATAAAATCGTTTAACCCCGCGAAACTTAATGAATAAATCTAAAACTTCACACAAAGTTTGTCTACAATTTGTGTACAAAATAATATCATAATCAAGTAGGTACAATAATAATTCGAGAATACGACTTTAACAGTTTAAATAATATATTATATGTAATTATATTACGATGCAAACGTTTATCTTGTAAAATATAGGTACCAGCTTAGGCACAAAATGTGATACGTGATTAATGTTATAATATTGCTTCTTTGCAGAGTATTAAGATATCGATTCCCGTTACAAGTCGAAGGGTGTCATGAAACATTATTTGATGTAAATTAATATAATATAATATGATGAATGAGATGTTTTACGTGTAATGTACACATAACGATACAATGTAATATACGCGTATGACTAAATATAAAATTGAAATAATGACTAAATTTTTTATCGTTGAAAAAAATGTGTGAGGATATTCGTATAAAAGTCTAAAACAATACTATCTACTATACACAAGAAGAAATTTTCTATTTTACCCAATCGAATAAGCTGATATTAAGATATTACCAAAATATATATACGTAGTCTATAAGATCATAAAGTTTTATTATAGATTTGAAATGTTTACTGGTTATAATATTTTTGAGTCTTTATACTGCTTTTTAGTGTTTATAATATAATATAAACTTAATAAAAATATCATTTTTTTTTTACTATTTTTGAGCACTCATTGAAATATCGATAATTAAAACTATTCATTATTTCTACCAGTTTTTAGTGCAATAAATTATCAAATTTTAATAGTTTATCCTTTATTACATTAAAGTTTAATAAACTATAATCAGATTCTCTATCTATATTATATTTAAGAGCCAATTACCACTCACACACTCAAAAACTTCAAAACGTAGGAACTTGAAATTGGTTCATCTAGTGATCTAGACAATGATCCACTTTGGTAAACAATTATCTTCGAGCGGACCACCAAACATAAAAGTACGAATAATCTCAATCTCAATCTAATAATATAATTTTGTTATACATAATAGTTGGTATAAAATATTTTATTTTATTTTGCATTTTGGTAACGGGTCACATGGAAAATACTTTGAGGGCCACTCGGGTTGGGAATCGCTATTCCACGTTGATCGGTCAGCGAGTGAGTCAGGACACTTTCGATTATATTATATTTTAGCCGTCCCGCCCGGCGTTGACCGTGCCAAATAGGAGGCCCGCGAGACTCACTTGTGATTATGCGAGCAATATATTATCAGGTAGGCAATCCATCTGCAGTGGATTGCGAACCCAGCGAGGTACGTACGTATAAGTGTATAGTTTCTAACTCTAAAATTTAAAAGGTTTACCGAGCTTATCGTTTTTATTTAAACCAACCAACGTCGAATTGGACACAATATGCGATGGCATGTCCAATGGTTTTTGATATGGCTGTTTAATCATAGGCGTGTGCACGGGGGTGGCCAAATGGGCCATGGTCCACCCTGCGAGCTGTACCATAGTTATGGACTGTGACTTAGATCATATACATAGCAATATTGTCTTATTCTGTGGTAAGAGCACTAAGATTTTTTTATATCACTGACATAGAATCGAAACAATTATAGCTTGAGACTTGACATTTTCATGATGTCTTCGTACCACAATATTATGTAAGTGTGCGCTAAGAAAGAATTTTATAAAATTCGCATTTTAAGGTGGTGTTGGAACAAGTATTTTTAGATTTAAGAGAGTCGATGGAACATTCTTAAGTTTTAAACACCATTCCGAATATTAAATATCGAATTGAACAAAGTTTGAATCATATCATAAAGTAGCCATTTTTAATGGACACCGTAATGCACGGGGTCAGTAAGTAATAATACATTATTATTTTAACACATTTAACGAAACGTCAATAAACAAAAAATAGACGTATAATTGAATATAAAAAATGATTCTATGCGGAGACGGTCGTCAGCCTATATCAATAGTGTAGTTCATAATATTGCTATTGAAGTAACTTATTTTAATATAGTTAGTAATACTATAGGTTAATTTAATTTTTGCCGAAAATATTGCATTTATTATATTAATTAATATAATATAAATACCTGCTATAATAGTGTATATTTCTAACACATTATATTATTGTTATTGACTTTTGAGTCAATACTCACCTTTTACCGTAGAATTGTGTGAATAGGTTCGTGGTATAAATAGGAGACAGCTTAAGAACGTCTCGTCAATGCAAAAGTAATGTTCTGGGAAGTCTGCAGCAGCGGCGGCAGTGTGTAAACTTCGCGTGTAGGTATATCATGACGAGCTATCCTCTTTCACAGGTCTGAAGATGACAGGTTGAAGACGCCTCGGAAGCTCTCGTGGGTAATCCGTGACCATCGTTCCCGGATACTGTAGGACGAGAGCCCCAAGGGATAATGGGACTTCGTGGAAGCGCTGAATTCCCCCGGCCGGCACTATAAATATTTCTATCTATCGATCCAACTCCGGGACTGGACGACATCTACAGCTACTGTGCAGCCGCCGATTCCATATATGAACGTCAAGAATGTTTGGCATCATAATGAATTCAAACCGACACATTCGCACGGCACACACACCACGAGATGTACATTTTAGTCAACAGTGCTGGACTAGATAGGTAGATCAATATACATTTGAGTTTGGCCGTATATGTATTTGCATATATATTATATATATTAAATAAATCATAATATTATATCTCCATGTTATAATAATATTATATAGCTTCAAAATATAAAGGTACGGTGGTTGAATGTGTAATTACCGTGGTGCAAGCGAACGTTTTCGCGTCGCAAATACTCGTAAATTACACGAAACCGTTGAGGTATGCGCACCGGTGGTGGTGATGTCCATGCAGGTTGTGTAAAAAGATTGTCATCCCGAAGCGAAACAGACCACATATGGCGGGTTGATTTAGGATAGACAAACAGTATTAATATAATATAGCGTTTATTATCGAGATTAATCGCCTGAATTCCTGGTTCTCGACGCTTTTGAAAACTACAATGCTCCTCCAAAATACCCTTAACCCCACAAGATTCATTTTTCCACCAGAAAAAATGCTTAAGTATAAATTCGAACTAATTTGACTGCCCCAAAAGACACGTAGAAGAAACACATTGTAAAATCAATACATCAATCATCGCTCTACTCAGAATCTAAAATTAAATCAATTATTGTTATACATTTTTTAGTTAATGTTATTATTATAAGTGTTTAGAGTTAAGATATTATTGTGAAGAGTAAAGTCTCAGGTCATCTAATCTTTTCTTCTTTTTTTTTGGACAAAACATAGTATTTACAAGTTATACATTAAGTAAATGTGATGATGATTGATTGACATGAAGCGGAAGTCGCCCAGTGGCGGCACCCCGTAAACTTTAAATCTTAAATTAGAAAATATCGGTAGGCACAGTGAGTATTTTATTATGGTGAAATAAACTAAATGCTTATAACATGATTATATTGGTCTCGGGATATGAAATTAAAAAAAATCAAAAAATATAGCACAGAAACATTTTGTTAATATATTTTTGCACGAGTTCATATTATACCGTTATAAAATGTAATTTTATTTTCAAAATTACAAAAATGCACTTAGCCACAAAAAATAACCAACCTTTATGTGAGTATTATAAATAAGAAGTGTATTATCGTGTACCATCATTGGAATTATGATTGCTAGGTACCTACCAATAAACCGAAAAACATAAATGACGTCTCGACGGTAAATAAATCGAATACTTGGGTGCAAATAATAATTTCATATGCTTGTATAGTATGTAATGTCTCGAATTCATACAAACAATATTGCGCATCACGTAATAACAATACATAATATTATTATTGTTTATGTTACATTGAATTTAATAATACTTAAATTATGTACATTATATATTTTATATTATAATATTGTTATACGTATTAAATGGAAATGTCAAATGTTTACGACTGCGACTTACTATTTAATATATCTGGTACATACGTAATAATGTTATACAAACACCGAAACCACAGAACTAAGTAATTTACCTATATAATGTTAATATATATGTATGGTAGGCATACCACACGTGACGTCAAATATTTTAATACCTATTGATCGTTAATAATAAGCATATAACCACCACCCGTCTCGGCGTCTACATAAAATAGGTATACGCAGACAATAATAATACATACTATTTTTGATGGGTTCGTGGGTGCACCCGATATGTAATTTATTTTACTGTCGTGTTTATGATTTGAACCAACTTCGCGGGCACAAGTCATATTGATTCAGCGCAACTATACGACAGAATAGGCGTAGGAGATGAAATATGGCGGGCGCTAATAGATTATAATTCTTATCTATAAGAATAAATATTAGAGACTCTGTTTTTTAGGTTGAAAAATAAACGATTAGAGTCGTATACAAGTCGTAATTTTTTTTTTATTTCTAACATATAAAACCATTTAAAACAAATCATATTAGGACACCGCTACGAAGTTGGGGCGTTTGAATTACCCTCCGAAAATTTTTCCTCGTTACGAAAATTCTTTATATAGTTGAATATGTTTAATTTCTATAAAAACAATATTTATGTAATTATAAGATAATTTATTTTTTAAATATTAAAGACATGTTTATTCTACGTGAGAATTTATTAATTTATGTTTCACCGTTTTTGTATTTTTACCGTGTTTTCCAGCATATTTCGCAGATTAGATCAGGTCGTGTTTACTATAATTTGGTATAGGTACCTACGTAATTTTATCGGTGAAATTTATGGGGATCGAATTTTTAACCGACCATCTCCACAGTCTCTTCGTTTTTTATTAATTGCTGTTGCCGGGCAGAGTTTATACTTGGCCATTCCCACACTTTTCCTATATACATTTTTAACAAAATATTATAAAAACAATTAAAACTATATAAGTGTGGTTTTTAAAAATATTTGTGCTTGATTATTGAAATACATACACTTGAGTACATATTTAATTCCATGCATACAATAAATCGTTAAATTGATTAAGACTTTATTTTAGACTATTTTTCGACAGTTATATTATTTCACTCGTGAAAATACGAAACCTAAAGAAAGCAACGGCGAAGCACGTCCATACAATTAAGGTCTAGAGCAGCAATCAAATCAATAAAATAAAAAGAGTCGAATACGAAGATACGCGGTGGTTACTCTATAAAGTAATATCAAATTAATACATATAATTTCGTACATTTAATTAGTTCTTTACGATTTTTAAACACTCATTTCGTTCGATATTATTAACCTTTTAAATCCTACGGTCTTGGGTGGTGTTATAACTTATATTCCTGCGCGTAGAATGTAAATAATGTGCCTACCTTAAAAACGATGATATTAAGACGTTTCCCATAAAACTATCTACGCACATTATACTGCACGTGAACAATATTGTGCTCGACACGAATGCGATATATTATTTTCTAATGCACATTTTTCAAAAAATAAACATGTACGATGTGAATCTTATTTGGATATTATGATGGCATAATAAATTTATTGTAATGTCTTATAACCAAGTTGTAAAAATTATTTAAATGACGTTAAGGTACTTTAAAGACACAATATAGCTATAATGATACAGGTTTACCGTTTAAAATATTGAACAATTTATTGACATTATACATAATATTATAATAACGTGAAATAATGATACTGGTGAGTAGCAAAATCAAATATTATTTAAGCGGATTGTCAACGGACAATTATTTCAATAAAAATGTACCAATATCTATTGTCAATCATACCGATCACCGATGCATCTGATAACACGATGAGACTTCTGAAAACTGATTTGAATTCGTTAATATATCTATTTGAGATCGATCCGGCCATTTTTTTAAATTTAGTTCCTAAAATCCTATACCTAAATTTTGTTTGGATGTTTAAAATTTACGACATGATTATTCGAAAATTAAATCAAACATCTTAAAATGTGGTCTGATCGATCTCAAGTAGACATATTAACGAATTCAAATCAATTTTCAGAAGTCTTATCACGTTATCAGGGTAGGATTGACAAAAAGTAAAATATACAAATGAGCATAGATTGTTTACTGTTAACGCGCCCTTCTCCGTGGCGGTGATGACTTGTACGTGCGTGTGTGGGTGAGCTCCGCTATTTTATTTACACACAGTCACACACACTAACGATAACTTACACAACTACAAGACCCACATGCTTTTAATTTGAAAATTTCCTATTTTGAACTCCTTAAAAACTGTCTTTTTGCATTCTCTTAATTATTTATTTACAGGGTAACCGTAGAGAGATAATAATTTCAAATTATACAAGTTTGACTAATGAACATACAATTTTGGTATATAAATTATACTTTATGTACAAGTATAATACACAATACAATATGATATTATGACAATATTCATTATTAATAATGACACATTGCATATGTAATGACTAAAATATGCTATAAAGATCAAGGTAAAAATACATTCATCGCTCCGCTCAGAATGTAATAGAAGTCTATAACTTTGTTTCACTACTTTCAACATACGAAAGCTATTACGAAAGTTTAATGTTTGACGGAAAGTAACAGCAGAGCCTCTGGGCATAGGATATTGTCATAGAGTTTTCTTTGTGAATAATTTAATTAATTAATACAAAATATGATATTATATTAATTAATACTAAAATATAATACGAATGGGGCGTGGACAAAACCTATAGTAGTGAATCGGCCGGTGTGCTCTTCAGACTCTTGGCGTATAATAATAATAGTAGGTAATATCATAATATAAAATGTCGGAAACCACAACCTTGGTATAAATATTTTAGAGCTCAGTCAAAGGCAAACGTCAACAGCCCGAGGGAGGGCCTCTCACGAATATGACGTGTAATGTGCTGAAAAACGATTTGCGTTTAATTTTTTTTCCTCGACGAAACGACGCACAAAAAGTCATAAAAAAAAATAAATATATATTTCGGTACAGTACATTATATTTACTTATGTGAATACGTCGCTATAAACGAAGAACAAACATTGTTACTCGGGGATTTACAGTCAATTTGAAGTAAATCCGTTTTACAATATGCATACGATATATATAGCTTGTATTACGTATATACAGGTTGTATACCTATTTGTGTACCGTACAATTTAAATACGAATACATCGAGATTCCGAGTTGTCAACAAATCTCTAGAAAGCTCTATATTATGTTATAAGCGCGCGATTGCAGTACGATTAAAATAATATCTAGTCGATGATAAACCTGTTTAGAGGCTATTATTGTAATATAATATTCAATTGCAATAAATAATAATATATTATAACGTCTCAGCTGATCGCTGTTTTAATTACCTGCGGCGATTATTGTTTTGATATTATAATCTCACTACATTGACGCACAGAAGTTCTTTCACCTTATGGTTTCCAAACAGGATGCATCATTTATAACACCATGCACAACAAAAAGTAAAATGAAAATTGTCCACGTTAAGACGGAATTAAAACAGAGCGGGGTTACGTGCAAAGCCAATCAACTAAATAGAATAGAAAAAATAGTTCGATAAAAATAGTATATAGTGTGGCAATGGTGGGAAGTGAGCGCTATAGTATATATGCAACACAATCAGATTATTTTACGAAAACAATTTCGTGAAACAAAAATGTTTGTGCGGCATGCAATGAGGTTATAATATATTAATAGGTAACCAAAAGTTTATGTTTTGTAATTACCGTGGTATAGATTTGAGTGTAAATAATAATAATTGTTATATTAAAATAAAATGAGATTGAAATCACGGCGCTGGTAATGCACTATGTTAGGATATATGCAACCTAAATAGATCTATGTATGCAACAATCAGATTATTCTACGAAAACAATTTCATAAAATGAAAATGTTTACGCGTCATGCAAGGAGGTTATAATATGAATACAAAGAGTCGATGTCTTGCAATGACCGTGGTATAAATGTCAGTGTCTGGTTGTGCGGGGGATACGCGTATATGCGCGCGCAGCATTTTTTGGGGATTTCCACTTTACCGCCCGGCACTATTAGGAGCCCCCACTTTACCGCCTGCAGGACGGAAAAAGGACGCTTTCCAACGCTTCGACCGCTATCGGAAACCAAACTTTCGGCGCAGTCGTGACAAAATAAAAATATTTAACAGTTTATCGGGACGGGCGATTATTAGCGCGGCGAGATCGTTCAAATAAAACATAATATTATATCCTATTAAGGATGCATACGTAATGTCGGCATGATCCTAATAATCGTTAATTATACAAGTGATATATACTCGCATCAATAATGTTTGACATCTACCGATATGAAATATATTATTATAATACGCATGGTCGGTAAGTACCTAAACCGTCTACTACAGCTTCGCCGACAAAAATAAACGAGCCTAAGAGTTCAAACATCCTACTGCAGACTATAGGACGTAAGTACGTCATGTGTAATCCACATATGACATATCCATAATTTGATTGGAATGTCTCGATATCAAACGGAATAAATAAAACCCCATTTAGAAGCATCTTTAATAAACTATTATACATTCGACTAAACCGAGGTACTGTATTGTAATATTACTGTATAGCATTGCTGGTTTCCAAACAATTCAATCGAGATTAAAACCGCATTTACCTACCACAAATCAGTAAATATTAAAACTACCTAAGTGTAAACGTACTTTTAAACTCTAAAAAACCTTTCAACTCGCACAAATATGATTATTACGATCATGAATTTATATAATAATAATAACAAAACAGTAGTGATATGATTTGAGCTATAGTATTATGACGACGACGACGTGTTCAACGTAAAAATAATAAATGTAATATTTTTGTTGAAACGATTTAATTTAATTTACTAAAAATTATTTACAATAGTGTTGGATCCTGAGCCACGAATAAATCGAGGACTTCGAATGAGCCGACAGTAACTTTGTCGGATGCTATTTATTTATCAAACTCCATTTTACACGACAATGAATTCCACATAAAAGTAATATCAGACAACGCATGGCACATGATTGTAAATTTCGGGGGGCAAAATCCGAACCGAATGCAATTGTGAGTAATAATGCCTATTATCCACGGATGTTTTCATATTTTACCATTTTGGTACCTCCGGAAAAGTCGAAACTGGCTGTATCATATGTCAATACTTATAATATCAAGAAAATCACTAGCGTAGCCTCAGCACAACCGCAGTAGGTAGTTCGGTTAAGATTTTTACTGAACATTGAAAATCGAAATAATGACATACCAATCGGTTTTATTTCGGTTGTAAACGTATGAACAACCGAGCAGATACAATAATTGAAAAATTTTATTATAAAAAAAAAACCGTTTCGGCCAAACCTGTGGCCTAAAATCATAATATGTGTTATTATTATTACTTTAGCCTATACGGAGTGTTATTTAATTGATTTATAAACCGAAATTATCCGATATTTAAATATTATATGATTTAATTGGTTTATAGTTAATTTTCATTTTCAATTCAACCCTTCGCCGTACATTATACGCAATATGAGCCAAGTGTGTAGGCGCACGAGAGAGATGATGTAAGCGCGGCGTGGAGAGCAGTGTGTAATTTCATGCAAATGTTAAATACACACGCATATATATATATATTATATATAAAAAAATCATTTTCTACGCAGCTGGTAACGAGAGAAAAAAAAATATCATAAAACCCACAACCATTATTTAAATTTATTGTTATCATCCCAGACGGGAAAAAGACGGGGCAGTCATTATTCCGCATCACACGTAGTAAAATGCAAAACGAATTACAACAGCGGCGGCGGCGGCGCTCTCCCCATAATATGTATAATATATATATACACACACACACACACGGCGATACGTTTTATATACCTTAGGGTGTATATGTTTTTAATCGGTTATGCCGCGCACTGTCCCCTAAAAAACACCTCCTCTGGAAAAAAATATGATACCTAATGGGGGTATAAAATTACTTGACCGGAGGAAATAATTTGCGACTCATTCGTCAGTACTGAGGGTGCAGTGCTCACAAATTCGTATAAGCTATGTCAATAAAATACCGCCGCTATTAGGTGGTTGCTATGAGCCGTGTGAATAACACCGCAAAATTATGGAATTTATGGGCGGTACCAAAAAAAAATGTCCGAGTGTCGCGAGTGCCCGGGTATTGTAGCAATTATTACTGTAGTAGCGATAACTATATAGAGACACTTTAATGTCCTAAAAAATACGATTTAATGACCTAAGAAAATGACACAATTTAAGAAAAAAGCCCTTAAACGAAAAATATTAAAATTCATCAAAATATGTTCTGAGCAGTTTGGTTTATTGTTTGAAAAAAACTCATCGTAAAAAATATGTACCTAGAACAATAAAAATAAAAATTGAACAATATCGAGGATATAATATTACTATGAGATAAATATTTATACACATATGAAAGTTAGCACCGTTGGTTTTTGAGTGAAAAATATAGTATATTAAATTTAACAAGTCAAAAAAATATGAAAAATATCCTTTTAATATTATAAGCTATCAAGTAAAATTTAAAAAATATAAAACTAAATTTTCTAAAATCAAAAATGTTCAAAAAGTGCCAAATGAAAGTTTCATTTTTATGCTCTTCGATGATTTGAAAGCAATTTCTATGAGATTCAGAAAAAACTGCAATTAGCATTCAAATCTGCACCCTGGTAATAACGGCTAATAACTCGTTGAAAAAACTGTTAAACGCGAGAGAGTTTAAAATGAAAGTTTCGTATCCACTGCGTAGGTACAAAGATAGGTGAAATCGTATAATAAGTTATGATAGTGCTAATGAGTACACACAGCAGCAAAACCTAGAGTTTTTAGTTTTATTTATTTAGTCTTTCCAAGGAGTCTTTGGAAATTTAAAGTATTTATAGGGACGTGGTATAAAGATGAGAGAAAATTACTCCGTTTTTATGTGCATTGTACATGGTAAAAGAGTTACGAGAACCGAACACTGTCATACATATATATACAATTGGAGTTACTTGGCCCACTTTACGGATTCCAATGTAGGACATTAATCTCGTTTTCTACATTTCGGTCGGTCGAGTGTGAGAGATGATTTTCTAAGCGGAGCAAAGAGCGGTACCTGTGTCAAACGTTATACGTATTCGAGTGCGTTACAATTGAGTATTTGTAGTATAGTTTGCAGTTATTATGGCGCAGAAAGCTATGCAAAATATGTAATTTTAATCGTATACGATTTTCGTATCAGTTCGACCGTCAATCACGGCTCACGGAAAATACGAGTAAAGTCTGTCGTGCATTTTAGAAAAAAATTCAAAACTAAACTACTCCATTAAACATACTATTATTTTGCCGCATTCAAATTTCATCACGTGCGGTCTGTCGTCAACAACTAAATTAAACTTGTTGTGACTTGGACGAAAAAACGTGACTGGAAAATTGGTATAAAGTTCAGTTGAACTGAACGCAGTTACAAGAGTGGTGTTCTAGATGTCCTTTAATTGGCTCTCGAAAACAACGAGAAATATTCTTCTAAACGAAATTGTTCACGATGTTTTTTTTTGTTTTTTGGCATGACAACACAACAGGTATGATTTATTCGCTGACACCACTGTAGAGGTATCCAAAATCCAACATGAAATTGATTCATCACCACGCCATGTGATAATAATTATGTATGTCTCGTCGTTAGGAACGTCACGAAAGTCCGATAGGGTCTATATTATATTAGAACGCACGTCTGCCCAATTAAAATTTAAAAATGTATAGGTACCTACATATAATAACATTATAAGGCGCTTTCTGTCGTCTGCAGCTTACATGCTAAAAATTGTCCATCCTCCTCATGACTATACTCCAGTATTGCGTGCACTTGGCCTTACATCTTTAGCAGATAGGCGCGTTAAAGCTAATCTGGCCTTTTTAATAAAGTTAATCGATGGTTCCTTAAACGCCCCTTCACTGCTCGTACAAGTAAGCTTTAAAGTTCCTCATCGGGCCACAAGGTCTCGAGTTCCTTTTGCTGTACCTCTCCACTGTACCAATTACGGTAAAAACAAACCAATTGACCGCATGATGCGGTTGGCTAACGAGGACCCCTCCTTTCTCAGTTTACCTTAATATTGTGTTATTTTTGTACATTATTGTTTGTAATTTTACTTGTGTCCTAATTATTTTAATTTATATTTACTGTGCCTATAATTCTGCTGTATTTTTTAGGCCATCGCCCCTTGTATATGTTAGCTATCTCATTTTACTGAATTATTATTATGTACTGTACTAAATAAGGAATTTTTTATTCCGTGAATTAATTAATAAATAAATAAATAATAAATAATATATTATACGAGCGATACGTTCGGATTATAATAAGAAAAGAAATGGGAGTACTTGTGCGTTAAGTGCGCTCGCTCGAATAATAGCTAGGATGTCATAGGTTCTATTGTTGCGTGTGTGCATATACAGAAATTATTAGGTAGGTACGCAACATAAATAGAACACAATTTTTACCCTCTCGGTGCCGGTGTACCTACCATATTATTATGATGTGCACCCTCCTTATACGGACGATATATTTTTCTTGATTAATGCAGCCACTCTTGGCATTGTCATGTACAGATGAGTACCTACATGACGGATAAAATGCATATTATGTTACAATATAATAATGTATACTCGTTCTACTCGGGACGTTTTTTCGATGAAAACGAGCTCTATAGTCACAATATAATAATAATAATAATAATAATATATCATATTATATTATACGGATCACTTAGGTCCCAGTCGTTTTGAGGGCGGTTCGTGCTTATTTAATATTAACCCTTTTAGTTATATATTTCAGTTTAACCTAACCCGATCTCCGGGAATTATACACCGCAGCAGATAGCTGCTATAATCGGTCGTCATTGTCGTCGTCGTCGACCACGTGATTGCGGGTGGCGGTGGTGTGGTTTTGATTTCTCTCGATGGTTTTAAAAACGCGCCTGCACGCCATTAGTTCGACGTCCTATCGACCTTCGAACCGTTTCAGGAATGATAATAATAATCCCATGTTTTTACCGTGTTTTTTTTTCATGTGTTAAAATGCATTGTTATCGGCAAAATTAATTCAACCTATGGTATTACTAAATTAATTTCCCTGGCACCCCCACTTCCGAATTTCGGAACTGAACACGGGGCTTTCAAATGTTTTTCGTTTGTTCCGAAAATTATCTGTTTCAACCTACCATATTACTAATAATTGAAAAATAAGTTATTATAATCATAGAGAATTAAATATCAATACGATATTATCATAAAATGGTTCTTATCGGCTGTCGCGAGTCGCGACTACCAATATGGTATATGTTATAGACCTGATGGAGTAAATCGTATGCTGTGCTCGCATGGACAATATATAATATGCATTACTAATAATATTGAGTAAAAATCGTTTTTCGTATTTTACGACTTATCATCGAATTCAAATAAAATATATCCACACAATGAATTCTATTCAATGACTAGGTACACTCGATTCCTTCTGTACATCAAAGCGGTTATATAGTGGTTACCAGTTTCTTTCCCCCTTTTATTTCTTTTCAATTGCGCGGCAAACCAAGAAACATAACACTTGTTTTATAACACTGCTATACAGTATCGTATAAAAAACACGCGTACTTACCCATTGTTATTATAACATAACATAGTTTTGCCTTTGTCCACGGGCAAGACGTACACATCTTTACTTCACAGTAATCTCTGCGATGATTTCGCGTTATTGTTTTTAGTCGATGGTCAGTGACAACGAATATGAAGTACTTGAATTTTTCAACCAAAATGGTTTTAATTTTGAATCTTCCTCAGAGTTGATCGCAATGTGGTATGGCCGGTTCCAGTTGATGGTTTATATATTATATAAGTTTGTTTTTCGATCACAAAAATCACAAAAATTACGTCCGGCGGATCCTCACGGTCGGCATTTGATACTATCTATAATAGTTGCAAGACAACGGATTGATGACCATTTTTTTTTTCAAATACTCACAACGCGACAATTAATAATATCGTACACTTATTATACTATATCGTACTTTATTATAGTCCGTCGCGTATTAATAATGAAAACATTCACGATGTGCCTCGGCAGTATTCATTCTATTTAACAACAGTTTACCGCCGCAAACTCGGTAAACCAGCGACCGATAAGAAATGCAACGCACGGCGGCCGACGTGACAATGAATAATTTAGCATAATTTTAATGGCACAGATTGCACCACAGTATATATTATATTATATATATATATATTTATATGCTCCTCGCAATTATTGCTAAGAAAATATCGGCCAAGTTTATGCTTTAACGATGCGTCATGCACGTCATAATATTATTATGTGTATTGTAAGTATATTAAATTATGTCATATTCGCGGAATTATTGCAATATCGGTTGGCCTATACTGGGATGTTTTCGTAAAACCTATCCACGATAAAAATACGAAAAATGAATTTTAAATGACAGAATTGCTAATAGAATAATATTATGCAAAGAGAGGTTTTATATTGTTTCCGCCGTTTAAATATTGATTTTTCCGGATATTTTTATAGTAGGTATATCGATTTCACTGGATAAAATAATAATCGATATCGACGTAGGCACCAATATTACTCTACAGTATTATTTATTCAACAAATTTTATTTTTTCGACAATACGAGTTTATAATGGTATATGAACAAACAAATATGTAGGTAAAGAACGATATGATGACAACAAACTTCTAATTTAATTTTACAAAATAAAAATAGCTGTATTGTTATGTTTTTTATACAATAATAAATTTATCTATTAGCGATAGGTTTCTCATAAGTAAAATATTTAGATAAAATATTTATATCGCCTAAATATATATTATATTCTAATAGCAATGAATATTAATTGTATATGGATTACTACCCATGTTAATATTTTATTATCTTTGTCACCACAGTGTCCCATTGTACTGATGCAGTGATGCCTTATAAAGTTTTGTTAGTAGTCTGTTAATAATTTTTTTCTCTTATATTTGTCTTTTATGATGTGTACAAATAAAAACAATTTTCAGAATGTTTATAGTAATGTATATACATAATACAACATAGTCTAATATTTAATTATTTAAAATATTATACGATTTTCCTATTTAAATTGCAAGTTCATCACTCATTACTCTTACACATCTAAAAATATAATATTACATTTAAATAAAATGAATCGAAATTGTTTTAAACGAATCGGCGGTGCAAGTTAACGCAAAATATTTCTTAGCATTTTGAAAGAACTTAACACACACTAAGAGAAATTATAAAAGTTTGGACTTGGGACTGCAGCTGTTTTGGAAGTTTACTAAACGTATAATTTAAGTTGAAAATTGTATTTTTTTTTTCATTCTCTCAGTTCTTAAGATATACCCGTGATATCAACGAAAATGCAATACATTTTTTAAGTTTAAATATTGCCCGGGTCTTTGCGAAAATACCCCATTGCGCGACGTGAATGCTCTTCTCGCAACCGTTTGCCCGTTCTGCGATTATCATATTATTATGCCTATAATATTATGTTGTACGTAGGTATCAAAGAGTTCATACCATTTTATCGTAACGACAAAATTAATATTCAATTGGCGGGCGGAGGGGTAATTTAATACCGAAGACCTAGTCTTGCTAGCTGTGAAACACGGTGTTCAGACAAACAAATAAAAAAAATTTAAAACTTCAAGACGTTTCCTCGGGGCGGGCCATGAGATTTAATCCGTCGGCCTTCGGTCACAGACTCGTGATATAATGCCGACGTCGATGTATACGAACGGAATTTGCGCGAATATACATAACAGTATAAACTGCAGTAATGTGTATAATATACTATACATAGCTACGAATGTACAATGCGTATACCTAACCTTTCAACGGAGACATATATTGTAAATATTATATTATGTTAAATATGACTGTTTTCGAAACAAAACGGGCGGTATATTATAATGTGTTTTAGCAACGAAATTTATCGTGCACGAGCGGATAAATTATTATACGCATTCGGCTTTTGTTTTCCAAGACATCAATTTATTATTATGGTACCCACCTATATATTCGTTATTTTTGTCGGTATCTAAAGTGTAGGTATAAAGTATTGTCTAAACATGAAACGATTCGATAGAATTGTTAATGTGAAAAATTTTTTCCGCGACCGATCCGCCAAGACTATGCAATAAAACAAATTAACCCGAACTTTTTCAAATAAGTAAAAGTACAATAACTTACAATTATTTATGGCAGCATTGTTTAGAATAATACAATTTAGATATCTTTATAGTTAAATCGATATAGATAAGTATTTATTATACGCATATAATAATATAATGTATTTATTAAAATATATACATTACATCAATATAGTAAGTGATTTATTCACATTCAGATGTCCTGATAACTGTAATAATGGTTTGTACGTTTATTTTATTTATTGTAAGTTAAGTTTTTTTAGATATTAGTTGGTTAATTTTTCTATGAAAATATTTGAACGCTGATAAGATTATGGCATTAACAATATATTAATACAGTGTACTTTCGGTAACTTGAACCTTGATAACAGGAAATTCTCGACATCTCGAAAAAATAAAATTCCCCTTTAAATACAATAATACATTAAGATTTTGATAACTCGAAATTTTTAGTATGTCGAATATCGAATTTTTTTCACGTCAGCTTCGAGTTAAGAGAGTACACTGTATAGCTATAATTAATATAACTATCAATTGTTTCGTGATGTCGATTATTTATTTTTTCATTATTTTTTTTTATTTACAATCTATATTAATAAATACAATAAGTAAATTTGATTATAGAGAGAAAAAAAACTGACAAGAAGAACGTGTTTAGAGGAATTAGCCTGTGATATTACTCTGTAATATGTACAAAAGTTGTACCTAATATCATTATCATGGTGATGTAAATTGATGATTAAATTAACAATTCTTTCAGAACATTTTAAATACTAAATAAAAATATTGTATCATGAAATTAAAAAAAAAAGGTAATTAAAGTAAATATCACAAACCAAATGAAAAAAAATATATATACTAAATACATTTAAGAGGATGCCACCACATTAGCATTTGTCTTCTTTTCTTATACGGTGGGCAACACACAGCAGACGCATATTAATATATATATATATACATATACACTACATATTATACCATATAAATAGAGCAATACAGTTTTGTTACAGTAAATATTACTGTAAATTTACATATTATTATTTAATTTATAGAACAGAATATTATCTCTGTTTCGGTATGGAATTTTATACTTTATATATATTTAAATTTTAAAACGAGTTACAACACAATATAGCTGGTCGTTAAATGCAATTTTTCATTAAAAAAATTCATTTTCGACTCGTTTTAAACATAAAATATTTAAATTTAACGCTAGAGACTTGCAGATAATGAGATCAGGCGAGCGTTTATCATGGTAAGTAGGTAGATACCCTATAATTACTACAATTAATATGTATATGATAAAAATATAAAGCTATAATGTTGGCTATGGGGTAGAGCCTCGGGGACCGCTGTCAACAGTATGCTCAATACGTTTTTAACTGACTATATAAAATATATAATATAATTAAAAAAGGAAAATTATAGTATAATATTATTATAAAATTAAAATTGTTTACAATCTATTTAAAGTTATACAATAAGTAAATTTGATCAGAGAAGAAAAAATATATGTCACGGGGTTCCCATGATCAGAGAACATTTCCATCAAACGACCTGGTAAGGTCGCCCAAAGTATAAAAATAAAAGAGCGCCTTAAAATGCACACCTAGGTAATACAACATGTGATAACTAGCCAGGTATAATTATTACAGTAAGCTACACAATTCACGAAAAAAATTTCATCAATGAAAAATGTCTTCATTAAAATTGCACGCAAATTTGCATGCTATATTTTTCAAATCATTTTGTACAATATTAACAGAGTTATTGCCAACTTAACTAGAAATAAATTACTGTAGCGTATTTTCAACATTTTATTATATAATATTCCCCGCAGCCCACAATACAATGCGCTATCGGACTCCAAATAATTTGGGCTGAGAATAATAAGGTTCTATGTTTTTTTTTTTTCGAAATTCACTTTTTCAAATATTCCTTATAAGTTTTCAATGGCGCTTGTTTTAAGCTAGAAATTAGTTTGATACGAGTAATAATGAATGAGATACACAAAGTAAAAAGGTTCTATATCTTTAAAATTAACATATTCATTATTTTTGAATGTATTAGATAGAACCTTTTTACTCTATAACTTTTTTTGAGGATAACAAGGTTCTATATTGAATAACAAAAACATAATTAAGTGTAAAAGAGAGTCCTACCACTACCAATAACACAATAATATCAATATGTCGATACGATAATTATTGTTTCGTGGTCAAAACAGGTGTTTCCCATCCATAGATAATACTTACAATTAGAAATATAGTTAAGTATAAAACATTACACGGAGTAAATGATTTTCTTCAAATTAACTTGTGTTCTAACTCTAATCCAAATTGTATACAATCTTACAAAAATATAAACTTAGCTATATCAATTAAAAATATCTAAAGAAAAAAATCAAGATATAAAGTATTTATACAAATGGATGCCCGAAGATGAACATACGTTTTATACTAATTTGTTTCACAGATATAAAGAAACTTTAAAATAAAAAAATAATACACACAAATTATTCTTAGTAATACGTAGCTAAGTATCTTATTAGTTAAAAAAAAATGTTTTTAATTTTGATTCTATTATTATTATTTTATTTTTATGAATTTATTATTAAATTTATTTAATGTTTCATCAGAGGTATAAAGAAACTTTTAAATAAAAAATAATACACACAAATTATTTTTAGAATTACGTAGCTCAGTATCTTATAAGTTAAAATATATTGTGCTGAATTTTGATTTTATTTTATTTTATTTTTATGAATTTATTAGGTATTAAATGTATTTAATGTTGTATCACAGTATTATACTTTATACAGAATATTTTAAATAAAAAAGTGATTTAATAAGATATTAATGATTGACGTTTTAGATAAAATTATATCATATCATGTTGGCTTGACTGATCAAAATTGTGTAATGTGCTATAAGGTAAATAGGTTCTATCTATTAAATAAAAAATTTTTAGCGAGTACAATAGTCCTGTGTATAGAACCTTTTTACTCCAAACTATTTTTTTGTTGTTTTTCATTTTTAAAAAATTAACTAAAATACTAAGATGGTATACTTGCATGTTACATTGTTATAGAAAACATGCTTGATTTTTTGATTTCAACTATAAACAATTATCCCTACATGATAAAAAGATATTTGACAACAAACCTTAAAAATGCTCTCCTGAAAAATTATATATTTTGACATGGAACCCTTTTACTCTCAGTCCACGCAATGTCAAGCAATATACGAAAAAAAAAATTTTATTTCTACTGTTACTATTAAAATCTGCAACCAATGGATGCGATTTATAAACATATAAACTTATTTTATAGGATATTTAAATATATATATATATATATATCATTGTAAAACCCATATGTTTTCGAAATAATAAGGTAACAACAAAAAATGAGTGATATCGCAACAAAAACACTCCACTTGACTCCGTGTAAAAAAAATGTAAAGTATAAAAAAAATTGCTCTAAAATATGTGATATAATTGTATAGATAAATCTTTAAACTGTAGAGATGATTTATGTTAAAATAGTCTGCTAAATATTTGAACTTAGATTGGCGACTTAAGTTAAAAATTTAAAAATACTATATCATAATGATTAATGAGTACTTACTTACATAATAATATATAGTCTACTAGGTATCATTGAAATTGGCAGTGTATTGCTATTCAAGTGTTTTAAAGTCGCGAAGTTAAGTTAAACTATTTGGCAGACTATTTTAATATAAATGGTGTCTATAGTTCAAAGATTTAACTGCAAAATGATATCACAACTTTTAGATAGGTTTTTTTTTTATACTTGACGTTTTTACACGCGGAGTGTTTTTTTGTTGCAATTGATATTACTCTAGAAATATATTATATATTATACATAAGTAATAGTAATAATAATACTATTACAATAAGTTGTCTAAATAGTTGAGTTCAAGTATTTATTGTTGGTTTTTTTTTTCTTACACAGTTGAGTATGAACAATAGTTAGGTTAAAAGGTTTATGGATCATTTTCTTTTCATTTGATGGGTTGTATCGGCTAGGTCTAAAAGAAGATAACATTGATACCAGAAGATTTGAATGATTATACGTAGTTTTTATGATAACGTTTGTAGAATTTAGATGCTGATTAGGGATGATAATATTAATATTACTATATTGAAGTCATTTAAGGAGAGTTCGATTACTAATGATACCATGATCACCACTTGTGTACTCGTTTTTCAGATCAACCCGAAGTTCTTTAGCCGAGTTAATCCAGTATATATCATTGAAAAGTCTATTCAACATTTTATCCATTCAGTTTTTTCAGCGGTTATTAAATTATATTCAAAGTTTAGACTTGAGTCGCAGAAGATTGAGCACCTCTTTCGAGAATTTAAGTTCAATCATTACAAATCGAGGACGAACACTTAGTTAACAAGGCGTTTACATTTCTGTACCCTACATTTAAGTGATATATCATGAAACGCAAGTCATAAGGAAGACCATTAGATAATTGTTAAGTTTTACCAGCAGTATTTGGTACATTAAAATAACGATATTCTGACCATTCTGGGTCATACAACCAGCATAATATTTATTTATTTATTATTCTATACGGAATAAAAAAAACCTTAAGTTAATAATTTATGTTATTATTATTATTATTAATAATATTATATTCGTTGTTCTGCAATCGTTAATGGGTAAAAGCTCACCCCTTCTCTTTATTTATAAGGACATACATATTTTGTAAAACGATTTTGCCTGTACAAATAATGTCTTTAAATTAAATGTGAGGTAATTAATGTATGGCAAGACTGACATGGTGACATCCTATACGGTGATCTTGACCACTGCTAATTTATAAAATACTCCTCTTCAGTTAACATAAAATCGAACTGTCGAATCTAACTGTAAAATTATCTTAACGCTGAAACTGGTATTGAAATGATTAAAGTACCTACCTATTTAAATGATTTAGAGATCAAACATATATATATATATATTATATACTTAACTATAATTATTTATATACGAAAAAGAAAACAACACTACTAGATAGCTCGAAATTGGGTATACATTAATTTTTTTTACTTATAGTGTTAAAGAGTGGAAATTTGATGATATTTTAACTTTTAAGTTGATATACTAACTCCTATTTGTTTATTAACATTATCTTTACACATATGGTGTTAATCGACTTAAAATGTTTTTTAAAAACCGAAAAGGTTTATTAATAACTAATAAGTAATAATAAAACCATATGGTATATGAATATTTTAAAACTTGTTTACTGCATATGTTTATCAACACGATGAAAATATTTTAAGTTGTTGTTCTTAGTAGTTTTATAGAATTACAAAACTACGAGTTTTATTTTCCAGAAGAAAACTTTGTTTATAATATTAATAATAATAGTGTGGTGAACGGCGTTACGCACACAACTTCTAGTAAACAATCCAAGACACTCAAATTTAATAATAGTTTATTAAAATAAAAGTATATGATGCACTAAATTGCATTTAAGACAACCCGTCTTGCTGTCTCTCTCTCTCTCTATCTCTCTGTATTTTGATATGCCTCTCGCTCCTGTGGGACTTCATCCAAATCTGCCAACAAAGGGGCTTGTATATACAATTTGTTGTAATTCTAAACAAACATTTATTACCTGGGTGGGGCGTTCGTTCATTATAATAAAATTAATATAAAAAGAAATGGCAATGACAATGACCTGCCTACATATATATACGCATTATTGTAATATGCATAAGCAGCTCGGAAAGTGTATAGTATAATATTTCGCCGTCCTACTCGGGAACCCAGGATTTTGCATTTAAATTTTTCAATTACGCCGCAGATTTTCCCTACCACTGATCGCCCACCCGAAGCATATAATATACGCGCAAGTATATATTACCATGACCTATCACATAATATAGCCCGTCTCTCGATTACCACGACAGTGGTTATCAGTGGCGGTGGTTATATTATTTTCCTTCAAGTTTTTCGTCTTCTATAGTCTGTTGCTCTATAGGAGCGCACCTGTCGTGCGGGCAGCGACGAATAATATTATAGCGAAATCCGTCTCTGCTCGAATTCAGTTTATTTATGATCATCGCTTTATCTACCTACGTACTAATAATTTAAATGTATTTAAATATTAAAAAAAACAACTCAATTTGAATAAGTAATGAGTGTAAGCCACGTTTTGCTTTTTAAATTTACATCGTTATACAACGTGAGTGTATTGTATTATCAAAACATTTTTTTTACGAGCAGCCCAAAGAGTTTGAATCGCCCTAAAAAATATCCGAGCCTAGAATGATTGGCCAAATGCGGGGCGGAAACACTGGAACAAAATAAAACGATATTATCTTTTTCGTCTCCCCCACCCTACTTGTCCTCCCACATATCTTAAATATTCCACCGGCACTTACTGTCATATATACATATTGTATAACAACACAATCTGTATACAGGACATATCATTATTATATCAATCCTAAGGACGATCAAAATATTATATTCACACGTACCCACGTATTATAATACTGCACGTTACATAATATTATATCATAATAATAATATACTGTGAGCGTTTATGGTCGGATAATAATATTCGTGCCGACTCCACAGCTGAGGGGTCTCGTGGGGCGCATGTCCGAGCGCGCGGCGTACAGCCCCGAGACCATGTGCTCGCGTTCGCCGAGTTTTCGACAGCCGCCCGCTGCAGTCGTAACGTACGCACCGGTCGAGCGCGAGTGTGGTCCACCGGTGACCAGAGTGTCAATCGTCTCGCGATCTCCGCAACAGTAATATTATTATTATTAATATTATCGTCATCGTCGTCATCGTCATCACTCTCGGTCGTCTGAGACAACGCTGTTTTTATTTTTTTCGTCCGTTCCGTCGCGGTCCGCACGTCGTTCGCCTGTCGCAGAAAACGATTCCGCGCGTTTCCGATGGAGCAGTTATTGTTCAACGAGGTTTGAACGTCTGTTCGAAACTATATGATATTATTGTACAGGTGCTATCGGCCAAAATACCGCAGTGCATCGTAACGATAGCGCCAGAACCGCTATAATTTCACGTGCCGACTACCGCAGCAGCAGCAGACTGCGGGATTTGTTTTTCTTATAAAGTGAAAACCACTCTTCCTCGGTCGATTTAAAAAAAAAAACGCGTGTGGAAAAACCTATACAATGCGGCTTTATGATTTCGAAACTTGTGAGTACACGGAAAACAATAGCTACTTACGTATTATTATATGACGTGTTCACGACAAAGACATTGCAGTCGATTTTTTTTTTCATGTAATTTACAAAATAATTAAATAACTTATCGCCGTTTGTCATACACGTCATACAAAATATAATGTGCAAAACAAAGATTTAATTAAGTTAAACATTTTTTACCTTTTTCATTTTACATTATTACGTAAGACTTTTCGATGGGGGGTCTAGGAAAATGTTCTATTTTCTGCGCGGCGTGAATCAAAAAAGTTAGGGAACCTCCGCGACCATAATACAAGGTATAGGTATCGAGCAGACTTACGGATTCTATTTTTCTCTCACGAAAACTGTACCTATGTGTATTAAGAGATTTCATCTCACGTTTCACTGTCTCGTGGATTATGGGCACTATTTTTGAACAGAACTCGCAGTTCGCCGTTCAACGATATTTTGTAAGAATCGCGATGCATTGATACTTTTTTTATACCCGTTATTCCATAATCTATGTCAATTAATATATTTCGATGTTTAGCAGCTGTTTCGAAGGAATGAATACCTTGCATATGGTCGTATATAGATTTGCGAGACGACTCGTTTGATGTGTTAATTCGAAGTTAAATATCTTGCAAAAACGTATTAAGTTCTAGGTTAGGTCCAAGATCTTTATTGTTTCTATTATCGTACGCATAGAATACGTATTATAATATAATATTAGAACATATTTTAAACATTCGCTTCAAATAATAGTATGCGTTTATTATTTACGTTTCAATTGACTCACGTAAATTAAAAAAGTAATCATGGATAAAACGGTATGCTTTGTCTATTTGGAAAAAAAATTAGTATAGACTGTGACAGAGAATGATAATATACAAAACACGTAGTTGGATGTATTGTTATAATTATTATTACTCTGTGGGGGTCTTGTATCATATATCATTGTATCGAGGGAGGAAAGCATGCCTTTATAAACGTGACGTACGTGATTTGAACCCGAAACTTTGTATTTGGTTTGAAAATATTAAATCTGATTGCTCTCATTATTATTACAAGTATTGTCATTACTGTTATTACAATTATTTAAAAACATAATGCATTGTTCAATCGTTATTGAAAATTGAATGCATTTGGTGGAAGTACCTCTGTATAGTTTAAAATGATAATTCAAGTTTAAGTATTATAAAATACATATAACATATACATATATAGTAGTATGTAGCGCATATAAAATAATGAATTTTTTTTAAACATATAGGTACGCCCGCATTTATGTGACCTGTTTTGGAAACACATATAATATAATGTGCACCATAAATTGCATGTTGCGTACACTTACGGATTTTTGTGACGAAAACAAATAGGCACTGAATTTTAAAATAATTTGAATGCCCTATATATTTTTGTTGCAAAAATATTAGATAATAATATTCTAGCATTGACTTAAATGTTAATAAATATTCATACTGTGCATTACCTATAATGTTGAAAAAAAAACGTGTGAATTATAATAGTATGAAATGTAATAAAGAACAAATTCACAATCATTGAAAACACCAAAAAAAAAATCCTTTAAATTATCGATGTTCTTGATTTTATGGTACCTAATACCTACGTCTTAGTTGAAAAATAATTATCTAACATGCTGTAATAAAGAATAAAATGTGTATCTTAGATCAAACTAAAACGTCCAAAACATAATAAAATCCTTTAAATTATCGACGTTCTTGATTTTATGGTTCCTACATCTTAATTGAAAAAAAGTTATCTGAAATTTTGTTTCTGCAGATATCACGTAAGATATTGTGCACATAATATATTTTCAAATACACTATAATAATGTATGATTAATATTAAATTAGTCAATAACAATTTTGTTCAGGCGGGGACTGGTAAAATAGGGCACGGGACGCTACACAATTTAAAGGGCAAATAAAAAAAAATTGTTGGGGCGAATTTAATATTTGTAGATTATTTATAAAATATTAATATATTTTATTTTGTTTTGAAAAAATATTAAATATACGTTAAAAACGTAAATAAGTACCAAGTTACAACCAACTTTCAATAAAACTTGTACAATATTATAGATTACTAGTAATCGTAAGTTGGTGACAATCTGTTGTTCATTAGGTGTCTAGAGTCTTTAAATATATAATAAATAATATTAGGCAAATATATTTTAGGGCAAGGGATGCTGTAGTCTCCCAGCATCCCAGCCAGTCCACACCTGATTTTGTTGTACAATGAAATGTTTGATGATCACTTACATAAGTCATAACGTTCCAACAGTATTTAAATATGGCTTAGTACGATACACATTAAATAATTTGTAATGCATTTACTTTGAAACTATTTATTTCGGCTTTATTAATCCTGCAGAATTCATTTTCTTATACTGATATCGGAGAGAAAATTACATGAAAGCATCGTTAAACCAAATTATATTTCTGTTCAACATTTATATGTAATTCGTTTAAACTGTAGAGGTACCTACGTGATTAATTAAAACTAAAACTATTATTACGGTGATAGTGTAGTCAAATTAAATCAAGCTGTTAAAATAATTGTTGTGAGCATAATATTTACATAATCAGACATTTCCACGGTACTTGAGGACAATTTGAGTAAAAATGATTAAAAGTAAATCACGAAACTTTGGAACAGAAAATGAATACTATGAGCATAATGAAACATTGGTTAGTATATTAAAATACATTATCTGTGATGCTGGGAGTGTTTTAGCTGCTTCACAGAAAGAAAGCGTCTTTATAGAAAGTTAGTGTTTAGGGTTAGTTTAAATATTTTAATCTCTTGTAATAGTTGTTTAAAATATAAGTAATTGTCAACTCATTAAATAACTTCAACATGAACAATTTTAATTTTAAACGCTGCATTTGCCATTTGGCATGTACCTTATAACTAACATAATTGACCAAAGCTGTGAATAGTGTTTATTGTTATATCATTTTGGTATAAATTAACTTTGTCAACTTATACATAATAATCATAATATACAAATTTAATTTGTATGTAAAGTTTATTATTTTATTATATTATTATACTTTTGGCTGATTAAAAGTAATAATTAATTCTTATAAACTCAAGTGTCAATCAAATTGTACGTTAAATGATTTAAATATGCACAAACAACAGTGGGATATTTTCGAAATAGTGTAAGTTGTTAGTTAGTTGTTAATCAATTATAATTTATTACACTCATGCGGCATACGCGACTGTATGAGTATTAATAAACAGAATTATTCTACAACAGGATTTGTTTAAAATGTGTGTTAGTCCCGAATTCTATTGTATTTTGTATACACTCGCAATTTCACAAAAAAAAACAACGTAATAAAAGCCGTGTATGTAGTTTTAGTCAATGTGAATGATTCTATTGTATAACAACACAGAACATAACGAGACAAAAGAAAACGGACACTACGACAAAAAAAATAATAATAACGTAAACATAATGTGAATCCCGAAAAAAGAAAGAACGCTAATTGATCAGGAATTCTTTCAGTACACTGTAAAAAATTTTATGTGTAAATTATAATACGTATAATACGTAATGAATTTATTGAAAAGAGGTGCTTGTGGACCGTTAACATTTTTCTTAACATTGAATCATCAGCTGCTGACTAAAGTTCTCGTATTCGCGCAAACACGTAGATTCGAAGGTATAACAAAATAAAGTTAATCCGACTCTACAATAAAAACTCAACAAATGCAGACTCTGATCTATCTATAAAAAATGGGTCTCGATTAGATTATATACGTTTTTGTTCTACATAGCAATACATTAATACATTAAAATATTATGTGATCGTCGTGTCCAGGACTGCAATTTGCATGCACCTGATCGACATTTTATCCACGTGTTGTGGATTATTATATTACTGTAGTTATTCCTAGATACACCTACTATACCTAACCGTAGATTCAGTTTTAAACCCGTTCAAATAATATTCCAGTTATTAAGTAAACACCCCCTTATAGTTTAATATATTGTGCAAACATTATTATATTTAATTTTCATGCATTATACATGGATTATGCCTCTATTTTATATAATAATTATATCGGTATGTTACGGTCATGGACGTGTCACGCATCAACCACAAACATATAATTTTGGAAACGAAAATAATTGGAAACTTAACTTTTGTAAATGTTTAATACGGTAAATGGAAGAGTTGTGCTCATATAATAATATCATTATTGCAGTAAGAGTAATAACTTATCAGTCTCCCACTCAATCCGAAATCAAAAGTTTTTAATTATCATTACGCTTTGAGATACCTATATATAGATGTACTGTTGTAAAACAATGTGTTATTATAGTATATATACGCGTAACGACAATATCGGAAACTATTAATGTTCATATTTTATATTAAATTTCGAATAAAATAAAATGATTTTTATTTTACGTGGGTAGTTTTTTTTTAATCTATAATACCGTTACCTACTTAATGGGGAATGACAAGAGTAAAACGGCTTTTAGACCACATAGGTTTAACGTTAAAAGCTTTTTAGTCAAATATTTTTAGTTACCTAACTATGAAATTTCTCGTCTTAAAATATTACAGCTTTTAACCTAACCAAAAAATAACAGTTATTTATTAGGTATTTTTTTTATTTCTGTAGCTTATATATACACCATTAATTTTTTTATAGGATTTTCTAAGAAAAACAAACTAATAAAAGTTACGTATTGTTACAACCGATAATTATTATCTATATTATAATGTTCATAATGGAGGTCTACCTAAGGCAACATACATGTTTATTTTACCTAATTTATCAATATTTTAATAATACGAAGGCAATTTACATAATTATTGTACATTGGACAAAAATATTCCAGTGAATTCTATAACCTACCAATGTGGAATGAATCAAAAAAATTGCGTGTCCATACCACAACAGTTTGTTAAATTTTAGGTCACGAATAACGCTCGCACGACCGCGACGATTTGGTATCATTATCCTAATGAGTAGGTATCGAAAAGGTCATTAATTAAAACAATGTACCTTTAACGTACAACAATGGCATGTTACTCAATTTCAACAAACTCCGATATTCATTTTTTTAAAATCTTTAAACAATATTGTGATTATATTGTAAACAAACTCGTACTCGAAATACTTTTATTATAGTCTCACAAAACTATATGGCAGTACACGCATGATCAACCCGGTGGTTCGAAAACTTATTTCTCATACCTACCCACAGTAACCAGTAACATATTATATTATATAGGTACCTATCTACCTACCTACCTACGAATTGACGAGGTACCGAACGATAGCGAATTGCTGGTATTAAAACTTTCCAACTCGGCCGACCGCCTCATTACAAAAATTAACTTTTTATTAGCTCGTAGTGTTTCATCCCACGTAAAATAAGTAATATTATGTCAGTACTACATATACCTACCACCTACAGCCTTTTATTTGTCGATACGAATAAACTTTTATTAAATCAACAAAATGTTGGTAGATACGTATCACAGTATTCGTTTTAAATTATTTTACCGTATCGTGTTTGTTGATATCACAATATTGTTTTTCGTTCTTCGCCAGTGCCCAGTCGTGGTCGTCAGCCTCGAGTCTATAATAATACTATACAGGGTGTCCCGTGAGGATATACCCACTCGCCGCCCAGAAAAAACTGGTTTCTTGCTGTTTTACCTATAAACTAAAAAATCATGAGGTTAATGAAAATAAAATATTGAAAGGTTAACATTTTTAGAAAATTAAACTTTATAAAATGGCTATCTTCAATTGTTTCAAAAGTAAAAATAAAACAATTACATTGTATTAAATACAATAAAAAAATCCTCAATTACAATTTAAAAAAAAATTCACTTAGGTATCATTACTGTGTACTAAATCACCGATGTAATAATGTGTGGCACAGCTAATACAACATAAAATAAGCCAATAAAGAACCAGCGTAATCAACATATCTCTAATTTGGATTCCTGGACACAGCGACATCGAAGGGGATGAAAAAGCATATCAAGAAGTCAAGAAAGCAGTAAAATCCACAAATAAGACTCCAAAACTTGGTATTACAACTTATGAAGATTCAAAAATCTAAATCAAAGAACTCGCCCAAATCAAATGCAGACACACTGATTCAATCAGATTAATAAATTAAGAAAAATCAAAAATACTATCTTTGGTTGGCCCCTAACTTCCCTCTGAACAGAAGGGATAAGGTAATTATCAACGGACTCCGCATCGGCCACACCCGCTTTACACACAGATACCTCATAACATAAGAAGAAAAACCAAGGTGCAATTCTTGTGGAACTGAACTTTCAGTCAACCACAAATTCACATAATGTCTCCAATACGCAGATAAACTCGACAGCCTCAAATTACCCTGCGGATACCACCACACAAAATTTAAAGTTCTTAAAAATAACAAAACAGTATACCTATCCTAATTTAACAAAAAAAAAAATCGTAACTAATTGCGGACAGTGTCGGCAATGTTAGTTAAGAACAATAAAAAATAGTATGTAATGTTATATTATATCGTTCGTACAATTTTTACAGCTCATATAAATAATGAATTTATCGTTGTGTTTCACAGGAATTTTTTTCCTATAATCGCGTGTGTGACCGCTCTTATAACTAGCTAGCAATTTATAGTCTTATATAAAATTAGAATAATGATAGTTCGTTTTCTTACTATCCGTTATCTCTAAACTGAAATTGAAGACAACTAAAAATGTATTATTTTTAAATTTTTATTTTGTATGTATATAAATTAATTATTTAACTTATTGTCCATAGGATAATTTTCAAGGAAGTGACAAAATGAAACTGTCAAAATATTTTAACGATAACACCATATATATAGATAATTTCATTACAAACATTTGGTGAGAATTTCAAGTATATACGGTTTTTCATATTGAAACATATTGAAATACAACGAAATAAAAAAGTTTGTGTCAAACTCTAGTTTTGAGTGAAAATTCCCGTTTTCCCATTTTTTCCTATTTTTTAAAAAAAAAATATAATAAAACAATGGTTTTTTATTCAACTTATCATATATTTGAAGATTACAAATACTTAATGCAAAGTTGATAAATATTTATAATATTGTCTTTTTTTTTTTAGGATATTCACAAATTATTCAAAGGATAAACCATTTTGAAGGATCATATTTAACTGAAAAAAAACATGTGGTTTTTCCTGTTAATCATTTCATCGTTTTACATTTGGACATGTAAGTGGTTTTATTTATATACAAATATGTTAAACAGTTAAATGAAATATTATGTAACACCACACATTCAATAAAAATACGCGCTTAGAATAATCGATGTTGTATTATATCAAATTTATCTATGGCTATATTGTTTGCTTTAAATAATATTTTGATATTTGATACAAAATAAATGGCGAAAATCACAGAATATAATAAGTGAAATTACTATCGAAAATTATTAAGACTATCCAAGTTTTTAATTTAATATTCTATAAATTATTCATACATCGCATTAGACATTTTCAGAACTATACCTAAATTATCTTACATATTATAGAAAAGCGATTTTTGTTTCTAAATAATAATTAATAAGGAAACTTTTCTTTTCATTTTAGCGTCATAGTGTAATATAATCTACATTATTCTTTACAGTTAGTAAATATAACAAATTTCGAGTTAAGTTGAAAATGTAAAGCGGAAGTTATGTAGACTCGGAGGTAAAAACAACAAATGTAAGTTTGTTTTGAAGTTTTTTGAATATTACAAATACATTCCATTAGTTTTAGTTGAAAAAAATGTGTTAATTTGTATACTTTTTCGAGAAAATGTATTAATGCAGAGATGATGGGGTTTTTAATATTATTGCAGAGTGATGTGTAAAATTATAAAATGTAAATTGATAACAAGAAGAAACGTTTTTTTCATAAACTATTGAGTGTTTAAAAGTATAAATATATTCGCGCAATAGTTTAGAGTTCAGGATCGTCTTACGAATAAAGAAGGAATATTGACATAGGGTATTATATTAATTCAAACGGGAGCTGTTATCATATAGGAATTACTTACTCATCCCATGTACGATTGATTTGTGGTGTTAAAGATGAGTTGAGTTCAAAAAACGACCGAAAATGGTTTCGATGGCATCAATCACTATAAGGATAAGGAGACCCCCGCGTAGAAGGTTATTAGTGCGACCGAAAAAATAAAAATAATACTTGTCTGCAAACTGAGATAAATGTTTTGAAATGTTTTAGTGTACACCGCCACAACTCCAGTCTCCATTTTTTGACGCCACATAATATAATATAGCAATCCGTATTATTTTAGGTTCTTCAGTGTTATATTATACTGTATGTATATAAAAACTACTACTATGAGTTATTTAAAAAAATGTTAATGTGTGTTTATCGCAATAATAGCAGTTAGTCGTACTATATACGTCCCGAGTAGAATAATATTCTGAAACGCAGGAATTTTAAAATGCGATGACAAATGTCGAGAGTGAATTTATAAATTGAATCGAATTTGTAGAACACTAAAGACGTATATAATTTAAATAGATACACCTGACTTGTTTGCAAAAGCCTCACGAGTCGCTACAAAGGACGTCTCTCGTTGAACGCATATTCATATTTAATGTGACGTTCCGTTGCAAAATTTCTAGCAGCTATATCACACTAAATCACGCATGCATGGCCGTCGTCGAACGGACGAAAACAGTGTAGTTTCATCAACAGCATTATTGCGTTGCGGGAAGTGGCAGTTGCAAAAATTATCAAATAAATTGCACCGTATAATATTATTTTGTACTTGTTACGTCCAACAATATTGTATGATCGTATATTTATTTATCCAACAAAACTTTTCCCGAACATGTTGATATACACAATATCATTGGAAAATGTGAAGGATTTATACATGTTATATTTTTTATATACTCGACAGTGTATGCAGTTAAAATAATAATTAATCATATTATACGAGTACTAAAAAATGATGTGTTCATTTTGTTTGAAATTCCATTAAAATTAAGATATCGATAATATAAACAGAAATATTTTATATCCATACAGGATAAGATATAATAATCGTGGTCATAAGACATTAAAATGAATAGGAAAAAAATACATCAATAAAGTGATAAACGTATTGGCGGCTTCAACGATTCTTAAGAATATTTATATCTAAGAAAAATGTTTTTACAATATTTTTGTAGTTTGTGTATAATATTAAAAAGTTGCATTTGTCTTGAATGTGCATTGAAAAGACAATACTTTCTTGGCTCTATAGTATCATTCCAATATTGTTAAAACTTTGGTATAAAGCAAAATTGCAAAATATGCTCTCTCTCGTATTTATTTATACGAATGTATAACATAATTTCAATACAATTGTATAATGTTATTGAATACTTGCTAAGGAATGTTTCATTTTTTAGATGTAAAAATGTCGATACTTTCAATAATTTTGGTTAGAATTTTATGTTGTCCGTAATAATTTTAGTTAGATTTATCAAGTTAACATATTATATTATGATCATAACTACTCAGACAACAATTATTCCAAAAAATATTTTTGGTACACTGTACATTGTATAATATTCATATATTATTTTCACACTGGGAACTTGACAACAGTGACAATTGAAAGCAATTTATCCTTTTCTCATGCTGTACACAAGTGAAATTGTGACAAATTTTGGGTTGTAATAATTTCGAAATGTTTCTACTGAATTATTCAATATAATAATATCACTGTGTGTACTAGAATTTCTGTGCGTTTCACTTGAATCAAATGACACAAGGACTAATAGGATACACAGAGTATTATAAATTGAGTTTTTTTTCAATATGAAATATTCTGATCTGAATCAACGCGTATGTATATTTATCATACTATTACCATTTTTTCACGGTCCTCAAAAGCAACCCTTCGAACTAGATTCCCTTCATTTACAAAAACTTATGACCTTCCGACCACTGCATTCATTGAATATAATATTATGACGCAATCAAACAAAATTTCGGTTATTCATTGTACACAGTTCTTGTCAACGTCTTAACTGTATTAGGTTAGGGTGATGCATAATATAATATATAGCACACCAAACATACTCACCTCCATTTTTTTTATTTAATAATAAAATTATTCAAATTCTGATATTTGATATTTTTTAATATATTCAATGACCATAATATTTTAAAATTCCTGAGATTTGTTTACTCAAAAATCAGATTTTTAATGAACTGATTATTAAATGAAAATAAATGGGACGAGCATACTTGATGAATCACCCTGTATTATAATCACTGATCAAAATTAAAACTTTTTTTTATTGATGAAAATGTTTGAATAAATTCCATCGATACCAAACGTCGTTTAATCATAACAATACCAATATCGTTCTTCACACATATTATTTGGACTGGAAGTTCTTTCTACAATAACGTCGCAAATGAACAATCATCTTTTGTTAAAAACGGTTTCTCGGTTAAGTCGATTTAGTTGATAGCCACAATAAGTTACTTTCGTGGTGCACTATTATAACGGTATCGTATAACGTGGTTTAAAGTTCATAATTGGGGATTTTATAGATCGCACCCACACACACGCATACATATATATAAAGTAACTGCTGCGGTGAAAACAAGACAAATACTACAATATGGTCATTGATCACTGGAGCAATAAGACGGTATTGGTCACGGCACAAGGTGGACAGATCAATATAACATATAATAATATTGTGTTATTGCTCTCGAAACAATAACGAAGTGTAAGCTCCGAATACAATTTAATATATATATAAACAAAACGTCGTATTATTTATATAGGTATACGTGGTATATATTTTTATGACACGACGTGTCCGTATGGGTACATATATTATTATATCGGAGCGACGATTGGACGACCGACGAGAGTTATAGCAATAAATGATTTCTCCTACACAGCTATACGATATTTTATTATTACGATATTGTGTATGCTGTATATATATATCGGGACATGCGTATAATATTATAACGAATAGGCGGACGTCGTCGGCTTATTTTTCGATACGATTTGGCGCGATTCCTGTGATATATACCTAGGTATAATATCATATACAATCATGTGCTGCACATGTATAGGAACGGCGGGAGGATTTCATTCTTTTCGACTCCTCGACGATATAATAATGATAATATTATAATATTGTATACAGCGCACGCGTCCGATTATGTAGTGGCCCCCGGCATGGAAACGGTTTGGGGGGAAAAAAAAATTGTCTGTCGCTGCAATAACACGCACTAGCCGGTGCAGCGTGTCACCGCCCGCGCGTCCGGAAATATCCATCGGATCTCGCCTTTTTTTCTTTTTTTACTCTCCATCGTCTCTTTATAATAATATTTTTATCGCACACGCCTATAGTAATACGACAAAGCAGTACCGAGTGAACGCAGGTACAATACGATACGTGTGTACCTATCTATGTGGGATGTGTACATTATAATATAATATTATTATTATCATACAGTATTACATATTGCGCAGATATTATATTATTATGTTTTTTTTACTATTATATTTCCGTCGGCAGAAACGAAATATACGAACGGGCTCGGTTCACTATAAATTTTTCCTACGAATAAAACATATCGCAAGTAAATTGCGTATAAAGAATACATTATATGATACGGTATCATACGTTTTATTAGATTATATACTATCGATACACGTTTCGTAACGGTAGATTACTGTTTTGTCAAAATATTTTTCAATTCGATTTTGTTATTGTAAAATAAAACCGGTATTATGCTGGTCCGTAAAAATATATTTTCCGACTGTGTGTGTTATAATGTCATCTATATACTATAGGCACTCAAATAAAAATATGTACTGCATATATCTACGTTAAAATATTATATTTTAGTCAGAGTTATCGACGTAAGTAATGTGATATACATTGTTTTGTTTTTTTTTTTTTTATTTTATTTCGATTTCAGTATTTGGAAATAATAAAATATAGCCAAAATATATATTACGTGTTGAACCTAAGCTGCCAATGCAATAGTTGCAGAAATAATCAAATTTCAACATCAAAAGCCCACGGATTTGGAACGAAGCAAATACACACGAACACGCGCGCCATTGTGTATTGATCCCAATTAACATAATGAAAATTCCATGAATTCTTTGTGATACGACGCGTCGACATGAAGATTCGATATTGAAACGATGTCATGTCGCCAGGTATACAATTAGTGAAAATCAATGAAAAACCCAATTGCATTTTCACTTCACGTACATCGGGAATTAAATAAGTAATTTAAGAAAAATCAAAGTTTAGCAAGCGAAACATGTACGCGCGTCGTCTATCGAAGGGAAAAAAAATTGTGTTTTGTTTAACCACGTTATCTGTTTTATTTTTTTTCATTCCTAAATGAATATCCCGGATGAATGTATACGTATAATAGCGTTTATTGTAATAATATTATAATAAATACGCATGGCCGGCAACGACGGCGACAAAACGCATATATATTTCATTATCTTAATTTAAAGATAAACACTTTTGGAACCTAACAGATGTTCTACAACGGTTTCGGGTTGTATTGTTGTCGCGAATGAACAAAAGCGCAACCTTCTGTCGGTCCACAGTTTATTATGGAAGTCCAAATGAAAGCCGTTCAGGCGATCACGCCTGTATATACACGACGAAAACGGATATCCGGCGGTACACCAGATCTTCCGGTGTCCCGATTTTTTTCCCCGATAGTCATTTTTTCCCCTCCGTCCGCAAATAACATCCCAAGACAAAACTCCATTAAAACTTTACGCCTTTGACGCAGCACCGCCGCCGAAAAGTTTTCATTTTCATATATATATATATATTTTTTTTTTGGCCGATTTTAACCTTCGACCCTGGCTCTACGCTGTATTAATGTTTTCTGTTTCACCGCGCATGTGTATTATACACGGATCCGTGTGCCCGCGGGTAATCCGGAATGGGTTATTATGTGTTTTTATGTATTTTTTTCCCCTCAAAACGAGCGATGTCTCATTCCGAAATCGAAGCCATTCAAAGGTCGTGTGGGTAAAAAAAAATGAAAAAAAGCTCCTTTCTATATCGCTCATATCACTCTTGGTCGGTTACATTTTCCGTGACACATAAATCGACGAGTGAAAGATAAAACAGTAAAAGAAATGACGTCTTTTCCCCAGCTCTCGCGGTATCTCCGAGTGCCATCCATCATAACGTGAATTTGGAATTTTTTTTAAACGCGCGTACTTATGATGATCACAATAATAATAATAATAATACGCGATATAATATACCTACGTGAGACGTAGTACCAGTAGATTGTGGTGATTGTTATAATATTATACGCGACGCATTAACGCGTATCTACCTAAGTAATATAATATATATATATTATAATATGCTTACGCGACTTTGTTGCATGACCGACCGCGACGGGGAGAACTGTAACTCGATTTGGACGGTGTCGTCGTCGTCGTCGGATTGAAAGCTTGAAACCCGTGAGAATCCCATTAAAAGTTACTATTTAGATTTAATAATAATATACACTCGCAGACGCCGTATTATTAGCATCGTATGTGTATAATAGTATATAACCGGTGCGGTTTTTCACAGTCGCGACATAATGTGTTGAGAAATGGATGTTGACTTTGTATACATCCGTCGACGTGCGGGAAAATTGAAAGAGAGACCTGGCCGCGATGAGTTTTTATATGTACAATCACTATAAATATAGAACGCCTCTCGCGCGTACGTGTGCGCTGCAGGGTCTCCCAAACTGTCCCGTGCCAAAGACGGTAGGAATGGCAAAAGAACTACCAACTTGATGCCCGTCGTTTTTGTATCACCACAACATTTGGAAAACCCTGTGTACACAGGTAGGTGATCCACCGAGGACGCTCACCCCCGTGTATCCGTGAAGCTTTGGTATAATACATTTATTTAAATTCTGATTTTTGGAATGTTTAAGTATATACCTGCTCGAGGACCATTGTTTTTAAATGCTTGGATTATTAATTTGATATACTATTTAAGGAATGCGTGCTGCTATATCATGATGAAATTATATACACTTCGTGTTTACAAATGAACATCACCTTCTTTTCTTGTAAATCGTTAAGCAGATTCTGATATTGAATATTTTAATGCATAATATATTTAAATTGAAATTCGAACGAGTAGTATTTGAACTATTTAGATTTGTACACTAAAATATAGGTCGATGATTATAGGTTTGGAAAACATGGGAGGTATGATGGTCTCAATATTATAATAATTAGTACTAATTTGTCAACATTTTGTAACTTGTACAAATGTTCAAATTAAAATATTAACACCAGAAATATTACATCGATTTATACATTTATTGTAAGCAATTTTTAAAGAATATTTTTCTTAGTTTATAGATTTTAGGAACTAAAAAATTCTCGTTCGAATTATGATTCAGAATATATACCAACATTTTAAAAAAAATTCATCTGCTTAATATCTTACAATAAAATAGATTGGTTTCGCATCTGAAAAAAGCAAGTCTGTATCGCCACAGGTCTATCCTTATGATGGTATAAAAAAAATCCGTATACCTAATGGAAAAAATAGTCCTAAAGTAAACTTAAAAATGTCAAAAATCAAAATTTGGATTGTCAAGGGGAAAATGGGGTTAAGCATGATTGGTGAATAACCCTGTAGTTATTTACCTATATGAATGTATATCATTATTATTATTTTTTAATACACAAACGAAACGGGATTATTTCCATTAGCTTAATATAGGTAGGTACTTTGGGTAATGCTGTTTATAGTATGTGTCATATTGCGCCTTTGCCTAAGCATAATATATTAAAATTTATTTTATATGTGGTAACTGGTAGTTGTATTTATAATACGGTTACCTACATTGAAATGGTTAGCACCTATAAAAGTCATTGCGGTACGCGTATATATAATATTATATAACCCTTATTGCACCTAGACTAATATTTTTGCGTCCCATAAAGACTTCGACACTCTACCCGATTATAATTAATTATAAGCGTACATAATATTATTATTATTATCGATATCGTTTTCGGGCGACTTTAATTCTATATGCAGTGTACTGCGTCTGCATCATATTGTACAAGATTCGCACGACAAATTTTCAGAATTTCGTACGAGACAGTTTAAAAATATGTTCTATACCAAAGGACATGAGTTAAGATTAGATGTTATATTCATGTACGGTATTTTATATATATCATATTATATAATATTACATTTCACATTGAGACGACATTTGTATTGTTACAATAGATGTATACCATACAACATAGTTTACATAAAATAGGCAATATCCATGTGTCACGGAGCAATGAATTTAGTTTCAATTGAACAAAGAGCACGTTGAATATATTAATTCTAATATGGTTTTTTTTTTTTTTTTGTCAATAAGGATGTTGTTGACAAAAACTCGGGGTTGTTTGATTCTCGACTGAAAAAAAACAGAACTTTTGCGAATAAATGGGTTTGTTGGGCCGAAATTCCTCTTTTGTTATAATATACGCCATACTGAACATAGATGATAGACTATAGGTATAGTGCATAAACAGGGACGAAAAGTACAAAGTTGAAATTTGATGTTTTATATTTTTATCAGAGAATATTTTTTTTATAGGTACCTAACCTATATCTTATATTCACAAAATTGAAGAATTTCGCGCAAAATTATTGTATATGATTTAATAAAACATTCAGTGATATATTATTCATTTTCACTATTTTACTATAGATAGTATTTTGAAAAATATTGACTCAAATCGAAATTTTCCATTTGGAATATTTTAGAATAAAATTCTTAAACTTCTTACTACTCTTATTTTTTTCCGAAAATGACTAGATTTTTATTTTTAAATGACCATTTTACTTTTAATCTCGTAGTTAAAAAATATAAAGCCAAAATGAGACGTTAAAGGAATTCATTGCATGACATAAAGTTTCCTATATTTTCAAAAAAAAGAAAAGAAAAATACAATTTAACTATAATGACTGTACGAGTGTTAAAAGAATCACTCCATAATGTTATGTCATTTTTCTTTTGGATGGTTTTCATGTTGTATTTTAGATTAAAAATACTATAACATCACCGTAAAACGTCTGCAATTAATAAATGTGTAACAAGTGTAATAGCTTGTATATAATTGTGTATACTGCACTTAAGGTTCCAATTATGTTAATGCGTTGATTTTTGTATTATTAATACTATGATCAAATATTTTTATAGTCCATATTAAGTGCACCTGTGTTATTATGATATTATGTAGAACGAAAAAGCATTATAATTCACAAATAATTAAAACGTCAAGTAAACAATAACGACTTAATTTAGACGCGATAAAATATTATACCTTCACGATATTATTACATACCTAAAAGTGCGTTTGTTCTTATCTCCGACTATAGAAGCACACGATATCACACTGATTAGGTAGGCACCTAAGTATATTTTCAAACATCAATAAAAAAAAATAAAAAACCAAGCATATCCGATGGTAATGAAAAAAATATTGTATCGATTCCGGTTGGTCGTATTATGTGAATGTATAATATAGGTACCTAGGTATATAAACGATATTGCCAGTCGGTATTACTTTTCATTTTTGTTTAACTTCACTCTTCGTGAAATAATAACAATAAAATAATGTGCTTTACACGGAGTTTCCGCAAACGTAATAATACAATATTATACTTTACGTGTGTTGTACACGTGCGTGGAAGTCGTCGTTTTCACCGTTGAGAAATATTACGAACTGTTTAAAAGTAATACATAATAATATGGTTGTAGGGGTAAATTTTTTCATGGTATATCTGGACGAGTAAAAGTTAAATAATATAATTTGAGGCAGGTATACCCATCATGGTTACTATTGTCAGCAAAGGTTCAACTATTAATGAAGTGAGGTGTCAATGTTAAAGAGTTACAAACAAACAAACAATTACGCATATTTTTTTAAAGTGGGTAAGTACGTATTATAGTAATGCTGAAGAGAAAATACTTTGTTGGTATACGAAAACCTCAACAACTTAACTCATTTAAGACTCACCTTCAAGTATGAGTGAACACACAACAATAATTGAAAGTGTGCTCAAATGAACCAGCAATAGTAAAGTTGTATATTCATTTTTCTGTCCTTAACATAATATTATCATCTCGAAAGCTTTTATTATTTCCATTTTAAGTTTTTGAAATGTTAAAAATCAGTAAAAGTGATTTATTTTCTTTACTATTCATTACATTTTTTTCAATAGTAGTACGTACAATAACGGTTTAATTATAATTGTCTCGAGTTATGTGGGCACATTTTTTATTTAAGTTACCTACCTACATGCGTCGTCATAACTCATAATGGTGGTCGCATAATATGTTATTCAGTCGCGTCACTTTGATATGCGTACGTATGTAAATGTAAAACTCAAATAGTTATATTTATAACGAAACAATCATTTGGCCCATCACCATCGGTCCGACCATATTATTATTTAATACAGTTTCATTGAAACATTCTTTAATAATTAATTATAATCAATAATTTATAAAAATCCCGCACTTGGACCGACCGCGAGGTTACACGCATATTGTTATTATAATCACGTGGTTTCGCGCTTTATATTTTGCGAGTTACTATATAATTTTCCATTATATAGTGAAATATTATTAGTATTATAATTCTCGCGTTTCTCTATTATAATATCATGTCACCCACATGTACTTATCAATTATTATTATTATTATTACTATTGTTATTATTACCATCGCGCACACTGTGTCTCGAAACGTTTGACTGACGAGTGTACGTACAACATATAGGTACATATGTTTACTTATAATATAATATTATTATATATTATGTATATGGTATATTGGCAATAAATCGAAGCGTCGCGATACGACTTTGATCCGTTACGTACATGCATCATAATAATATGATTTTCGATGTAACTGCACATATACACGCGAAACGTTTTCGTCATCCCGTCGCAGACAATGTGTATTATATTATTATCGATATTGTAATGCGATGTCAGTGCAAAGTAATACGGCGGTTATACGATGTCATAAATATCACAATATGTAAACGGGCCGATCGGAATTTCGTGTTATAGATAAATGGCTCAGATTTCATGATATATACGATTCTTGTGACACATAATCCCCAGAGTTTTCGCTACCTACACGAAATTCTGCAGATCACCTAACCGGTCCGATATAAACGAAATCTGTTGGGTTATTGCGTTATTTATCTGATGAACAGTGTCGGTCGTCCAATATGGTGGGCGCCTTTAAGGATTGTTTGAGGGGCGAAACAATTATGAACGTATTTATTTTTTTAATATAAAACATATTTCGATCTGAACAACGTTATTTTCGATTGTACATTCATATAATATGACCACTAGAAATATATGACAAACAAATGATATCCATCTTTGATGCACGAGACGATATTCACCAAGCATGCTTACCCCACTTTTCTTCTTAAATAACACTGTTATTCAAAAAACGATTTTTGGAATTTTTAAGTACTCAACCATATTTTAAAATTCTCGAAATTTTTTTTTATTATTAAGGAGCGCCCTGTGTAGAAGCACAATTTAGTAATTTATAAGTACAGCCGTTTTCAACTATCCTCAAAAGTTTAAATCACGGCTAACTCCCGCAAAACTTGGCCGTTTTGGCATTTTAAAGTTTTTGACTATGCCAAAATTTTGTTGACAAATTGTAAGCATTTGAAATCACGAATTAAAAATTTGTAAGATTAGGTATACCATAGTATAATAATAATAATATGGTCTGACATCGATGATAACTAGTGTCTACACGATTACAATTTTTAATCGTACGTTAGTCAAATATTCCGCCAACTGTACAGTAAAATGGACGATCCATTAGGGATGACGAGGGGCTCTTATAAAACGTGCGCGGTCTTCGGTCCGATAACGCTGCCGGTCTTCTCACGGGGGGGTTCAAGGGGTGTGTCGTATACTTTCGATCGAAACCATATTATAATATAATCGTCTGGTGCGCTGCGGATGTAGTATAGGCTGCTGCTGCTGCAGTTAAAGTGCAATGAATGCGTCTGACCGGTGTTGTGTGTGTGTGTGTGGTGTGTGTGTGTGTGTGTGTGTGTGTGTGTGTGTGTGTGTGTGTGTATAATGTGTACAAGTATATTGTTGTGTAGTACCTATGGACATCGTCGCTGCTGCTGCTGCCTCGGTATACTTGGGTCGGAAACGTTTCCTCGAGAAACGTACGCCAATGGCAAATTGAAAACTGCATAATATATTATATATATAATATTATTATTATATATTTTATTGCACAAGACGTGATGTGACTTGAAACGATTACGGTCGGCTGCCACACATATACATGTATAATACAGGTACCCACCTATTATACCTATTATACGCTGAATGTACAGCACTTACCAGCTGATATAGGTATATATAGCTACACGAATACACGTCACCCATACGCGACTCCATACTATATATACATATTATATTATAATGTTATATAATAATATGCATAGCTATAAATAAATGTATATAATGTGTGTGCTACCGAGGTACGTATAATAGAGGCGTGGGAGTTATTTATTTATTTATTTATTTTTTTTAGCCGATGTTTAAAACTACGACGCGCGTGTTATCGCGCCGTAAAGTAATGCGCCGAGCAGGCTGCAGCTGGTGTAACGTCGTACGTATATAATAGGTGCCTTACACATTTATTATTATCGTCGTAGTTATTATGATTTTTCGTTTAATATTAATCAAACTTTGATCGATGAACGAGTTTAATAACAATAATATTATACCTAACATTATTGTACGCGGTCACGTGCTGCAGGACAATGCGCTGTTAAATCTCTATTAGTCCGCTATTACACCGAAACGGTACCTACAACAATAATAATATGTAAAAAAACAAATAGCAAATTGCCTGTTCTAAAATTGAGAAATACAATAATTATAATTATATGTAAGTGCATATTATATATTTGTAAAGTATCCTTGAGAGAGGGGGGGATTCAAAATTGCTGAGCACGCTTTTGACTGCGTGGCATTACCCTCCTCCCTTGAGCACAACCCTGTACGTATACCGTTATCGATATAATTATTATTATTATTATTATTATGACGTTAAAGGCCTAGTAGGTATGTTATTTTAATGTGAATAATAAAATATGTATATATTATTTAAATCAAGACGAATATATTTTTCTATGAATATAATATACAAACCATAATTATTTGAACGATTTTATATTCGTGCAAACGTACGAGCAATATACATAGACTATTTTCTGCATTTTTTTAAAAATTAATTTACACTATTATTATTGCTATTATTATTATTATTATTCAAACCTCATACATAATAATATTTCGAATACGTTTCGAGGAAGTAAAATTAATAATAATGCAGCGCTCTCCGAGTTTAAGGTGGTCGGAAACCACCCTCGATGTTCAGCTTATTATAATTTATAGGTCATAAATGGACTAAACAACAATTCGGGACTTTCAGTTATTCGGTTTTAATTTTGAAAATAACACTCGAGACTATATTCTAGGTCGTTGGAGAAATTGAATTTTAAAATATACTTTCGAACGTGTCAATATTAACACAAATTAATTTCTACAACCAAGTAAAGCGTTCGGCAAGGAAATCGAAGGGTGGTAAATATTTCCATTCTCAGTGCAACGATATTATTATAACGAGCACCGATATGATTACCTACGTGTCTATTTACAGCTCTTCGTCTACATGGTTTTTGTATGTACAAGGAGATTCAGTTAAAAATGAAATTTAAATTAGATGAAAATATTAAACAAACGGTGGGATATACGTTATGTTTAAAAATTAAAGTATACAATGTATATAAAACGTACCTAGTTTATTGTTTTCTTTTTTTTTCGCTCAACTCAGTCTAAGTTGATTATACGCACTGCGTTCCGTGTGCTTACATTTAATTTTCATTGTTCTATGGTTTTTTTTTCTCGAATTTCATACATGAGATATAGTTTTTTTTATCGAACTATAGTTACACCTCCAAAGAAAAATTGTATTTTCATGCCAAGTTCGTATAATAGAGACCATATCATCGTAACCAGACTATCGTCACGTATCCTGGAGTTTTGTTCGTAACAGTGAATCGTCTACAATAAATATTTTAATCAAAAATAAAGTAATTTTTATATTACAACAATAAACCTAACCTAACCTATTCGAGATTCGTTCAAAAAAATAATAAAACTATGGAGTGAAAGTGAAATTGTATTCACCTAATATTAATTATGTCAGTTTTTTGATAATAGTCTACTATTTAATGCGATCACAAGAAATCAATAATAGAAAATATATTTTTATTCACCATTATATTAGTATTGTTCTTAAAAATGCCCCATGAGAAATACGAGTAAAATAGTACGTTTTTTAAATAACGATTGTAGGTACTATTTGCAAGTAATCGATGTGTAAAGTAATTCTATATCCGATAATTGAAAATGTAGAATTGTTGCTAATAATATTAATTGCTCTGCACTAGATCCCGATGTTCAAATTTAAAAACAAAAATGTTTGAAATTCCTTATAGAATTTGTGTTTGTTTTACTTTTGTTTCTTATTAAGTATGCAAATGCTAGAATTCTGCGATCAAATTGGACGCCCGCGACAGTGTCGTACTGCAAGAGTCGTATATTTGACCTTTTTTTCATTAAAAACTTATCGCGAATTTATGAGTCTCATCGAATATATATATATACTCATTGACGTTATCGTGAAAACGGCGTATTGTACGTGCGCAGTTCGACGGGCTCTATGATAATAATATATTTCGTTAAATAAAATAATTGCCGGTTGTTTTGTGTTAGGTACTTGTTTCATTCTTTCTCAATACAAATTACGAACTAATAACGTATTTTCATATAATTTTTGAATTTACTTAAAATTCTAAAAAAAAGTTCCCGAGTGTTGTTCCGCATCATTGCTTGATCGGCTGCGGCCGAAACTTGAGAAGTTTTTCGTTTTCGCCAAAAAAAGATTTTTTTTTTTGTTCCCACCAAATCCAGTTCTTTCTAAATTAGACTTTGAGAACCACCAAAATCTGTTTCTCTTTTTATGTTTATTGATTTCGTTTTATGCATACAATATATTTGTCTAGGATTAATAATGTTATTATTTCAATTATAATTTTCAATAAGTAGTTTTTACAAATAGTAATAGCTAGGTAGGCAATGGTTTTAATGGAATACTTTGTTATTGTTTGATGAGTTGTTAATTGTTCTGTTCTGAATAGGTACTTTATGTTTTTTTGATATTTAATATTGAACTATTTATTTGTGTACCTACGTATAACCATTAATTTGAACACATTAAATTCTTTTTTTTACATATATTAATAATAGGATGCTAAATTTTGTAGAACTGTTTTTTTGTTGAAACAAGAATGCCATGATTCGCAATTATTTGTTTTTCTACATAAACTACCAGTGCAGATATGGACCTCACTGTGGACTGTGGGTGGAAACGTATTATTTTTGGATATATAAATTTCAGAATATCATAAAACAATAGATATAATTAAAACAAGAATAATTATGGTTATCAAATCTCATCTCGGATGACAATAGTTTTGGAAGAAAACTGATTTGGCGGAAAGAAAAACCAAACCTTTTCTTCATTTCGGTGGAAACGACGCTCGCCTAAAACTTGAGCACCTATAGGTATACCTTTCGCCGGCACTGTCCTTCCCCGGTGGTAACACCGGCCTTGGTGATTTATGGTCGAATCGATTTCGCTATTGTTCGTGGGCATCCAGAGTATGATATGGGAGAGACTCGACGATACGTTTAATACATATATGTGTACTTGAGACTCGTTTATCCTCTCGCAGGTCGCCGTCAAAATAGCGGCAAAATTCGACCGAGACAATGGAAATTGTGTTTATACATGCGCAGATAAATGTGGGCACGATACTGTGAACGTACGGAATTTCCGAAAAAATTTCAATCACACCGACCTTTTCTAGACGAAACATGTTAGGTCCACGGGTACGTAGGTAATATAATGTTCTATATTATTATTTTATAGCCGTTGAGCAAACATTGTAAGAGGTGTTTCAAATTATTTTGATTTGTTGTGCAACAGTATCTATAATTTATTTAATATTTTTTTATTACCTCATTTTGTAAATTTCATCGTGTTGCCAATATTGGATTTATTATTATATACTAATATGGAAATTATTTTACAATGACAACAATATTTTTGAAAAATCTAAATTATTTTTGATATTATCGAGAACATAATAACGCGTGGTTTGACTGTTGCGCATATGGACATTTAAACGCAAAAAGTAAAAGCAGAAACTATTTCTATTTAATATTAAACTCATTTTAGTTTTTAAAGGTAATTTCTGATTTATTTTTAACATTTCAAATCTATTGGAAATTAATCAAACAGAAACATTGGCTTACAATTAAACCTTGATGTAACCCAACAGTTTAATGAAAGACAAATAAAAAAAAATAACGTAATTTTAATTTGCGTTAAAACGTTATACTAATTCGTCGTCCACAAAAAACAATTTAAAGCGGCCTGCAATAACGTCGGGAAAATAAATCGTAGTTAAACTGTATATCATGTTTTCCAATTGACCAATAAAAAGTCACATCCTTGTAATGCATTAAATCTTCATACAAATTGGCATATTTTCTAGGGCAAAAAATGTCAAATATTATGAATTATAATGCCATTTTTCACATTAAGTGCACAGAGAAAACCCGTACTTCAATTGTTATGCTTTTTTTTTCCTGTTCTTACGATGTTTTTAATATCATTATATGCCATTTTTACAACGGCAATAAATTAAAGTGTGAACAACACATGTGGGCTTAACCAAACATAAAATAACGTAGGATTTGGCTTAGTCCTGGTAAATGTACACAAAGTGGCATCTAATCGGCCTCGGCAGCGGCGTATCACTCGTGTGTGTGTGTCGCCTTCAACTTACTGTATAATATTTTGTATAAAACACAATACCTACTAATGTTTGATATCCCTTAAATTCGATAAATTATTACACATTTCCGAGTTTAAGCTACTTTATGGTCTGTATGTTATATTATTATCTACTCACGTAATATTATAATATAATATACATTATTTTGTCAACAACGATAATAATTATTTTTCGTGGCCATAAAACTTTACCAGTGTATGAACTATATTATTATTATTATTATTATATGAACAACGCGGCACATAGATTTTATGTGGAAAATGTTTGATTAAATTTTGGAATAAAAGTTTCTGTCCGTTTTACTGTCGGTACTAAACCAGTTTTTGGTTCTCAGTGAAGCTTGTGGGGAAGCGTATTGGTTTCACAATAACATTATTATGATGTTCATAGAGGTTTTTCGGAAACGCTGCGCTGTCGGGCAGTACTTCAAAAGTTCTGAGAGGAAATGGAGCTTTTTCGTTGATACTATATAAGGAGTTTGTATTTCGATTTTCCTGGTAGTTTTTCTATTAAACGTGTAGCGAAAATGCCGACAACTACTGTCGAAAATTTTTGGAAAGACATCGGCGAGCTTTGCGATTATCGAGCTTTGCAGTTTGTTCAGAATCGTTTTTCGAATACGACGAAATGCAATATTACAAGTACCACACGCCACTAAACTGTGCTGAGGAGAAAGATGTGAGATGAGTTCCAACACTTAGACTGTATCCTGCGCATAGTTTTTTATTTGAAATTATTATAAAGCTAATACGATTTTTTTTTTATTCAACGACACTTTAAACTTGTAGAGCTCAATATTAATTTGAATAACGTAATCATGTAATGTAATAAAAATTCTTGTAACAGAAAAGTACCATTTATATGATATAATTAAATTTGTATTCTTTTATTTTACACTGAAAAATATTTAAATGCTTAGTGTTATAAAAATATTATTACACTTCAACGTCTTCAACTGATTACAGTAAAATAATCTTATCAATAATTTCAATATATAGCATTGGTTATAAATTGTACTCAATCAATTTAAAAAAAAAATAATAAATAAATATCGTATAAAAATATAGTACGATTGTTATTGTATATACATTTTTATTGTACAATCTATACGTTATTAGTTTTTATAATTTAAAATTGTGCTACAATACTCTATTTCTATAGTAAGAAATTATCATGGTTACTTTATTTTAGTAATTATCAGTGCTCAAAACTTTAGATATTTGCAAGTTTAAAATCTAATTTGATGGTTCGATGTAAATTTGATTCCAAATCATTTTTTGCTCGGATTTTTTATTTTTCTACAGTTTTAAATTTGTGTAGTTATTTTTGAACAAATGTAAAATGAAAGACATTGCTATATGAATTTATATGAACACAGATTGATGACACAAAACAAACATGTTTAGATATGTATCGGCTTATTGTTATTTTAAATTGTACACGAGTTTTATAGTTTTATTTTCATGTAAAAAAATGTGTACAACTTATTTTGATTTGATTAAATAACTTATCAAGTTCTTTGTTATTTATCTACTAAAACTGAAGTATTTCAAAAATTATAAATTATAATTAAGATTTCAAATAGTTTTAGTATTTAAGATGTAGGTATTTGGTTGTTACTTAAATTTGTTTGAAATTTGAAATTCAAAACTTGAAAAAAAATAGTACAAATACATGTTGTTCTTGTTATCTATTTATTCTTTTAAACAAATGATATGTTGCCTGCAAAAATAAGACTTTAAACATTAATTGAATGCATATGGTAATTATTATTATGTAAAATTAATAATGGAACGACGATAGAAATTCTATTTATAATAGTAACAATGATACCTAATAGTAATAATAATAATGGACTAATTGGTGTTGTTAATGTGTGATCAGTGATTACTTTTAACTTATACTTTTTATATAAAAGCAGTATAATACGAACTGATCCATTTAGCTGAGAGTTAATATTTTAATAGTTAATTTTCATGAATTTTAAAACTGTATTTTTTTTTAACACTACATTTTTGTTTTTAACTGTTGTTTAAATACTGAATATTGAACAAATGGTTTTAAAATGTAGATCTGGGTAATATTGTGGTCCACTTCACCAATCGTTTACAATTCCAACATGTCACAAGTTAAATGGATTACTTTGTATACTTATACATTATAATATAATATTATTTATTGTTATAGATATTTATATGTTTTTGTACTGTTTATGCAGCTTGCATAATATAGCACATTAATGTTACAACACAATTAAAAATTAACAAATTTACAAAAACTTTGGATACATTATTTAACTGGCTTATGTTAAGTATAATATAAATTATTAAAATTAATATTAACTTTTTTAAGACCCAATAATTTATTATACTATACAATATGGTTCCACGCAAACAGTGTTATTTTGTTCTATTGTTGCCAACATTCTCGAATTTATAAAAATACTAATAATTTTGTCCTTAGAGGTAAATTGCTCCAAAATTGTTTTTATTATATAACAGGATCGGTAGTCAAATATTATTTATAATTATAATTAAAGTTGAGGTAACTGTATCTTTTTTTTAGAAATATTTTTTTTCATTTAAATTTAAAAATAATAACTTATATTTATAATATATTATGCAAAATAAAAATGTTAAGATTATTATTATAATTTACCAGAAATGTCAATGTTTAACTAACTTCTATAAGAAAATGTAATATAAAATACGACCCGTACACGTTTCGATAAATAAAATTTAAACTTTAATATTAATATTAAAAATATGAAAATTTAATTTCTTTTGATTAATTTAATTTTATATTGTACCTATGTATGCAATAACTGTGAGCAAGATCAAGGTTTGCGTGTTCACCAAATAAAATCACTGAGATATTATAATATCGTTTATAACATATTTCAGTAAAAATGTCTTCATGTAAAGGTTATATTATATTGGCTATGGTTTGACCGTATTACATGAATAATTTAATAGAAACCACGTTATATTATTATATTCTTTATGCTACATCGGCAGTATTATAATATTTTAAAAGGTGCTAATAATAATAATAAAATAAAATTGTATACGCTAATTATAATATTAATTTGTATATCAGTTAAAATTTGTCATAAGCGACTTATGAGAAAAAGGAACACGTATTAATACATTTCAAGAATTTAAGCTTTAAAAACGGCGGCAAATAATGTGATTCAGTGCCTACATATATATATATATGTGTAATATACTTATATAGGTAATTGTGACGGTGATAGAATAAAAATATTTCAACTTATATTTATGTAGGTTAAAAGACAAAACTGTAAAATTCCATCAGCTTTTAAAATACGTATGGTACCATTCGAATCGACGTATTGGTAAGTATATAAACGACGTCACACATAATCTGAAATCCGATTTCCTGTATTTTTGGCTTATGTATGTCTGAAAATGGATTCTAATAAAAATACATTTTATTTTTTTTTTCTATAAATAATGAAATTGTATGGTAATATGCATTGAACTAGTAATTTTTTCAAATAAACAATAATAGTATTAACTATAAGGGCTGATAAACTGTTTGAAACTTAAATGATTATAATACAGCACAAACAAATATTCTTGCTTCAGATAAAAAAAATTTAGTTGTACTTATTTTGTCCTTTAATTTTTTTCACACACTCATTACAATTATACAGGGATTAAAATAAATCGTGATATTGTCACATACAATTTGTGTGGGTTTCGTTCTGTAGGAATGAATAAAAGCAAAATATCCAAAGTAGTTAGAATATTTTAAGTAATATGCCCACATATTGAGTTAGGTGTGCAAAATTTAGAATCCATAACATACATTTGCATAAATGATTGTACTATCGTTAATACATTAAGTGTACATAAATTATTATCAGTATGTATTTTAAGAGTATATGGTAATATATAATATTATATTTGACTTAAATTAAAAAAAAAATAATGTCAACAGTGTACGCAGAAAAATAATAATAATACTATCAAAATAAAAGTCAATTAGTATTCCATTATCCTGCAAACAAACAGTGTTAACAAGTGTCAAGTTCAAAGTGTTTAAATGTTTTTTTGAAAAATAAAAGTGACACGTAAATTTAGATTCGTTTACTGCGGCGTAGAACGGATATGAATTAATAACATTTGGAGGATTTGAAAAAATTAGTATTATAAGTCCTGTTTTTTTTTTGTCAATAGTTTATGAATAAAAAAATGTATGTCTTTCGTGAAGTCGGTGAGGATTTATTTATTTTGTAATCGATTTAATTTATTTATGAGTGCCCATGCACGTTTCACACCCTCTTTGGTCCGAGAAATCCAATTTAAATTTACTGTCTGTCTGCAGGTTCGTAAACACATTAGTTGGCTACAAAACTTGACGTGAGATCTTGAATATTAATACTATAAAGTACTCAACGTTTCTGCAGAGAACCTTATTGATTTCGTGTCTGCTCTCAATATTTATTTTTAAATGTTTTTTTTATGTTTAAATTTCGCCCAAGCTAAGGCGAGACAATAAGTGAAGCAGTGGCAAAATGTCAATTGTATAAGTAGTCACGTGGTAATACATATAATTTTATTGTTTATAATTATCAAATTAATCCACAAAAATCATCAAATTCGTGCTTCGATTATAACGTTAGATTATACTATCTTAAAAGTTTTTAAATATTAAAATACCCTGTCCATTAAGTTAATAATCATTAGACTAAACACTCTAAGATAGACTATAAAATGGTTTTGCGGTAGGTGTTGAGCGTGGCTCAGAAGTGATGGTTTATGAAACGAGGCTATTAAACTCGACAATAATAATTATTGTACTAAGTTATTTTACACTGTCGTAATAATAACGCAGCGGCAATAGAGTTTAATATTATACACTCAGAGTTCGTAAAAATATGTACCATTTTAGGGCCGTATATTATTATAATATAATACTAACCGGCGACGGGGGGCTTAACGACGATACGCATAATATATTATTATTATTATTATAATTATGTATAGGTCACCGTCATAAGAAGTATTATACTTTAATATTTTTCGTGACCGACGCGGTAACTGCAGTTTAACACTCCGATTATCATCGTGAAATTATCAAGATTTGTATTCCAATACACGCGTGTATAGTGTTGTATTTAATAGAAATACATGACATTATAATATTATAACACATGCACACACGACCTACTGCTATAATAATATATTATTTTCCCGTGTTGTTCGTTTGAGTATTATATAATATATATATATTATGCGTCTAATAACGTGCGCCGGCAATATAGGCAAATGTAGCAGCGTAATATTATTATTATTATTATTATCATCATCATTACAGTATTATATTATTATTATTATAGATGTGTTTGGCTGTGATATTATTAATATTGGCCGGCGACGACCGCACCTCGTCTATATTAACAGTCGATTATACCGAAACCCGATGAGTTCTATAGCGCGCACACACACATACACGCAAACTCACTCGTATATATTATATAATATATATACATTTAATGCGAGAATAGCGTTTCATTGGGTTAGGTCATATTATATTATATTATTGTGACAAAATACACAAAATGTACATTATTAACCCCTTGGACCGAGCACGACGCATCGCATGGTATTATGATATTATAACGCGAATATAGAAGGTATTATTGTTTTATATGTCATTGTAATGGCCGTCGTAATGTCGGAACGACCAGACTGTTGCCAGAAGAGGACAGTCGGAGAGCTCTAAATAATATACGCTCTGTCTCGTTATTATTATTATTATTATTATTATCATCATCATTATTAGTACCTATCGTCATTATAATAATATGTTATAAGTCCGATCGGGCAGAGTAGGTATGTGGGTAGCTGTGGGTGTGAGCACTACCTAGGAATCCCGAGCACAGAAATATTATATTATTTTATTTACTCCTCCGGCAGGTCGTAATAATATTATAGATGGTTCGAGAACTGTAGATTTTCCGGAAAGCGACTCCCGCCGCACGATTATTTGCGGTTATTATAATGAATTTTCGAGACGCTACGTAGTAGGTATATTTTTCGATTTTTAAATAATTAACTGTCCGTGTTTGTTTAATGTTTAAAAAAATATATGCGTATTACATGTAAATCGACGTACAGCAACCCACTGACATCGCTTTTTGGAGTTTCGTACACATGAAGCATGTAAATCGCTTTAACAGCTTTCAAAATATATCTTATGTATTCAGTTTTCATTTCATAAAATTATACAAAACCCCTCGATTCAAGCCTACTGTAAATAGCTTATAATTATAAAAAAAGTTTCAACATTTACGATCGTTCACAAATATTTGCAACTAATTAATTAGACTTTCAAGGTTTTAGAAGATTAGGTGGCACTTGAAAGACATTGGAAAAGTTAGTGTAATTTATTAGTTATCATAGCTAAAATGTAATATTACTATAAATACCACGTCGTAAGTTCTTCAGAGTAAGAAGTCTTCGAGTGCTGACATACCTGATAATTTCTCACAGTTTTTTACATAAAGTTTTAGTTAAAGTGCAATGCAATACCTCTATAGTCTCTATGCTATATGAACCATAATATATTAACATGGTAAAGAGGGAAATGCGATAAGTCACTGAAACTTGTCGACAAGTTTATAATTGCTTTTAAAATTATATTGAATAAAGTTTGAATTTCGATAACCTTAAAACAATTTTTTTTTAATAAGGTTACATTTGCGGTGGCAGTGGGGCACTCTATAAAACAATGAAAATAATTTTGTCGAAAATAGCAACCAATATAATATAGTCTTCAACGTTTCAAAATAAAATACACAATAAATATTTCCTATCGATGTATAACATAATATTATTATTAATTTAAAATAGTTTTACATAGCTTTTTTTTTGAATTTTATAAACATGTTTATTACTCATACTAATTTCTGAAAAATATTTGAAATTTTTAGGCATTTTTACACGGAAAATGTTTGAACAATAATTATAATTTTTTTTTTCTATTTATTCGAAATAAACAATCTATACATTAAGTGCACAATTAGTTTATGCGATTAGTGTGAATACATACATATTAATTTTATTAATTATGTATACAATTAATAACAAAAATATAACATTTACAGGCGGTACTTTGATGTGAGCAGTCATCCATTAATGACACTCACCGTTGACTTTTTTTTTACTCTATACTTGTAGAGACCAGAGAACCTATTCGTAATACTTATGTGTTCATCAGCTAAGCGCGGAATGAAAAATTAACGTTAAGCGAATCGCAAAGTCGTATTTTGCTTAATGCTGTCAAACTATTTTCCAAACAGGTGACGGACTGACGGTGAAAGCGGTGGTACCTAGGTACAAGATCCGCGGCGAGACGGCCGTGCTCCGGTGCGACTTCGAGCTGGAAGGAGCCCTGCTGTACGCCGTCAAGTGGTACCGCGAAAACGAGGAGTTTTACCGGTATGTGCCCAAGTCGGACCCTCAGAAGACGTCTTACGTGGTGGATGGGATTAAGGTCGACGTAAGTATATTCTGTAATGATTTCTCCCCCCCCCCCTATTCTATTGCTGCCACAACGACTACCAGCAAACTCATCCCCTTCAAGGCGGTCATGCGACCATTAAACTGGTGTTTATACTATATTTTACGTATTTGTTTGCGCAGCACATGCATTCCAACAGTCGGCAGTTAACGTTGAGAGACATAACGTTGAAAACCACAGCTAATTACCGGTGCGAAGTTTCTGCAGAAGCGCCGTCGTTTGCTTCCGCACAAGATGGTGGCCGAATGGAAGTTATATGTAAGTATATAGTGATTTACGAAATTTAATCTAATCGAGCGACATCATCTGCAGTAACGTCATTACTGCAGTCACTATATTATTATATTATATATGGTTTAATAAACGACTCTGAATCAATGATCTAATAATGTAGTATATATCGAACAAAAAGCAACGACGTTTTTATTATTGGTGGCCGGAAACGAATTTGCAGATGCGATAAAAAAAAAAGTTTAACTATAATTTCATGAAATTCAATAATAAGATATTATTTTTGATTATGTGAAACCTATTCATGGTAAATAGCTATGATACAAAACGGAAAAATTAATTTTTCAATTTTTTCTCCTGCGAGTAGTTAGGTATGATTAGGTTAAAGAGGACTGGTGTACCTAGTAGATAGGTAGGTAGGTACTCATTTGTTTTTATATATTGTGATATCGTTAATATTATTCTTTTGAAATACCATTTTTACCTAGTTCGAAATCAAACAACAGTTATTAAGTGATGAGTTTATTTTATGATTAAAAAATAAAACTATGACTGTGTAGAAATTATTGATTAAAATATTACATTCATGCAAACTGAAAATATGGTATTATAAATAGGCTAAAATAATTAGTTTTTTATAATATATACCCAAACCTTAGTTTACATAGTTTCTCAGAATTGGTCAGTAAAACGTTTTCTATTATAGTTATGTAATTATATCGTTTATATTTGTTTTCTATGCGGCAAACACCTGTCAATTTAATAAAAATAGATAAATTAACTTAAGACTTTCAGATTTTTATAGTTATCAAATACAACTATATGTGAAAGTGAGATAGGTAGTATGTTTGAAGTATCAAATGTTAGTTTAGTATTTTAAATTAAAAATATTTTATACATTTTATTTAAAGAAGATATTCAATATTTAAATGGTATCGTTTAATAATCAAAAGTTAAAAGTTTCGTTGTAGTTTTTGAAGCTCAGTGTTTAACTTGTAATGTTTCGGGAAAATAAGGGAAAATAAAATAAAGAACATATTTTGTACTTAATAAATACCTACCCCTAATCCACGAGTAATAATACTGTAAATGGATCACTCTGCAGTATCCTGTACGGCGTTATCAGAGTTATAATTAGTGAAATAATATTTTCAGTATCACAACCGTATATTTAATAAAGTATGTTCACAAAGTATTTTCTTAAAAGAAAGTTTATAAAGTATTTCATTTAATTGAATACTAAAATAAAAAATAATAATATATATATTATATACTTTCTATGCATAGACACCATTTTCAAAGTCTATTCGATTAATACTAAGAAAACCCTCCTCCCTTTCCATTTTTATTATATAATATATAGATTTCCCATCATGATGTAACCACAAAACCATAATAATATTATAATATACCAATCTGTTTTCGACGTATTCTGACGTTGCCTGTCACCCCCGTCCCCGTGACAATATTCGTGATTAATAATATATTTTATGTAAATGTTTAGTTCAACATTTTTATCGATTTAAACTACGATGGTTTTTTCTCCGGCGTAATATAAATTAATGTTATCCATTGTTCAGTTTCACCCAGTGAAAACTTTAAGTATACCCTAAGAAAAAAAAATATGACTTTTCGAAAACGATCAAAGGCATTTTCAAACTTTTTTTTTGTTTTTATTCTAACTAAAAGACTTAAGTTCAACTATTACACCTCTACAAACATAACAATTCAATGAAACAAGAATAATAGTAACATAGTAAAACATAAAACAGAAAAGAAGAATTCCAAACTTAAAATTTAGCAGACACATAATTTTATTGAAGGAACACAAATTATATAATATTATTACGATTGTGCAATACAAAACTTGGGTTTAATAAATATTGCTAATAGGGTTCGTTGAAAAACGATGGAAGGACAAAATGTTTGAATTTAAATTAAATGATCATAGTTATTATATTATATTAATTGTTTATTATAATTCATAATATAATATGAAAAACTGTTTGAAATTTTGGAAAGCTCAAAGGATACATTTTATAAACGATCGTATAAAATATAAAGTAATGAAGTTTAATATACCTAGAAAATTAAATAACACATTAAACAGTATAACTGTATAAGCATGAGGGCTGGATACATATCGTGTGTCCCTGGTCCCTCATTAGTATATCTCTTGTAACATAAATTTGAATTTTGTACAAATTCTGATAACCTTCATACAAATAACAGACTTAATGTACATTAAAAAGTTGATGAACACCCTTGCTGGAGGTGAGTGACACAAAATCTCATATTATATAATATTATGTACATTGATTTTTTTTCTCTATAAACGGTTTCCTAATTTTGTGAAACGTTTTCATTGATTAATTTAAAATTCATTACTACGTACACATGTAGATGACATATTTTAAATGTCTATGTAAAGATAATACAAACTCAAAAAGTAGTATGTAAGTGATATCCATTAGAACGGATACTAAAATAATTTTCTTTTTACAATAATATTACGTATTAGATATCTACTTACCTAATAGTCATATAAACCTAAAGTACGTATATACTAATACGGGTTCAATGTATAATACAATATAAAATATGTCGATTCAATATTAACACCATCCCTAAAGTGTGCTATAGCAAAAATCGAGGGATTAAATTCGCGTTATATTATTCGATTGAAGCGAACAATTTTTTTAGGTGCCTGAATAATTCTCTTAAAGTGTCATACTCGGAATCGATAAAATTGTAATTTCAAAATCTAAAAAATATAAGAACAAGGGTTTATTTTTACGCTTGCACGGCTGGTATAAGTGAAATCTATTGAACTTTTGCTGTCACATTATTGAGCTTCGCGCGTGTATCAAACAGTGTAAGAGAAAAACGCCGTATTCTATTATTCGTTGGGCGCATGCATGTGTGTGTGTGTGTGTGTGTGTGTAAACTATTGATGAGAATGTACGATGGTCTAGCGGTGTTTATTTTTTATTTTGCTGGTCTTTTTATTCAAAATGCAGGAGTACCTCTTGGACGAAAACCCTTGACGTCGGTGACGCCGCCGAGATTTCGATATCACAACAGTGTTAGTCTACGAATTTGGGTCATCCTTTTTGTTTGTCGTCCGTCCATTTTTTTCCACCATAATTTTACTTTCTTTGAATGGAAAAATGTGTTTTCAACCCTCAATAAATTTTAACCCAATAATAATACATGTAAGTACCTCCATGTACCTATAAGTCAATAAAATATGAATTATAACAATATGATGTATTATTTATGCGACGTTTAAATTTAAAACAATACTTGAATACCTAGTTGTTAATATCGCAAACTAGATGTGAATCACAATTTTTATTAATTGACACAATTTCGTAATTAGAATGTGTGTTTACCATTTAGTAGATTCATATTATGTAAAAGTTTCATTATTTATATATTATATTAACAGCATAGTTATACAGTATATATACATGCATATTATTTCATACAATACTTGTTTAAATTTGACTTCAAAGAGGTACTTCATAAACTATTATACTAAAATTATAAAAATATAGAATTTTATTTTTATACTTATAATTATGAATTGTATCGGAATGTTTAAGTTATGAAGATTATATTATATGCAATAAATAAATACATTTAAAACATGATAGGTATAAGTAGATGTACATATTTACTTAAAAACAATTTTTTGAAAAATTACTCAAGACATACTCGTATGTCAAATACAGCTATCGCGTCAAGAATATTTTGTATCTCACAGTTTAAAATATCAACTTAAACGTATATTTAATCAAAGGTTCAGTGACTATTTTTGATTGTATATTCTGAGTTTATTAAAAGTCCTGACATCTTCTGCTGTTATTTTTGTTGATCACTTTCTATAACCACTGAACCGAATACGATTGGATACCTAATATAATTGGCAATTGTACATAAGTAAAATATATATGTTATTTTATTTCGTAGTGAAGATTTATTATATTTCTTTGTTTTTATTTGTTTTTAATTGACTTGTTCCTTAAACAGGACTTAGATATTATATAACTCGAGTGGTATTTGGCATGTAATACTTTAAAAAATCTATTGTTTCACAATAATAGAACCTACGCTGTTTGGATAAAATAATAGTAAAAATAATAGGTAATTGAAAAAACATTAAATATATTTTATAATGAGCTTTTCTGTTTTTTTTTTTGAAATGCTGCACAATCAACAATTTTTAGAGACGATTCTCAGAACTTTCAGTATCTGCCCAATAGGTAAATTGCAAAAACTACTGAAATGCGCAGTCACCTTAACGATAACATGCCAATGAATATTCAGATTCAAACAAAACTTTTTTCATTATTTTACAACTTTTTAACAATCTTAGAGACTCGAAATGTTCTGCCCACGCCCTAACGCAGGTTCCGTTTCTTTTCATATTTTTGGTTTTAAATACATGTTTAGAATTAACTGGCTCATATTATTTTAACGACTAAACATATCTTGTAAATATAAAGTTCAAAATGTTTGCAGTAGACTTTTATATAATCCTTGAATTTTCAAATCTGCATGTGAAGCTTATCGTACTTTCTTTATTATTGCGTGTTCTCCATATGACACTGGTCCTGATTTGAAACAAATTTGGATGCCATGTACTTTGAAATTAGAATTCGGTTAGCAAACAAATTCGTATTCTGTCAATATGTTTATTGAACATGCAGATTTAACGGTAGAACTACAGAATCGGATTTCGTTTTATGTATTAAATGTTGTGGCGTTTATAGTATGGCACTAGCAAAACGTTCGTTTACACAGGAACAGTGAATTAATTTTAAAAATAAATAATACATTGTACGTCTTAAAATATAATACCTATATTTGTAACAGTAATAATATATTCTTGTGAATTTCTCTATGCAACAAAGGAAATTATTAAGTCCAAGTATTATTATGTTTTAATGTTTAACCAATGATGAACACCTGTTTAATAGTTGGTACATATATGTATATGAACATCGTAATTCATTAATATTAAACAGGATTCTAAAGGCTTAAATATAAAACATTTTTTGAGGAGGTACCAATATGATTCTAAGTGATGAGACTTATTTAAATAAAATTATACATCTCGCAATAAATTTTAATCACCAATCTTAATTTATGATATTTACCAGATTTATTTTCATAGATTTTGAATTATTATAAATTACAGTTTAAAAAAAAAAATATTAATTTTTGTAAATTTAATAGGCATAAACAATACATTAAAAAGGGGAAAAGATATTTAGAAAGAACTTTTCATTATTAATTTACTTCAGCAAATATATTATAGAATTTATAATATGTAATATTATTTTGAAAATATAATATGTATTTGAAAGTATGTCACAAATATTATAATTAATTTGTAGGTTTATCAATGGCAAAAATATCAGTGTATTATTTTTTTTTTATAGACTACATTGTTGTGTATAATATTTTTAGGTACATGATTTAATATACAATTATTATAGTATATCTAAACATCTAAAAAGGATATCAAATGATATAAATGACAAGTACGATGAGCAAATATAACTCTGGCATATACAAAATTAATTAAAAATAATATTTTTCAATTTTAGTAAACTCGTGCAAAAAAAATACAGTATTATTTTATTATCTTTAGAGAGATTTTTGGTGAAAGAGTAGATATACCTATGTTTTAATTATTTTTATATTTTTTTACGTTTAGAATTTTTTAGTAATAAACCCAAATGCTTTTTGTGTGTGGTGTGGGGGGGGGGGGTTATAGAATGAATGCTCCAAAAGTTTTATAATACACTCAATGTGTATATATATATATATATATAAATATATTATGTTTTTTTTTGGGGGGATTTAGTACAAATTGTATACCGACATTGTATTATATAGAATATAGATGATAGGTCATTATTATAATTTTTCAATATTTTTCCGGTGAAATTCGAAGAACTGACGAAAAAAATATCCACCACCTTAACAGATTTGTATACGCAGAAGACCTTGCAGGGTTCGACGAAAACTTTTTGTATTATTTTATAACTTTTTAATAATTCTGCAGAGAGTTGAAATGTTTATCGATTAGGTTTTTATTTTTTTTTTTATTATTTACGTGATATATTTTTCGAAAAATGTGACCGACGATGCAGACAATATATATTTGGGCCTCGTGTACACACAATTTTGAAAACATTAAAAATGTGTACATACCACAGTAGTCTGTAGACGGGGGATACTGATACTTGACATTTTAATACTAGAGAACTCATATAGTGTTCTTTATTATATTCAATAAATTTATTTTTATGAGCACTTAACATTTTAAAAACTTCCTATAAATTACATGAACCTAAACCGCGTTCCGTTCAGAGTAGTTTTTACAACGCGACAATTGCATAGCTTTCGGGTTTAAAAAAACAATACAAAGGGCCGAAGTGAGTAGAGCGAGACGAATGACCAACACTCTGAGGTCTGCAGTTTCTGTATCTTTTCTGTATACATTACCAACGTTTATATTGTTTAATTTGTCAAAATATTATGATACCGGCGGTTCGAACTGATCACGTGGTCTCAATGAACTACGCTCTATTTTGAGTTGAATAAAATTATAATATGATTTTATACGACCCCTGAGAGAATCAAGTGAATTTATAGTGAAGTATAAATAAAAAACTGTGTCCGTCAACTAACACGGTGAAGATGTACATGCATCGTTACTGCGGTGAAATTAAAATCCCCCGACTTTCACGAGTATTAAATATAATCAATCTGAAATGTTTTATTTATAATATAAAATATTAATTAGTGTCAATATATGCAAATCAAACGTTTTACTTCAATGTGTTTTCACTTAACATATTTCGAAAAGCCCTTTTACCTGTTATTATTAATCGATTGATAAAGATGAATGTAATTCAATAATTCGTTTTTCAGAAACTAAAGAAATTAATTTAAGTGCGTTCGTGTAGTTTTTGTAAAATACTCCCCTATTCAATATACGTATAGCTATTATTTGGTTTAATTTCCTTAAAAGAATTTTTTTACGATTTTATCATCAACTAACTCATTTATGAAAATCGTCTCCAATTAACAACCTATCAAGTGTTTACTCTTTAAGTACTAAATATGGCTTATTATTTATGCTCAATTCTGAATATTAAAAAAGAATATTATAATTCATAAATATTAAAACATTTTGTACTAATGAATTTCAATAATAAAGACCATTATGCATAATACAATCCTCTAATAGTATAATTATTTAACATTTATACTTCCTGAAAATAAATTTCGCCCATCTCCAAACGATATTTCACGGAAAATTATATAACTCCTGTTCATATTGAGTATATTTGTAGGAAAAATATTTATCGAAATACATTTTTTCATTATAGGTACCTACATCATTTTCAAAGTTCCTCAGCTGTGTTAAGTATTTTTTGATTTCAGCGAGCTCAGAACATCGTTGTAGAGCCATTATAATAAATATTTAATAATAATATTGTACAGTTAATTATTATAATAAATGATCCACAAATATTTTTAACCTTGTAAATCATATTTTTAATATCTTTCAACAGCAGAAAAACAATAATATATTTATAATTTATATTACCTATTTTCTTATTTTGTATTTTATTCATACACTCATATCACTCTTTGTTACTTGTGAGACGAAATATTATATTTGTATACTATTTAATATTATTGCCTGTAGTTTGTGTCGTATACCTAACCATACTGTAGACAATTATAAGTACGGCCATAATATCCAAACCACTATGTCGAATTGGTCATCGGCTATGGTAGTCGTCGATGTGTATTTATATGATATAATTATATTATACTTCGGCACTGTCCATCGCGTTTTTCCTACAAAAAAACCTTCTCAACCTTATGAAGCAGACATTTTTCTTCTCCCTTTTTTTTCTTATGATTAATTGTCGTGATCGCCGCGGAAAGGTAACCTCCAAAACGCATTGCCATCGGCTGTGTGTACACAAAGCACGCACAAGCACACACATACATATTATATATATTATATAATATACATTCTATGCTTATCGTGTCCTGGTGGGCTGGGGGTTGGTGGAAGTGGTGAGAGGGAGCGTTTGCGGCCGTAGATGAATTTGCCGTTCGACGTTTGGGGAAAAGCTAAAGAATTCCGTGACGGGTGTGATAAATTAGGTTCTCTGACTCGGACAATATTTCACGTGCAACACACAAAAATATAATACACTTGATTGGCCGACTACGCGCCACTTTACGATTCTCCGTTTATATCGATCGGCATCAGCTCGAACCTATTCCGCCGTCGTTGCTCATCATCGCGAAAGCCAAACAAAACGGGTAATATCACGACGATGTCTGCAGGTACGCCCGAAAACGGAAAATATTATGTAACGTACCATTAACCCAGTACTTATAACTTTACTATATAGGATTCGAAAATTTTAAAGCTCTAAAATCGTAGGAATTGACGTATAATAAATACGTATTATGAACCGCATAAAAAGAAAAACTAAAAGAAAAAAAAAATATGCACTATTTATTGTTTGGATATTTTGCACATTTAATTTTTAACTCAGGCATAGGCAATTTTATAATGATACAAACAATATCAATGTAACAATTCTCTTTTACTCTTCGCGTACCTAGGTATATAATATATATAATCAATTTCCAACAGACACGTATTATTTCTTAATTAAAGCTGTCTTCGAAATATAATATAATATACTGTTCAAGTATTGTTTCAGGCCGGGAATTCACGGCATTACCGAGAGGTTAAAATCTCAAATCAACGTAATAATTACTAATTGAACACAACTTTGAAAAATGCGTATAATATTTAAATAAACAAATACATGCGCTAAAAGTTTTTGATTTTTCATTCCCCTAAAGTCATGATGCCAATAAACGTATATAATATAGTATTGTTGTACCTAGCGGCTAGCAATCAATGTTTAATGTGCTGAAAAAAGTATCATACAAATGCAACAATGTATGATCCCTACCTATTACATAATGCAACGTAAAAAATATTTTATTCTATCATAATACAGTAAGTCCATATATAGGTATCAAATATTTATGTATTACTAAAATAAGCGGAGGTACCCTGACCGTGTAGTACGTACTATATTGACTTACAGTCGTTAAATCGTTATATGTACATATATATAGGTCTGTTAATCGCGGGTCCTTCGTGCCACATTGACGACAAACAATGCAAAGAATATCATTATTATTATTGTTATTATCGTCGGGTAGGTATAGTACCAAACGTATAATAATATTAGAAAATCTATTAGAAAAGTTTTCAGTGACACACAACAATAAGCGTGCACCGCGTACTCCTTGTGTAGGTACACCTACCTGCTACGACGTTTGTATAATTTAATAAATATTTGGTTAACGTTTTCAAGAGCAAGCGAAAATATGTTTTATTGGCTTAGTGCGATAAAAAAAAAATAATAATAAAAATAATATACCTACTGCACTTGTCAACAAAACCGTATACGATACTATTCTTTTTTTATTGTATGAAGTAAAAATTATAAATATAATGTGACAGACCTATAATTACTTGAGGTCTTTGTAAATACGCAACTTTAAAAAAATTTATGTATTTAGCTTAGCTTAATACGCATCATATACATTTGTTCAACAACTTTAATTGTATTTACTATACATATTTATATGTATATATTTTTTTAAACAATTAATTGAACTGTTTAGAAACTCCAATTCCGCCAACAAGAGGCACAACCCCACTCCTCAGTGGTGAATTGAGCCAGACAAACTTTATATTTATTTTTTTTTTGTATTCAACATAATATGTATATTGTATATTCTTTTTTGGCCAATAAATTAACTTATCTTATATAATATCATATTTATTATATAAGTATTGAGTTGCAGTACAGGACCTCTAAACGCAATATTTGAAGGAAAACCATTATGGGGCAAGAGTCGCGCGTGTTGACATATAAAATAATATATTATGTATAACATATTATATCGTATGGAATTCCGAAAACCCGAAATCGTTGAATTAATAATTGCTGCGCCTTAAAACGTATATACAATTCGTTGGACTTCTTCTGTACAACTGCGGTGCTACTATGTTCGGAGTTATTCGCCTGTCACAATGAGAAACGCACGAGTTCTGAAAGGGAAAAGTAAAAAAAAAAATACCAATATAGGGTGAGATAAAACATCAGCTGGGTTTAAAAAATTGATATGGGTGAATATAAAAGAAAAAAATACCAGAAAGCCGCGTGCATTAAACCGTCGAATAAAAATGCATTATTGTAAACCCGTGTAGTGTAATTATTTGTTTTTTTTATCGTTCATGTTTAAAAATAATACATAATCTACATATTATATTGTTATACTAAATTAGGAGTCACACGATCTCTCACGGAAGACTAAACCAAATATTTGTTTTGAAAATCATCATACTACAAACATTCGAAAACGTACGCATTGTGTTCTAACGCATAACGCAATTTAAAAAAAACTATACACGTGTAATGTATACAGTAATTATTGTCATCCGAGATGTGAACAAATAAAGACATATAAATGTTTTATTTTTAAATCATTTCTTGACAGTTATAAAAATTATATCATATATCTTACGGATGTACCGAATTGTTATTTGTACTAAATTGTGCATCGGGAACCGTATAACAATAATAATATAAACGTTACATCTCACCAACGATTTACCTTCGCTAATATAATTTCATTTGTGCGCATCGTTACGACCACGGTTAACCATATGGTTCCAATTGTTGTTATTATTTTATTAATAATTATTATTATTCGGACGATAGGCCATACCGAACGATTTTGCGTCGCGTGGTCGTTTCAGAAACCATCATAACATTTCATAACTACGCACAATACGCACCCTCGAATAATGGCACGGATTGCCCTGGCAATTATCGAGATACATAGTATGATTATGATTATGATTATTTTATATTGTGTTAAACTGTGTCCCTGAATAGCTTAATCGTATTATAACATGTATTAATTGAAACGTCCAAAACCGACAACATTACGAACACACTACACGGCAATTGATAATTGTTATAAAATATGGTCCACAAAAATCCATCGGTTAGCACTGCTCGAAATATGTGAAACAGTTTGAAAATATATTTTAATAACTATCACATGTCATCGTCAATGCCGCTGTAAACCATTCATAACGACATCATTATAATATTGTTACGATTACCTATAATATATTACACAATAATGATATATATTATTAAAACGTGTACACGGACTCTGATAAAAATCATATTGTCACTATCTACTGACTAAAACTGTGTACTAGCTTACTAGGTATAAACTCATATCTCGACTTTCGCCTCGGGGGCAAATCTAGTCGTGGCCAACATCATTAAGACAAAACTGCAACGAGGAACAATAATAAATTATGAAAATAGTAGGATTTTATTACGATAATTAATTATTACTGATGCCAGCAAGTAGCAACTAGAGTTTTAAAGAAAAATGAATTAGTAGCAAAGATTAGTTGCCATCAACGGAACATTATCGAGAACATCGTACCTATTCACAATTCGTTAAAATATGTTGTATAGTTCAATGTGCCAAAGATCTTCATAAATGTGCAATAACAAATAAATAAAACTGTTTTTAGGTAAATAAAAAATAAATCAAATAGCAGTATAAGATGTAACCACCTCAAAAATATATCTGTATTGTTGAATGTGAATATTATTATCACGTTATGTCTTACTATTTTATATCTTATATTATGATCAATTTATTCAATAATAATAAGTTTATGATTTTTTTTTAATTAAATGAACATACCACAAAACAATTATATTTGTACAATAATATTAACTATTTTATTTTTATTTATATTTTGTAATATTACAAAAAACTTGTTACCTATAATACCTACTGTGAAATATTTAAATGTATATGGTAGCTACGATTTTTTCCAAATTATATTAGTCACAACTAGGTTTGTCCTGAGAAAATTTAAAATGTGACATTACGCCCAAGTATCGTGGACAATTTGAGTTTCTAAAATTTGCCCGATTTTGACTTTTGCCAGTAGCATATACACATGACTTGGAAATAAATTATTATTGTTCGATAATATTTTACAATCGATATTAAAAAATATAATATGCTTATATCGGTATTATATGACATGTATTTATGTTGTAGATAATAGTATAGTATAATGGTGAAATGAAATACAAATAAATAAAAATACGTTCATAATATGATATTGTATATAAATATATATGTTTCTACATATATATAATACATTATATAAATGTATGAAAAAACATGTAAATAATATGTATCGCGTGATTTATGAAATCTAAGTTGGATACTTTTTTATTAAAAAGTTTTATGCGCGATTTTTGTAATTTTCGTTATCGCTCTTTGTCATACCTATGCAATCTCTAATGCCTAATGTTTATTTATAGGTAACTCTGCATTAAATATTTATGAACTCTCTGCGTTTCACCCGTTAACAGTAAAGAAAGTCGTAATTGGGAGGGTGGTGGGTTAATATATTTACCGTTTACTTATAAGTAAAAAATTTGATTTAACATATTCCTGTGAAAAAAAATTTAATATTTGATAAAATGTCAAGGGGGAAGGGGTAGAACACTGAATAGCCTTCTCGCATACGTGGCCGATTCCTACGCTAAATTACAACGGTCGCATACTTTAATATATTCATTTTTAATTCCTAAACATTTACATTAGTGTAAACTAATACCTATTTATTAATAGACAATGATGACATTTTGATTTTCCACAGAGAACATGTTGTTCTAACATCGAAACTAATAAGACCGCGGTCTTGAGCGTCTTGTAAACACGTATCCATTGATATAATATAAAAGCCATAAAAAACAGATTCAAATTTTTTTTAGATTGCCTTTGATTATGGGCATAAGGCGACGAAATATCAAATTAATGTAACATATTACACGAAATAGAAATTACTGTAATTAAAAGAATTTCTTACTCGTATAGTATTTATAAATATTATTAAATAGTTTTTAATTAAAAAAAAACATCTTTCATGAATTAATTCGTAAGACTTTAATGTAATAAAATATATTATGTAAGTTTACATAGTCAATGTTATATTAAAAATGTCAGTACAAAAGTAATAAACGATATATGGTTTTGATAATCGAATCAAATGTGTGTTCCCTCCTTACTATCGTGACAATACCAGTAAAAACTTCAAAATCCAAAGAGCTCTATAATTGTTACTCCGAACTCGTAACAAACGGATTTCGTCGAGCAATAATATTCTGTAAATTATTATATTACCATACATAGCTTAGGTACCTACGTATTGAACGACCAACAGTTTTTTATATTTGAAATCAATTTGATCAATAACTCATGTTTATAATAATATACATTATACTATCAGTATCAGTTACATTATCGTTGTTACTACCTAAAATATAAGTAATTTGTAGTTTCCCAACGTTTCGTACACCGAAATACCTAATCGTATAAATTACTGTGCGTACCTATATATCGTTCATAGTTATTGATATTTTATTTTGTGTTAACGACATGCGTATTTACATATACATAGATATTTACTTGGGCGGACCTGTACGTTCTTGGAGCATAATAATATATACAATCTAATACGGTAAATATAATATTATACATAACCTAACCTATACTATATAATATTATTGTATAGATAATAATAATAATAATAATAATAATGATATAATGTTTCTGTCCCCGCACCGATCACAGCGAACGACCGAATTGAATAAAGTCACGTGAATTCCTAAATTCCGTGCTTTAACTACGATCGTCGCATAACTCGTTTATACGACAACAAGTTTACAATTTACAATCAATAATCGACGGATATCGATCTCACCACAACGTGATTTGACGTTTTTATTATAATATTATTATGCGCTATATAATCAGACCCGGCTCAAGGGTTAGGGGACATAGGCCCACGCCTAGGGCGGCACTTGAGCAGCACTTTAGTAAGAGGGCGGCATTTTAAAAATACTGATAATATTATATTGTTAGGGGTGGCAAATATAAAACCTAAAATAAATTGGCTCCAGCTGATCGCGATTATTCGGTCCATTGTATTATCATGATGATCGTTACACATATTTTTTGGTTTTCCGATAACATTTAATAAATAGTACCGTTTGATAAACCTTTTCGTTCGTAAATATTATTTCATACCTTGTTATGCTGAAGGTCGCTCATCGTTTGTCCACAGGAATCCGCCGATCTTGTGCATCGTCGTTTAATCAGGTGTAGCTAATAAGGCGTATCACAAAAATACGAGTTTTGGTCCTAGACCCCGGCTAGCTGGTGACCACGATTTGTCATGTAACCGAGAAAAAACACTGTACATTATTAATAATATGTTCCGTCGAGTAACCGGTATACCGTTTTTAATCGCGGACCGAGAGAGCACCGTCATCTAGTCCACGGTTTTGATTTAGGCGTCCCCGAAAGGCCGAAAATATATCATGGAACAGAAAAAATTACAGGTACACCACATCGGAAAATTCGACGGTACCTACGCTGCAGTCGACACGCGTATACAGAATATTATATTGTATTCGCGGTAATAATATCGGTCGGTCAGAGGATGAAATTCGACCGACAACTTTTGATGTTCCGGTCCATTAAACTTCCGAGCAAAAGTTTTCGGGCAAAAGAATGCCTCGGCGATTACGTCCGTTCCCGTGAAATTATTATACCGCTCCGCTGTGCAACACGTTGTTGTATCGCTCGTGATTTTATATTATTACGATCGCTCGTGGTTGTTGTTCATACAAAACGTATATACCCGTACAATAATATCGTATAATAGACCCGACCTCTGTTATTGTACAACGATAAAATATTAAAACCTAAAAGGATTGTCGTACTTACATGTTATTACGTATGTTAGGTATGTGTAAATCAGTATAACATCGATGTGTCCATTCGTTTGTAATTTTTTTTTCATTTCCATGCACATCATACCATACTGCAAGGCGTGTCCATATTTTGTGATCCAACAAAACGTATCGCTGATATCCATACATTTCAGCAGTTCATAAATTCAAATAAAATATTTGATTTTAATTCATCTTCTCTCCGATAAACCGTCACTCTGCGAATCGGATTTTTTTCAAGTATAACTAATTTATTGCTAAATGTTCAACGTTTATAATCATTGTATATCTTTGTACCTATCACTCATGTGTCAACCTATAAATTCCTCTTTAATACTACTGAATTTTCTTTAGTTTGTTAAATGTTATATCACATAACAGCGCACATACGTAAGTACAAACATAATAATATTGTCACAACAAATAGTTATCAAAGTTAGGGTAGAGGCATTATTTTATTTATTGCCAACATGTTCAGTCTGACTGACGTTGATATAAACTTTGTAGAGTATTTTAACAGTAATAATTGATGAACCAACGTCTTGTTTGTATTTTCAAAATGTAATTCAATCCTTCTTATTACGAAAATTAGGAAAACCGTAAAAGGAACTATGCAATGATTTTGGTTGTGATATTATTGTAACAATCAACCGGTTTGTTCAATACGCTAGTAAAATATTATTATAAAATAATATCTAATTATTATCGTGTCATATATTTATCGAATAAACTACAAAATTCAACACTATTAAAAATTTAGCATAAATAAGTGTTGGTAAATGGAGTATAAATTCATAATACTGTTAATATTCAACATAGTGTATGCAGTTTGTAAGCTCTCAATCAGTCAGAAAATACTACTTCTTATCCTTATCGGTACCTATATCTAAGAAGTTCCAAAATCAAAACTTTAGGTGTACGAATAGTACAGTGTACGTAGCTTCTAATCGTGAACCATGATTGTGCCATTCATGCCCTCCCCCAAGAAAGTTTATAGATATGCATGCATATCTATTTTATTTTTTATTTCACTACCTAGCGTTTTAAATTTATGTGTAAAATCGTTTTGAGAAAAAGCCGCCGCTATAATAGTATTCCCGATTGCACTCGAGCTGGAATCGTTCCAAACTGGCAGTCGAATCGTCAGTTTTTCATTTTTGCAATATCAACGAGAAAAATATCAAACATTCGTAGGTAATATCGTTGGATTATATTACATTTTGTTTATTAAAATTATTATTATTATTTTTTTTTCACGTTTCTCATACACCATCTCGCGGACGACGTGTTTTTTCTATACCATGTATAATACGTATAACATATTCACTCGTACAATATCGATTGCGCGCGTTCATTATGTAGGTACAAGAATTTATACGCATACGCATAGGTACACGCGTGTGCACACTTAAGAATAATATAACATGGAAGATATCGAAAAACTGAAACGCATTTTCTCCATATGAAACGTTCGCAATTTGTATCGCACCGGCAACATAGTAGGTATGCGCAATTGCAACTGCGACAGTCGTATTATAATAAAGAGTCGTATTAAACCCACTCGCGTGTTTTAATGGTTTTTCTCTTATAGGACGAGACAACAAATTGCACCATTTAATTCAACTATTTAATAAAGTCTGACCGTGCAGTTACAGGTACAAACGAGGCGATCAATTTACACGGTTACACTAATTCCGTAATTTAATTTTTGTATTTTTAAAAAACTTACTAACTACGTAATATTATTAATCAACAAATTTGACTTTAACTATTTTTGACGTGGTGATTTTCAATTATTACTTTCTTTTGACAGTCACAACTGATTACCGAAATTATAATTAAATGATTCCAACATATTATTACTATTATTAAATTATAATTGAACTAATTATATTATTTAATTACAATTAAATATAATACAATACAATACAATACAATTTATCTTTTATTATTACCTAATAGTGGTTTGTAGGTTTCATCGTTTGACTACGTACCTACTTAAATTTTTTATTTTTATTTTATTAATTAACCCGCCACAACTATTTAAGTCATTGGGTGGTTTTTAATTTTGAGGAGGGTACTATAGGTTTTAACACGTGTTTTTGTTAGTTTGGCAGATTGTAGGTATCTGCTATGCTCGGGGGGGGGGGGGCACTTCTTTCAAACACCGTGACTTGACCGAAGAAATATTCCGCCCGCCGCGGAGGTTTTGAACTGCCGTCGATGTGTATCGCAACCGACGCCTTAGTCCGCTCGGTCACTTCATCCCCCACTTAAATTATTATTAAACCATATTTTTTTATTAATACAGTAATATTTTACATAATATGTAAAATATTGTTTTAAATAGATTTAATATACCTAGCCTATATAGGTATATATGGTGTTATTTTTTTTATTAATTAACCCGAAGCAACTTAGGCCATTGGGTGGTTTTTAACTGTGAGAGAGGGTACTGTAGGTTTTTGTAAACACGTGTGTTTTGAGTTTGGCAGAATTTTCAAGTGGGCACCCGTAGGTATCTGCTATGCCCGGGTGGGAGATAGCGGCCTCTCTCTCCAGACATTGTGACCGTCCCAAGAGAAGTTCCACCCGAGATTGAGGTTCGAACCGGCGACGGTGCGCGTCGCAACCGACACCTCAGTCCGCTCGGCCACTCTCCCATATATTAAAGTATTATAATAGACGTTAAGGATGATATAGTGAAATTAATTTAGTTATTTAACACTAATTTGATTTTAATGTATCAAGCATCTGAATCAGACTAAATACATTAAAATATGTAAGTACAATGATACTCCATAAACAAGTATCTAGTATCTACTATTAAGAGTAGTATCGTGATACTCATTTTTTAGTATTTTGTCCATCCCCGTCTGCAGTTATCAAATTACGGCTTAAGTACACATGGCCATTTTGATTTTTGGACTGTAATAAGTGGTATTATTTGCTAAATTTAAAATGATTTGTGTCTTATAGTAATTTATACGCTTATCATACGAATTTACCCGAACAGTCCGACCCTAAATTATATATTTCAGGCAGGTGGACGTAACTACGTAAGCATTTTGGGCTTGAACTCACTACGCTTTTATTGTTATATACTTTTTTTGTTTTTAATGCGTACCTCTTAAGTATATAATAATAATATATAGAGAGGGTTACTGCCGTTAGTTATTTACAATGCGTATAGTTGTTATTATTCCATGTCCGTGCTACAGCCGTCTCGCAGAGGTCTATTGCTATTTAAAAATTAAAAATTAATGTGAACTTTTGTGTGGTCCAAGAAATGAAAAGAAATAAAAAAGCGTAGGTACCAGCTACATTTACACTGCGAAATAATAATAAAACAATATTTATTTTCTACTTGTCGATTGCGGCGTAAAATACGCTGGAAAAAAACATTATGGTATAGGTAATAAAGATAAATTGATTATTATTTTCATTTTCAAACAAAAAGCAAAAACGCACAAGTCAAAATATATTAATAACTCCTTGTACACGTTTTTTTTTAATAATTTAGTTTTTCCATTATCATAGTGTAAAACGTGTTTTGAAGTTTTCCAACTACCAAGTGTATATAAAATAAAAAAAATGTGCCAGCTATAATAATAGGCGTTGTGTAAATAATATTATGAATCATAATATCATAATTTATGATATTATCGCTGTATAGGATACAACTCGCTGCGGGTTAAAAACCGAATTTTATAATAACACAGAAGAAACTTACGATTGTAGTAAATAATATTTATGAGGGAGTTTTCCGAAAGTGGCATCCATTAATATTTTTGAATTTGAATTATTAAAACTTATATGTTTTATGTTTATATATTTGTGAATCTTATGTACGTGTTTTTTATCCATAATATTATTATTCATTATTACGTGTACTTATTAATTTATAGTTTGAATACTATACACCCATAGGTACCTATAGTAACAATACATTTGTACATAATATTATGATGTACGGAACAATATTACTTAAAAGGAGAAGCACACTTAAAGATCGTGCCTGTTAAAAGTTCTGGTTTCTATAAAACGTCTCTTATTTACATATCTAAAAATTAAATATTTCACTATAATTGTATGTGTTTTTTTTTAAACAAGGTAAGTAAACAATACCAATATTTTGGTCAAAAAAATGTTTCAACTGAAATCACAAAAATAAAATTCACAAAACGAATTCTAAATCGTGAGCTATTCATTTTGAATATGTGCATTATATTGTATATCAAAGATTTAATAAAATATAATTGAACATTAGACTATTCATTACTCGATATTAACTATTAAGCTATATTAAATCAAATTAAGCGTTAATATTCAATTAACATTCAAACATTTGTAGATAAATTTCGTAGCTCAAATTTTTGAATTCAGTATTCTGACGAACATTATCTGACCAATTGACTCTTGTAACGTGAATCAACGCATAGCTACTAAAACTAAAACCCAGCAAAACCATTCGGGCGAGAAATCAGGAAATCGAGGATCCCGGAATCCGACACAAATTCGGTGAACGGAAAGCCACGAACATGATATGAAAATAACCCCTTTTAAGGACTACTAAGAAGCGACCCGCCCGATGCTCTTGTTTAAGTCACATTTCCCGGAACGATAGAGATCCCTCACCGTTGCTGTAAGCAATCCATAAAATACATACTTCATCGTTGTAGGAACGGCGGATTATCACGGCCGACAGCTCGTGATAATCGCCCGCACTGGCCTCCTTGGCTCCATCAGCTGACACTACCCACCCCTCTTTCCCCGATATTTTGTTTTACGTCTAACTTAGTCGGAAAAATAACGTACACGAGAAAGAAGTAAACTAATCGCAAATGAACAACCTGTGTAATAAGTCCGGAAACCCAGCCATTTCACTATCGTTGCAGCGTTGCGTAGTTATTTCAATCGGGTTTCCAGATAAATATCAATTAATTATGAAATATATCACTCACTCGAAGAGTTCCAAAATATTATTTTCTACTATTATGCTTAATATATATATATATATATATATATATATAGGTATATTTACTTTACCACTATATACTTAAACATAACATTATATGATTTCTGACACACGCAAAGTAAACATTAACGAATATTATATAATATTATTTATACCTAATAAATATAGTTACGTTTTATTATTTACCCGCCTCCTACAATATAATATATTATATATACAGAGTGTTTCACCGAGCTTGCTCGCCTTTTTTTTTTTAACAGAATTATAGTTTTGGACTGGGTACCTACATTTTTTTTATTTTCTGATTTTATATAACACTTTGTTCATTGCCATATAAATGAATAAAATGTAAAACTACCTAAATCTCACAAGGTATATAAGATACAATTGATGGCTACTTATTAATACAAATTTATGATTCATACATTTTCTTCAAAGTGGAAAATATCGAGAAGCGGGCTACATTTGTTATTTGGTATTTTTAAAAATAAATTTATTCAAATTCTAATTTTTGAAATTGTTAAGGACCATATTTACAAACATTTAGACTTTTAATAATATTTGAGGAATGTCTAGATACAAAGTCCTTTTTTTCCAAATGGATACTAACCTTTTTTACTGTATGTTATTGAGCAGATTTTTTTTTGTTAAAAATATTGATGTCAATCAAAATTTGAACAAGTAGTTTATGAGTTGTCGATATGTATTTAGGTGCTCACTGCTTTGTATAATAGTTCTTAAAAATAATTTACAAAAATATAAAATATATTATACAATATAAATTGTATTTATAATAGATACCTGGGTACCTAATATTTACTTGAACAGTTTTACAAATAATAAAATATTGATAGATTAGTATTAATTATTACTACACCTAATTACACCATTATCATAGAACCATAATATTATACATACTTAGGTGGAAAAGTTAAATGAATCAAAAACTACTAAGGCAAATTTAGATTTAGATCTACATTTGCAAAAAACTCATCTAACTAACAATAATTAACAGAAAAAGTGATATTCTCATATTAAAAAATGAAGTTCGTATCGCAATAGGACACTCCTAAAATGGTATAAAAATTCAAAATGTTTGAAAATACCTATGTCTCTTGATTTTATATGATTTTAATTTTCATAGTCACCAGGCGCCTTAAAGATTAGGGTTAGTCGTGTATGCTCGGTGAATTATCCTATATAATATATGCAATTTGAATAAACAGAATAATTTACCAATTAGTGCATTTAAAAAAACATCAACATTTAAGTAGGTACCCATACAACGGTTGTTGGTAAAAAAAAATTTAATATGCATTTTCAGTATACCCACTCACGGGTCGTGGTATCTCTTATACTATAATAAAATGACGATTGTAAATAGTGTATGTATAACATGGGTACTTATATAGCATAATAATATCGTATTCACATGTTTATCAGGACGTGCGTATACGACTACACCTACCTTTATAACAATGTGATATTATATACGTATTATACACCTACTATTATACCTACATAGTAGACAAATATAAAACCATATTTCACTCATTACGAATTAATACGAATAAAAGGAATAACGTAATTCCGTCGAAATAATTTATGATGGTTGACGAATTCGGGGGGAAAAAAAATGTCACAACCACCTTGCGGCACTCCCCCACCACTCACGCCGACGCTGCGCCACCAATCCATCAGTACGGCGTACGTAATTCGCGGGCTATAATAATATTTAATGACGGGTCAAGACGATCAATGTTTTGTACTTCGATTTATTAATAATAATAATAATACATGTAGGTATAGAGTACGGCGGTGTGTTCTTGACACCAGTTGTTGTACTGCGAATAACTAAATAATGCACAGTGCGCACAACCACCGCTCGGCCTGGCATAATATTATATTTTATAACGTATTATTATTGTATATAGTACACAGTTATTCATAAATAACTGTGCGTGTGATTGACGCATCCTGTCGGTCGCGTTCTGACAGAGTGTTACCCACGCTTGCGTCTTGTGTACGACAGGCTCGCGAGTTTTCTTCGTAGATATATCGAAGTACCCCATTATATAATATACCTAAGGTTTTTGAAATGTTTGTCACGGCGACGGTACGACGGGTGTCTTATATTATGTACCTGAACGTTATATTTTTGCGTTTATATTGCACAGTGCACCAGGCGCCCCGAGATGTGTGTGCATACGTGTACCAGTATTATTATATACAACAATATTTACTCTTTCGAGTAGACCGGAAATTGAAATAAATAAATGTATTATATAATATCAATGCAGTTTGATGATGATGCTGATGATTACGGTGGCGATAGTAATAACGATACGTACGGATATAATATTACATTTACCACCACCTGTATGTGTGTTGGATGTTTTTAAAATACTATATTTTATTATTATTATGATAATATACACAGCACGGTTTGATCTTTTTTCTCTCTCAAATGCTCACGAAATGAATATAATATATACATATACCTATGCGTAGTTTAAGATGTTTGCGCTTGAAGACATCAGCCGCTGACGGATATTAATTGCCTTCACCTTTGCAGTAAATAATAATAAGATTATGAATAATCATCGTAATATAATAATAAGAAAATGAGCAGAAGAAGACCTTTTTTTTGATGAGGGGTGGGGGGCATTCAAATAAAAATGTCCCAGTTATGAATAGTAGGCACTTAATATATTTGACAAAGACTGATGTCGGATCATTAGGACAAAAGAGTGTATAAAAAAATAAAATATATATGAATGAAAGACAAGAGAAAAATATTATGCATAGTATTTTTTTTTTCTTGAAGAAAACACTTAAAATTGCACCTATTAAACGGACTGAAGTTTCAATACTTTAACGGCAACTTTCACTTGTATACATATAAATATAACAACTATAGTTTTCCCAGTTTTTAAATTTTACAACATATTTTATGCAAAAAGTTTACACTGGAAACCAAGACGATACTGTATTTTTTTAATGTAATGTTTCGAGTGTTTCGCCCGTTGTTTTAGGATTTTATTTTTATTTAGTCGCGTGTAATACACTTTTTTGTATTAGGCACTGCGTATTTCACATGCATTTTGAACGAAAAAAAACACAATCAAAATAAATTAACGACTTCTGGTTTACTATTTCTTGTACATTTTTTTCCTTACTTTTAGGTCTTTACATTTGAGTGTCTGAATCTAAATAATTTAAAATAGATGAAAATAATTATAAAATTCTCAAGAACTGTGTTAAAACACTTTTATCCCGATACAAAAATATCATAGACGCGTATGGTTATAACTTTAAAAGTTTACGGTTAACGTTTGACATTATTAAAATTACCAACAATATTTTTTTCTTCACATATTTTTAAATATTTAATTATGGTGGCTTTTATTTAAAATTAGATGTACCTAACTCAAACATTTGAATTTTGGATCGTTTTTAAATAATATGAAGATTGACGTTTCGTGTGCGATGTGGGCGTCAGCTATAGTAATACTAGATATTAATGGCATGAACAATGTTGTGACTATAAGTTGTAAATCACAATAAATTATAAATAGTTAGGCTAACAAACGAATTATTGTCGAAGTATAACAATCGTTATCGCACAGTTTTGAATGATTAAAATATGTAAAAAATAATTTTATGCTACTGTTTTTTTTTTACCAACTAAATCTAATACCATAATACATTTTTATTTCTAGTAAGTATTGCCATTACATAAATTATAATATATAATAATATTATACGGCCTTACGGGGTAGTATGATATTTTTATTATTAATTTGACAAATAATGGCTAAACAGTCAATTCAATGTATATTGTTACCATGTAATATAAAACAGACCACAGCATGATATAACTCATAATGAAAGGTGTAGGTACCTATAGCCATATGATATACTGTTCGTTCAGACATTATATTATTATAGTGTAGACAACGCACCGTTTATACTTACTGATTTCATTAAATTTGTTACATAGAATATTATGAACGTATTACCTAATGGCTAGTACAAATTACACGGCAACAATATTTTATATAATATGAGCTGCCCCGTAGAGTTTCAAAATAAATAAATAAACACTTGACTGCAAAGGTTGGCCGAGTAAAATTATTTAACCTATTTTATGTTGCAAACCGTTTTATCAGAATCAAAAATTAGTTCACACTATTCGAACAAATCGGTGAATTTACTTACACGGCGCGTGTAGTACCTATGCTATGAGGTACCTACCTATGTATAATATGTATGGAAAAAAGGTTTACCTAGCCACGAGAAAGGGTCGTGCCTACCGATTTGGGTAGCAATAAAATAAATTAACGAAAAAATAACACGTAAATAATTATCAAAATTACTTAGGCATCCGAACGTCACGACATAATATTTTACGCGATTAACGGGTTGTGGCATTGTGCTATTTGGTTTTAAATTGAATCATACTGCTGCAGATACCTTTAACGTATTCATATGAAAGGAGAACATTTTATATTTTATTATTATTATTATCAATATGTCTTGTAAAATTGTCGCTTACATTATCTCCGATGATGTGTTCAGAATTGTGCAGCAGTCTTATATTTAACATTATTTCAAGTGGGGAAAAAAATGTGGCTATGAATACGAATTCACCTGCCATCGGGAAGAATAACGATGACTACTCCACGAAAATGTTCACGTTTCATTACGATCATTTGACTGCTGACGTTGCGATTTATCTCTTAAAAAATAATACCTACAAGATGGTATAATGTAATATTATGTACCTACGTGGTACATATTATAATATAAGAAACGGGGTTAGGGTTTAATCACTATGTATTCATCATACCGACGAGTCGATTCAAACCACGTGTGAATAGTCGAAAATCAAAGAAAATATATTTATTTGGGAACGAACCGAAAATAAGAGTCGTGTCACTCGTACTCGCGTTTATCGACCGTCGGATAGAAGAGAGCAAAACATCGCTCAATATTTCAGTTAAATTGTATTTTTATTTTACTTTTTATTAATATCGTAATGTAAGTACATTAAACATGTTTGATCATTGTTGGGATGGTTATTGTTTATTGTTGGATATTGAACTCGACCCAACAGTTTACGAGCTTTGCTTTTTGGTTGGGTTTTTCAACTCAACTTTTTGTTAGATACTATATAATATAACGTATGATATTATATTATATTTTATTTTATCGCAAAAATAAAGATAAAGAATACCTAATATTTGATTATTACCTACACATAATAATATATTATTAAATACGTCGCGAGACGGATACGGTTGGCCAGTTGCACAGTCGGAGACACCTTAATATTATATACCACGACTAGCTGGTTTAAATTCTAACCACTGGTCATAATATAATATACGAGTATACGACGTATATTGTCATTAGTGCGAAAATACTAATATATGGTGTGGCGTGGGTTATATTATTATTTTGGGGTGCCAGTGGCAGTTTTATGAGGTAGGCAATGGGTGGATAACCGCCACGGTCCCACTCTTGTCATGAGCGTAAATATGGAGTAACTCGAATATTCATATCAAAACATAAAACGTCCATTATAAATACATTTTTTTTTCATTTGTAATTATTATACTGTAATAGGTAGCACGTCAACGGAAAAAAGTGCGATGAGTAAAATATTTTCACCTCACCCCTTCTCGGTACTTGTCAACAACAGTCCCTGTAGGGTGCTTAGTACCTACTCAGGATTTAAAATTTAGCGGTTCCAAATATTTCTTCACATCATATTTTTTTGTGCAGGTATGTAACAATCAAAAAAAAAAATAAGCTATAATCTATTGGATTTATTTAATTTAGGTTTATCAAAGAAAATGTGAGACCAACACAAAAGAAAACCTTATAGGTTAAAGGTAGATATAAGAAAACCTTTTCAACCAAACGCAGAATAAAAAATTTGTTAAGATAATCTTAGAACAATGTTTTTCCAAGAAAATCGGATTAGGAATATCAAATCTTCCATAATACTGCTATAGATATATTGAAAATACAATTATTATAGTCAATTACTTCTTGATTACTGTTATCTACCTACCATTAAATAATTGAAAAATGTATTTTATAGAAAATGTTTGATACGATAGTTGAGTATCTAAGAGTTTGTATGATACAATAGTATGAAGTAATATTATATTCTATCAAAGTTTAAATGATACAGTTTTAGTGACTTGGTGAATTTTACTTTATTGTTGAGTTTGTGAGGGTGTTTTTTTATGATCATATTTTAACAGTTTTCGGGATTAATACGATTTAGCGACAATATTCTCCAACAACATCATTTGCTGCCATAAAATATATGATGCGTATTACGTATTAGGTATATAATATAAAATGTTTCGTTTACTCAAAAATACAGAACAAGGGGATTTCCATTAAGAATTTAAAACTTTCTTTTCCAAAACAGAATATAAAATAAATCCCTTTAAATCCTTAATAATCGTATGTTCGAAATGCTTATCGGAACATGCACACGGAGTTATAATCTATTATTATTAATTGTTGATTGGAAATTGTTTTACCATATTTGATACCAAGTATTTACCGTATTATAGTCGATAGCTGTTTTTTATTTAGTATTTTTGAAACACATTTTTGGATAGTGTAATTTTGTTCATAATGTGTCAGAGATCCGCAATATTATTAAACTTAAAATTATTGTTTTTTTTTTCAAAGTTGATGAATAAAGTTTACGCACAGAATATTTTAAAGGTTAAATAATATTATCTTCCACTATCAAGTAATCACATAGGCATATTATAAATTATTATATGCATTTTAAGTCGGGAAACAGCCATACAGGTATAGGATAGGATGGTCGCGTGTTGAGGACGAGTAGGTACCTATAGTAATAATAATACTATGTCCTACATGACTTACAGGCGGGAGTGTTCGAGGACAAATTCAGGCAGATTGCACCCTAAACTGTTAAAAATTTCAGCGTGTTTAGTGCAAAATGATTCCAGGAAACCTGTTGTCGAGCGAAAATAATTAAAAAAAAAAAAAATAGCATATTATGGACACGTGCGGGCCGCGTAATCAAACAAACGGCGTGCAATATTGTGTTATATTTCTGCAATAACAATACAATATTATATAGAATTTCAATACGTTATTGTTTTTCCATCGGTGTTGTGTATATTGGCGAAGATGATATTATATTGATATTATTATTTCAGATGAAGTGTGTCCGCTGCAGTTATCTACGTAGGGAGCATCGTTATAGTATTATGTTAAGTGTCAGCGTAAAATAAACATTTTTTTCAGTACAGAAGTACTTTTTCTTCTTAGTTGATCTAAATAATTGTAAAAACCACGTGCAAGCTTTGATGGTCTTGCGCTTTTCCGATTACGCTCAGCAGGTAAGTACCAACGCGGTTACAATCAGAAATGTCATAAATGATAACATTTATACGTATTTTAATGTTTGTTTCTCTGAAATAATAAGTGTTACTGAACTATCTACGGTACAACACTATATTAGGTGTTTATTATCGTACCCACGCAAGAATGACGATATTTTATTTTATAATTATATTATAATATAGCTGTCGAAGGGGGATATCCCTTTGATGTCTGAGCAAACGTGTATACATAGATATATACACGTAAATTATATATTTTAATAATAACAATAATAATAAATAATAATAATAATCGCCGGGAGACTTTTGGTGAGCTTCGGATGAAATATCGTTTGCCGGTGTCAAAGGGATACGCGTGTAGGTACCTTTATACCTAACCTACCTATACACTATTGGAAAATCAATAAGTCATGATTCTTTTTTGATACGCAAATGACCCCGTTCAAAAGCACCGCTTTCCTCGGAGAGATATATACCTTTATTCCGTCCATATTATTTTTATTTTCACTCACATAAATATCCCCGTTCGCGTCGATCTCCCTTCATTTCCTATTCACTATTCTTGCGCGCGTGGCCATCTTTTATACCGGATTAGGAATCAAACGTAAAGGATGGTACATATATATAAGTACAACACGTGCAACGGTGATCAGAACGTTAATAATTCAAAATAATCGTACCCGGTCAATTGGGCCGCATATAGGTACTACTACCCCCGTATCCAAGGGTAGATAATAAATGAGCAACAGTGCGCAATTCGTACTGTACATAGTCAAATAGATATATATATGCATGCAGTGGGTATATTAAGTTTGCTAGGTAAAGTGTACATTGTACCTGCGATGTAATGGCGGGGAGGATTTCAATTTTGTAAAATTTGTCCGACCCCGTCATCTTTGTTCGCGGAAAAACGCACACATTGCCGGAATGATAATATCATTATCATCATCGTCGTAACCATTCGCCTAGGCCAATCGTATCGCGTACGACCACCGACGACGATGGCGGAATAAAACGATTATTTGTCGCGTATTTATTCGTGTAATTATCGTAATGTATAATAATATTATCGTAACGACGTAAGCCGTCGTTGAACTCATTGCGGTTCACACTGTGTAGGTTTAAAAATATGCTAAACGCGTGCAAACAACGAGTGTTATAACAATACCAGTAAGTTACACACGCAAGTCATTATATACTTTGCAGATAGATACGTATAATATAGGTTGGGTTAGGTACTATCTTCAAAAATATCAATTTTCGTACGTTTTATTATACACAGAATTTGTCTGTGCCCACGAAAGAAAAACCACAATACAACGAGATAATTACTGTCGAGACGAAAAGTTATGATTTGTGGCAATAAAACGAGGAAATGACTTAAAATGCGATTCGACCGTCGTGGTATGATCCAAAAACTGACGAATAGTTTTTAAATGTACTAGACAGAATAAGAGAGACATTCGATTGAACAATTCGACAACAAACTAAGGAAAAAATTCTTAAAATCTCCTTAAAATCGTTTATGAATAACTTTTATCTGGCAGTAAGTAAACTATAACCGTTCAATACAAAAAACGATGCAATAATTTGTTTAACACCACTTTGGTCATAACTCATACAAGTGTCAACCTACCAAATAATATGTCTAATGCGGTAATACCGACATTTGAAAATGCACACAATCATAATGACTGTAAAGCGACAATGTAAAGACGTGTACCTATACACCACCTCGTAATAAGATTTCAATAACTTATATTATAATATAATAATATTATGTTTTGAACATTAAACAATCCGCAAACAATAGGATCTATGTATATAGGTACCTACAGTCTGTTTATATAGCTGATGCCGCTTAGTATTCGGTTTGACTTCGGTGCGTATACATATTACATATTATGTGTTGTGTATAAAACAACAGCGGTATCATTTTGCGGTACGTATACCTATGCATTCAGTCATTTATTCCGAAAAACCTAATATTATAAATAAATTATTCTGCACACAGAAGCTGGTTTTCAAAGTTACAGTGTTATCGCGTTTATCCTTTGTAGTCGAACCTATAATATATATATATATACCTACAAGACACACACACATAACATATATATATATATTGTATTAGTATATTTTTCAATAACGTTTGACTCTATATACGTTTGCGAACCTATTTTTTATCTTTATTTTTGTTTCTCTGCGAAACCAGGTCGAATGCAACCGAAACGTGTCCGATGTAATAACAATAATATTATTATAATATAATACGATACAAATATGTTTGGTTACAGCTCATGATAATATAATATTAATATTACAGTTTCAAATCGTCATTAACCGATTAACGTTTAGGGATAGTATCAAGATTTTTATTGCCATATTATTAAGGCAATATTCAACTAATTTAATAATTATTATATTAGCTGTAAAATATTCCATTCTGCTTAATAGCATTTTGATGAGATTCGCTCGTGAATGATACAGCAATATTGTTGATAAAGTTCAATGCGATATTAATTAATACTTGTGTTTAGTACGAAACTTTTAATGGTGATTATATTCGAAATATAGACGTAATATAATAAAGAAGTTTAGTGTTAATATCAGTTAACAAGTACTAATGTGTTATAGAATTTATTTTTTCTTCAAACAAACATGATTTCGAGATTATAACTTTATACTTACCTACTTATAGGTGCATAGAAAACTACAGAAAAGGGTCCATTTAATTGGATTAAATATAATTTCCACTGTTTGGTGTTTTTAATCATAACAAAATGCATGTTTAATATTATATAAATAAAAGTGGATACCTAATTTACAAAAAAAAAAATATTTTTATATACCTGGGTAGAAATATAACAAATTGTAGGTACTGTTGTTTATTTTTTTATTCGTGTTTTAATAGTAGCATATCGTTTGAATCTTCTGATATTTTTAAAGAAGGATAATTTTAAGATAAGAGGAATAAACAAATTGCTGATACCCTATCCATTTTTTATATGTAGTTATGCGTACATTTTAAAAAAAACTTCTGAAGTTCAAAACTTGTAATTCAAGGAAATAAAAATTATTTCGAGGAACAAATGCAGTTTTTTTAAATTATTATGTTGTTTCCATAACGTCTACATATTTTTCTCCGTAAGTAACTTGTGTTTAATATAATATTATGAAGTTCACTTATTTTATTTATTTTCCCATAGGAAACCGTATGAAAAAATCTATCCACCTTCAGTATATTATATTTTCCACGATAAATCATTATTATTTTTATTATGTATCATACCAATTGAAATTTGTTGGTTGTATATTTTTCTGAAACTTAAGTACTACCTATAAGCATTGACTACATCTGTTTCTTGTTACGAGGAGCAATAGAAAATTACGCATTTGTTTTACACCACACTGCTACTGCGGACGTGCCAAATAAATATCTGTAACCATCTTTTTAAAATTATTATTATTATTTTTTCGAACAACCAAGCATTATAATAATATAATAATGGGTACTCTATTTTTAGTGCACGGCGAAAAAAAAATTGAATGAAATTCGACGTCGAACTCAGTAACCGTGAAACAGATAATTCGATTTCAAATTCATACTACAAACAAGAAAATTATAATAAAATTGAGTGCAGTATAATAGTCACACGAGTTCAAAAAAGTCATAATTTAATTGGCACTGCGAAGCATCTTTTGCGTAACTTGGAGTTATTATTTTTCTGGGGTAGGGTGGGCAGCAAAAGATAAGAAAATACATTTTATTTATTGTAAATTAACGTACATGAGCAATGGAGTTGAAGCCATTTTATTTTTTGCCTCTCAAATAATTCATTAATCTATACTAATAAAGTAATAAAGCTGTAGAGTTCGTTTGTTTGTTTGTTTGTTTGAAGGCGCTAATCTCAGGAACTACTGGTTCGAATTGAAAAATTATTTTTTATGTTGGTTAGTCCATTCATCGAGGGAGGCTATAGACTATATAACACTACGCTACGGCAAATAAATAGAAGCCTAGGGGAGTAATTTTTTCTATATATATATATATTAGTGTAGATATAAATGAATGTTTGTGTGAAGATTAGACCTCTGTGAAGAAGATGGGCGAATTTAAAAAGTGGTAAATTTGTTTTTTTTACTTTTTAAAAAGTGTTAAATTTTCAAAAATGCCTTATTTTTAGAAAAAGGGTTAAATCATCTGAACAATTTTACAAAAGGGTTTAATTTTGAAAGGCATATTTATTTTTAAAAAATGGGAGTTATTTAAAAGGGGTTGCCATTTAAAAAAAATTAAATTTTCCCAAAAAGGGTTACAATCACAAGATTTTTTAAAAAGTATCAAATTTTAAAGGGCTTAAATTTTTGCTTTTTTTATCAAAGTTATACCAAGTAAAAACGACAAACTTGGTATAACTTACGTTCAAACAGTACGGGGACCGTGATCTACTGCAGGTAGATTTTCTACGTAGTAATAAACTACTGTGAACCAACATTTTTATTCCGGGCAACAGAAAAGTTAAGATAAATCTAGAACATCATATACCGAATATTAAATAACGCATTGAACAAAGTTTCAGTCATATAAAAGTTTGTACATTTAACGGGTAACGAAGTGAACGGGATCAGCTAGTAATAAAGTAATAAATACATACACTTAAATACTTAAAAGTGGTTCTAGTAGAATTGTAAAATTGGCGAAAACATAATATCAAGTTAGTAATTATTGTATTACCTATAATATGTGTATAACTTAAGGGTATCTATACGCAAAGATGGGCATTAGTTGGTTAAACATTTAATTTTTGCTTAAGATTTCACGCATACCATGTTAGGTAATTCTCAAATTAACTTAATGACTTACCTGGTTAATCTAATTACGATTGTGATTATTTTGTTTTTATTTCGGTTTATTTGAAAAAAAAAATAAAACATATTTATAAAACTCTAAAACTGTGGTTAAAACTACAAACTAATTAATTAGTTTATTTATTCATGCGACATCTTTGGCTTAAATGTAAAACGCCAGAGGGAAGCTACCACCCAGCCACAAAAAACCGTAGATACAAGTAACTGAACTAGGTTCATGGCACTGCCCAAAAACTTAAAACTATTTAATATTACATTGTGTAGAAGTGTATAATATATAATGTTATAATGCCATCACTACTGCCTTGCGTCGTGGGTCGAGTTGTTTAAAACTCAACGAATCCATCTGTGATGAGTGTAATAATAATAATAATATTACGAACTAGTCTATGGTCATTGTGGTCTTCAAACCGTATCATATTATTAATATAATATGATCGCATTTCGCCATACCCTGCAATTATTGAATATTATGTACCTAGTCTGAGTGGACCCAAATGGGTTTGAGGACCACTTTCGGGTTTAGGCACAGTGTTGTGTACCTACCCGAACTGCGCCTCGCGGGTTACGACAGGATTATGTGGACACCGCTCCGACACGGTACGGATAAAATCCTCTCACTGGGGAAATCTCGTAGACAAACAACGTGTAAATAAAACAATAGGGTTTTACCTAATAAAGTAAATTGAAAACGATTCGTTATTTGTTTTGACGTCGTGCACAACGGTCGCAGTTGTATGGTTACGGTATACCCGCCGCCGTTTATTATTACAATATTATTATGAGTATCGCAGCCGGTGTGATATTATAATATTATGCAGAGTGAACCACCGAACGGCTCATCTCCAATTTTTTCGTTTTTTTTTTTTTTATTTTACTTACATAATATAATATGTATTACAAGTTTTATGTGAATTCCGATTTTAAAAATGTTTGATATTACTTGATCGATCGAAGTGTAGTTATCAAACACTCCGAATTTTTACACCGTTTATGCGATAAGTGTCCTGAGGCGATTACAAACTTATATTTTTCAAATGATAGCCCCAGCCTTTTTTACGGTAAGTTATTACGGAGCAGATGATTTTTTTTTAGAAAACTTCGACGTACTTGCCTATTTGAATACATTTTGGAGCGAGTAGTTTTCGAGTTATTAAAATGTATATACTAAGCAGTAAGCATAGCATTCCTTAAAAATATAAAATATCTTTAGATGTAATATAGAATTTAGTAATTATTAATTATTACACTCAGTCATCGGCTTAAAAGTTTACAGGAAAAATAGCGATACTTATTTGAAATGAATAAGTTATTGGTATATCACAAATGGCAACAAAAAATTATAGTTTGAATAAATTCATTATCACAAGCTACAACGGGGATGACTATGCTTGGTGAATCACTCTGTATAGTATTATGCGAACAAGTCGCACGTATCGAGACGGTGTTTCATAAAACAGAAAGTGTATGTGTCTTGTACCTCACGGCGTATGTTTCTTTAAAACCAACAATATTCTTTCGTGCTCGGTACCTACATATTATAGACAGTTTAAACTTAAAGGGTTTTAGTGGCGAAAAAAAATGGACGTTCCGAATACTTTGTAGATTAATTTTTTACCCGTGCGCGCTATTATAACAAAAAAAAAAAAAAAAAATGTTTTGAAAAAATATGTTACAGTAATAATAATAATAATTGACAGGTGCTTAATTTTTAATTAAAACGAAAAAAGTGTCTTTTATAAAGCGTTTGACGTACGTACCATATACATTATATAATACCTATATGCATTATACGATAACGCCGATTTTAAATAATTATCGTACGCTGTTCAGTATCAAATGAAATCGCGTTCAAATATTATTGTGTCAACTAATATAAGTACTTGAATTATTGTTTTAGTCGTGTAAAGTTCTTATGATATTCACTGCTTGATCATGTATACCTGTTGTATCTTACGGAGTAAATGGAATATACAAACTGAAAAATAATTAATTATAAACGGAAAACACTGATTACACGAGGTTAAAAAATTAATGAATGAAAATAAAATTCTGCAGAAATTGTATAGATCTGTGCGAACTCAAGACTTGGAGGAGTATGAGCAGAGACGAAAAAATGCATAACTAGAAATGTTGCAAAATAGTAAAAATGTTATAATGCGTTTCTTAAGTCGACCGCTCAATGGAAATGGAAACTGCAAGGCATAACTGTTGTGAAAGGAAGAGCATGGAGGAAGCGTGTAAAATGCATTGACGGTCTGTATTATAGCACTGGTAGTAATAACAATAATAATAATAATAGGAAAAAAACTGGAAAAAAAAGAAAAAAGAAAACTGAAATTGTTGTAATTTACTGTTCAAGTATTGACATAAACTGTAATATTATGTGGTTTTTTTTTTATAAATATGATATCTTTATGAGTACTTACAACAAGTTATGTAGGTGTTTTTATATTTTTCTCTGTTCCGTAGAGGGTCCTTGTTTAATTGTCTTACAGTTGAATCAAAACAGCTTGGCACTTATCTTATGTTTATGTGATAATATAATTTTAAATAGGTAACTCGTTTTTAAAATAAGTTATTACAATGTACGAGTATTTAAATAGGTACCTACTCATATATTATATAAGTTAGGTATATCATATAAGTTAAAACGGTACGAATAAAAAAAAAAAAGTTTTAATATTTCAATATTTTAATATAACTTACCAAGTAGAAATTACATGAGTTTTTTAATGTACATTCTGTATAGTTTATTCATATTTAACTTATAATAATTATTTGTATGAAATTAATAATTTTGTCTAAAATAAAGTTTCACTGAAACATAATATATTACTATATTATTAAACAAAATGTATTGGACCATACAATATTGTTGTTATAGTTTAAAACAAATAAAACGCTTTATGTTAAATAAACAATTTATTGACCGTTGAATTTAAGACATGACTTTGTAAATATGTTTTTACATTTTTAATTAGTTGTAATCGCCATATATATTATTTTATATTTTATATTTGTTTATAATTATATAATGTTATCAAATTTATACCAAAAATAAAACAATGGTCAGTGCGTTATTAAAACTATTTATTATCAAAAGTAAACACATTTTAATTTCAGTTTATGTACTAATAATTAAAATATAAACCACGATATGAGATACTGAAATATTTATATTTATTTTACGCTTCAGTCAATAATATTGAAATATGCTTTCATACGAAAAAACGAAATGCAATTGTATTATTTTCACCCTGAAAATTTAATAAAATATAAAGTTGTATAGGTAGGTATTAAAATAATATTTTACTATTCTACGTTTAATCATATTATAAAGCTATAAACAACATGGTTTAAATATTTGAGCAAATTAATTCCTATATTAATTAAAATGTTGAACACAAATATAGACAATAGGTATGTAGGTACTATATAGTTCAAAATGTCTCTATTGAAAAGAGTTAAAATTATCAGGTATGTATTTGTTTTTGATACATTTTAAATTTAAATTTCCATATTAATTTAATTACAACGGCATATTATAATTTCCGAGCATCAATCGTATGAATTTGCCATTGTTTCCGATACTTATCGGAATATCTCATAATTCACTCAGATATCAAATTTTAATGGCAGTTTAATGCTTCACTAACTCCGCTAAAAATTGAATCACTATTTAACATTTTATCTAAAAATAAAACTCAAACACAACAAATTAGGTGAACTAGGCAATATCATATAACAGATCTCGACACGACATATATTATTTATATTTTCTTTAATAATAATAATATATTAGCGGTTAGACGGCGTCTCGCATAGGCAATATAGGTGATTTACCGAGTAGAATAATATTTTAAAACGTTCCAAATACGAAATGAATTTACGATAATATTTTGATGTATATTTTTTTTGTTTTAGTTAGTTTTCATTTCGTAATTTGGAGCAGTTATCAAATCTAGTGGTATTAAACTACCTTAACTAATAGCTAAACGGTTATCAGCCCACTAGAGAAAAAAAAATCCAAAATTAAATAATATACAAATAAAAATGATTTATTAGCTTATAATATTGTCCAATTCCATTACGGAACATCTTAAAATCATTGTGAATATTATGTCACGGAATAGCTTTTGATGTTATGTAACGGTTAACTAAACTAAGCTGATAGTATAATAAGGAGTACCTAAGTCGATTAGTTTCTGCAAAAATAAGAAAAAATAAAACTAGATAAAAATATTTTAAACAATTACACACATTAAAACATCTAACTTATAACAGACTGTAACCATGTTTTATTTTAATTTTTCAGACTTGCCTAAAGATGGTCCATACATCACTGGCGATAAGTCAATTTACCAGTTTGGTGACACGATCAATTTGAACTGCACTTCAGCCAAGTCTTACCCAGCATCCAGTCTTCATTGGTTCATAAACAACATTTCGGTAAGTAGATTACGGTAAAAAAACTCTTCGTGTACCTACTTGACTTTTTTAAAACTTAAGACCAAAGGTAATATTTTTAAAATTAAAACGGTTCAGTAGGTCAACGGCATATTACAATTATTAAATTCGATAAAGTATGCTATCCGCATTGTTGAATATTAATATTTGATATTATGTTTAAACTCAAGTATGATTAAAAAAAAAAAAATAAAAAAAATACAACAGTGTTTTCAATTATTTTGATTGAAAATTAAACTAAAAGTTAAATCTTTTGACTCGTGTTCACATAATAATGATAATAATAATCCAGAAAATAAAACATAAATAAATGGTTTCCGGCAAGTTTCGTCGTATTCGATAACTGCAGCAGTAGATGCGTGTTTCTATAAAGGTCTCTGGACACCGTACGACCCTTTATGCGGTCATAATATTCCCGATATGAAATGGTCTGTTCAAAGACAGGTTATAATAATATAATGTTATACAGTCATAAACTACGTCCACCGTCCCTCCTCGTGTCCCAGACGGTGCAAGTACACGACTGTATACAGATACCATCTATATTTATAATATTAAATATACTTTGTGTGTGTGTGTCTGCCAGCAAAGTACACCGGAACGAAATTACATATTTCACCGACTACATTATAAACTCTAAATGCTCTTTTTGTGCCGTAACAATAATTTTTTTTTCATTTAAAATTTCACCGTTCTATAAACTATTTTTCGATCAACAGTGTAGATGAACGCGCAATTTAAACTATATTTTTATCATGTTGTTTTGCGATGGATAACTTACTACTACGCCCGCATATAAAATGTACCTACGCACAATTGAAACCTGTTTGATTTGCATAATTTTGATTCCTATATCTTTTGGGGTCCTTTTACATCGATGAAAGTCTACACGGGTATACTAATTAAATGGGGTGAAAATGTGATAAAAAATATTATTGTAACACGTTAAAAATAACTGTAGTAAGACGTGTAGTTAGTTAGATTTATGTCGATTTATTTTTTGTTCAAGGATTTTATATAATAAATATAATATTATATATAGGTATTTGATATAAATGTACATTGCTTCGTAACATGTTTTGCAAAAACATGAGACACATATTATTGTTTTTCTTACTCAACAACGACATTTTCTATTTTTTATATTTATTCGGTATACGAATAGATAAACGATATATTTGTTTTACTTCAAAAACCCAAGTCTCATATATATATATATATATATATACGTATTATATATATTATATATGTAAGCTGAATCATATGTAGATAAAAATAATGCTTTATTTTAACATAGCTCTTCTATATCTAATATTATACATTTTATATTTATTTTATCTTTTCAACCTTTCGTATACGACGAGGATTTACAAAAGATAACCGAATTTTATAGATAGAACATTAACAAAATACTAAATTAAAAAAATTTAAATGAGTCGTGTAGTATCTTTTCTTATCGCTATTATAATTGAAATAATATGAATATAAATATATTGAATATAATTATTGAATATAAATATGATGGATGAAGTTACTTGTAATTCGATTCTATACGCGAAGAATTCAAACCGTATAAATTTAAAAACAAACTAATTACGTTTTACTCAAAAATGTAGTTACTCTATATATTAGACCATAAATTAGATAAATTAAAAATAGGTCGGATGACACTGAAACGTATAAATTATTTATAGCGGATACGCATTCCATGTCTGACGTGAGAAAATAAATAAAAAAAAACAAAATTACTAGGTATAAGAAACGGATATTTAATGTATTACAATTAACCATTAAAATGTCAGATCAGAACAACAAAATGTTGATCTTGTTAAAAAATGTTCCATTTTAAGGGTTTAAGTTTTTTTTTCTTGTTTAATTCATAACGTTTGATTACGATCCTTAAAAACGTATATAATAATAATAATTATTAGTATAATGTAAAAACTTTCATTTGGTTTTGTGACTTAATAAAAATAAAATTTCAAAAGTTGTTGTCAGTAAATAAATATTTAATTTAGTCCTTACAATGTAACGTGAATAATTTTTCAAGCTTGAAATAATTAAGTAAGTACTTGTAATTGCATTTATTTTATGGTAATAAATTATTATTACCTATATGGTACTTTTAATATACTAAATGCGACTATTATCAATATCAATAATTAACTGTTGCACATTTATTCAGAGTGAAAAATATTATTAAATTTTATTATCGTTATTTTAGTTAGATTAGGTTTTGAAACACAATAGACGAAGTAAGTAGTTACTACATTTCGTTATCTGATATTAAACGCCTTTCATCGTAAATATTTTAAAGAATGAGTTTTTGTCAAGTCTTTTGTCGAGAGAGCTTTGTTTAATATTATTATCGAATCGTACTTACAAACGTTTAGTATAGTTCTTACCTATCACCCCTGCCTACGTCTAAGTTTTATTTTGAAACTATTGCCAAACAGTCGCGGAGAAACTTACAAACAACGGCGAAACGTTCAAATTAATAACAACAACTGTATAATAATAATAACAACAACAACAATAATATAATAGCTGCTGCATTTCGCTTATCCGATCGTGCCTAGAGACCGTATTTCGGTCGAAACGGGAAACTGCATTGCCCGGGGCTCGGCGATTTAAATCTGATCCGACGTCATTCGTCCGTGCGTTTTAAAATAATAATAATAATAATAATAATAATGCCTATGTTTATAGCGTTTAGAGTAAAAACGCATTTTTTTTTTTTTTTTATTTTTTTTTACGACACAGACCCGGCCGCCGGATTGAACTGCCGGAGCGTTCGAAAAAGTGTACCAGATAATATATTTACGGGCGCGAAAAATAATAAAAATCTTTATTTCCTCCTCCTCCTCCCATCGTTACCGCGGCTGTGTTTTCATCAACTAGCAGGTTTTATTGCCGCCGTCGGAGACGAAAGACGACGATACGTTCGCACGATCGAGGCGCTAATGAAACCCACAACCTCGGCCGTACGTCGGATTTATAGGGCGGCGCCAAAGATTTAATTCGAGCACAACAAAACGGCGGCGGCGGCGGCCGATTCGGATTCGTTTTTCTTTCCCCGCCGCCGGTTTGATTCCGTTACAACCGAGATCCCGCTAATATACACTTGCAGCAGGTGTTTAATTGATTGCTGTCCAAACAGCATATAGTGACTACATTAACACACGAGTGCTGCGATACCTCGAGAATTTCCCCAAAACTCGATTCCCGTATTGTATATAGTGACTTGCGGAACGCAAATACAATTAAAAACCATTGTTTATTAGTTGAAATAGATCGTTTTCGAGCTGACGCCAAACAGTTTTAGCGAAAGCGTAAATAACCCTACGACGGTCGGTAACTTTAAATGTATTATTATTATTATCATAGGTGCCTAGCTGATTGTTGAAAATTAATTTGAAAATTCATCGACTCCATTTCTATACATATATACTGTACCGAAATAACGGGGGAAATTTAAATTTAGTTCTTACAGGACTCGCGTCCAGAACCGCCGCGACCAGGAAGTCTCAACTTAGATTATTAACGTAGTGATGCGTTTGATAATATTATAATAGTTGATTAAAAAAGAGTTTTATCAACAGCCCCGAACGTGGTGGAATAGTAGACAAAGTAAATAATATGTCTTTTATTTTTCGAAACCTAAGTGTACGCTATAATATAGGTATGGGATAAAATGTTTTAATACCTATGGCGCTCAAATGTGTGTGCTTAGTCCGACCATTCATGAAGCGACAAAGCATTAGCTTCTTGAGTTGAATGAAAATCCATTTCACCACCTTATACGTGTAATCCTCTCGGGTCTAAGACACATGCGAAACGGATGAATTCCGGTCTGTTGGACTTGACAAATATTTCAAAAGCTTATACATCCATATTGGCCGAGAACTTGAAAGGCATTAGATTTTCTAGACGGACACTGTAGTACTATCTCAGTTAACGGAACATATTATTTTTTGTGAAAATATATTCTTTTTTTTTAGCAATACATTCTACATATATATATGTATAAAACAACAATATAGTTTAAACGAAAATAATTAAGTATTATCCATGAATAATAATATAGTGTTACGTTTCTCTGAGGTTATATTTTCATTACACATTTGTATTATTACCTATATTAGTTGCGATAAAGCTGTAAATATAAAACTTAATTTTTTTTTATTTAATTAATTACCTAACTGTTTTAAAATATCAAATGCTTTTATAAAGTTATATGTTTATAATTTACAATAAATACGTGAAACATGATTAAACAATGAAATATCTTCTTTGATAGTTGTCTAGTCGGTTCGATGTCTTGTAATAAGCGTAGTTTAGAAGTTTTTAAACCGATTTTGTAATGTAGAGCTCCTTCGGTTCTATTTAAAATACTGTTGAAGTTTTTGTAATCATCCATGATGATAGATTGGGCTATCCCATGCAATTGTGGAGTTGTTTGTTTCAGATGCACCCTGGGGCTTTGAGTTCTTAGGAACTTATTTTGGAGAATTTGAAATTTTTACTTTCGTCGGAGAAGCAGTATCCTTGCTGTCCCATTGGTTGTTAATTTGTATTAATGCTATATATTATATCCACGTATTTTCTTGTGTCTAATGACACAAATTATCTTTTGATGGGATTGAGTGGATTTTTTATTGACAATTTATTTAAAAATATATATACCTATAAATAAAAAAAAAAAACAGGTAACAATAAAATCTTTAATTTTTGATTTAAATTTACTAATAAGACTTGCAACGTGTTCAGCAATGCTATTAACAATATTATGAATGTAGTTAGGTATTTTATTTCAAGCCATCAATATTTATATAATATATATATAATATTATGACTGATTGTATTCGATTGTATAGATTGTAAATATTCATTTTCCTCATATCATAGACATATATATTATTATAAAAATAGTGTGTTTGAATCATTTGTCGTTAAAACATAAATTCCAATATAATAATTAATCGACCCCGTTTGAAAATGTATCCACCACGATATGATGACTGGCCAACATTATAACGATATAATTATACATAAATATTATATTATATTTAGGTATAGAGAAACGATACAATGCCACACCCCTCGTTACGCGGTGTATTGTTAACGTTCTTTTTTTCTATAATTCGTAATAAAATACCTATGTGCACATGTCATTGTACCTTTAATGTATATATTATTATTATTCGATATTTTACGGTCATGCATAAACATTACATTGGTCAACTATAAATGTGGAATATATTATAGTCGGTATAGTACAATATGATTGTATAGTACCTACACATGGAAATGTTAAATTAAGATGAAGTATTAATTTTTAATGTCTGTGCTTTATATCGTAGGTAGTTATTAAACCATTATTTATGCGTAATCTAGGTACGTAGGAATGTTTGTGAATGAGAACCAATGATTGTTTACTGTATTCGAATGCGACTTATCAAAAATAAACGTACATCATTATAATTACGCATTATAAATCACGGTAAAAAATGTTACTTGAATTCGACGAAAATCAATTAAAATTAAATGATCATAATATTATATTGTGTAATAGGTGCGTATTGCGGTGATGCGCGTATACGATGATTTATTAACCATTGATGATGGCTTCCGTTTAGCACAGCACTATATTATTTTTTACACCGACTACTGTAAATTGCTGCATAGAACGGCTTTAAACGGCCGGTAAAAAATGTAAACAAATAAATAACTCGAGAATTTCTTAACGAGGTTGTCTTTTGCATAATGGCGTTTAAAATATGATGTGCCGGTGAAAAGGATTATTACACGCAAGCTTCATGCACGCATTTCGGTCACGGTGTGGTTTTTTTTTTGTGTCATATAAGGGGGTACCCCGTGCCAAAATCCGGTGTACGAACCGTAATTATACAGTCGAGCAAGGGTTGAAGTGAATTTGAATTTTCATCACTATATAATATTATTATATTATAAGAATAACTTATAATTTCCACTAGAAGGTTTACCCGCCAAATCGGATCCATTCTAAAAACCTAACGATCGTTTACCATGATTTTATAAAACCTAAAGTTCGCGGCGTTTCATATCCCGGTCAGACTAAAACACATTATCATTTTCACGGTTTTCTTTAGAACTCTTAGTAGGTATCCACATGATATTTTATCGTTCATATTTATGTACAAAAACGATTAAAAAATCTGTTTATTTTTTGTTTACATAATTGGAGAACACTCGAAATGAACCGAAAGAGTATTATATTATACCCTTTGAAGTCCAAACAAGATTCTGTTAAATTATTCAGTTTCTTTGTTTAACGCATCGGTTTATTTGTTATAAGTTTAGCGGTCCAGATGTTTGGATAAGGTTTTTAAGACGTTCATTATATATACATTATAAATATATTATAATTTATCAGAATATCAATACAAATATTACCATAAAATACATAATCATGAATCATACATTATAATAAAAATCACTTGTCACCAATGATTTATCTTATAAATATATATTTTGAAACATCAGACAGTTTATTTTCTGATACAAAACGTAACTGTATTAAAAAACAATGATGAGTTTGTTATTCAAAAACGAACGCAATAATAATGATCTGATTTAACAATCCACAAATGTACCTTACACTTTTTAAATATTTTACTAATTATAATTTCATTCAGACAGCCGCGGAATTTCGGTATAGTTTATTTCATAAAGTTGATGAACAATGTGTCGATGTCCCAAACATAACTTGAGACATATTTTCGGTGAGCCAATATTTGATGAGCGATTCACGTTTGCTAACATTACTTATTCATAACTCTCAGTAAACCATTAAAAAAAAACGACAAATACTCTCCTCGAATATCACTCTTTTTTTAAAATTTCTATTGTGAATATCGCCGTCCGACAAATTATGATTCTTGAAGAAAATTTCATTTCAACGCATAACACGTTATTTTCACACGATGGTTATGGCCTGTGGAATAATATTCACTTCTAACGCATGGGACATCGCCATAAGAATTTAAAGCGAAACATTTGTTTTTATTCCTATTTTTATTTGGCACCGATTGCAACGAGACTGTTCCGCATCATGATTGCTGGTGGTTTTTTGTTCAATAAAAATAACGACAATCGAGACGGCTTTACACCTAAAAGTTATTTAGATTTAAGCATTAACGAACGCGTTCAATGAATAATATTTCCTTTGTCGGCCGTGTGCACGGGTCTCTGCGTCGTCTCGATCGACTTGAATTTCTTTCGACGATGGATTAAACTGATAATGAATACAATATAACATTATTTCAACGTGTTCGACTGTATTAAAGTCATCTAAGTCATACGATATAGCTGGGTTTGATATCATATTATGCATGATGTACAGCCGTTTAATAAGAATAATAGGAGAAATATTCGATTTTGATTTTGGTACCTATAGGTATATAGTATTATATTATATTAAACGAAATGCGGCGAACTTTAATTCAAAAATACGTACCCAACTCCGTTTCCATTTCGTTGACACGCCCAGTATAACCTTTAGTCAGTTATTATGTAATTTCAATTGGCCTAAGAGGTTTATTGACAGTTATATACACCTATACATATTATATGCAATTGAAATACTGAACATTTTTCATTTCGATGGTACTCAATTTTATTGTATTTTATTATTTTATATTTTTATTAATGTACACACTAAAGTACAAAAGAAGTGTATAAATTCCTCGCTTAAACATCAACTCTTAATTTTATATTATTATAATATTATGTTGGTGTGTATAAAAATATTTATAGATACCTACTGTACACAATTGTGTTTAGATTATTATATTATTTTATTTCGACGACAATGTCCAACTTTTAGTTAAGTAAGCTATACATATTAAATCACGCAAAATTACATTATTTAACATTGTTATAATTATAATAATAAGACAATGTCATGAAATCGTGGAAATGCTTTATAATAAATGTATTTTGTTAAACAGTAACAGTAAAAAAATACAGTAACTTATTATTATTATTATTTTTTATCCTAAGAGGTATGCTTAAGATAATTTAATTCACTTGTAATTTAGAGCAAAAAACAAAACCATATAATCATAACAAAGCATTTTTTTTTTATCATATTATAATTTTTTTTAATATCTTACGGTTGTTGGCTATACTACGCAATAATATTTATTTTATATAGCCAATAGCTAATTTAATTTTACGATAAAAATACGTATCGTTAATAATTACTATCGCCTTTAATTTTTTCACGTAAGAACCAATTAGTTTTCTTGTTATTTTGAAGAATTATTAAAATACCTATGTACGATCGAGAGATAAATGCCTTTTTACACGTTAAGCAAAGCATTCTATAAATATTTTACGCGGAGGTGAAAATAATGATTTTTGCGCTTACACGCTCGTGTATTAAGCATAATATGTGTCGTGTTATAAATATATATTTATTATTTTTTTTTCACTTTTCAGACACAGTAAGTTCATATTATAATATGTGTGTGCGTGTGTTTCACAGGCGAGAGAAGAATCTTTGAAGAGGTACCCAGCGCAGAAACACCCTCGAGGGCTCGTGACGACAACTTTGGGGTTGCATTTACCTCTGGATGCGGAGACCGTGTTGAACGGGGCAGTGAGGGTCAGGTGTGTGGCAGTACTATCACCCGTATTGTGGACTAGTGACAAAGAGAAAGTGCTGCCCAGACAGGATAAAAGAGAAGCACTCCTGCTCGGTAATAAATTACATTGATTTTTACATCGATATCGAATATAAAAATAATAATATAACTATATTAACAGTAGTTGTTATCGCATTTTCGAAAATCGGTTTGGAATAATTTTTAAGTGTCAAAACAATCAAATTGGTGATATAAAAAAAAAATTTGATTTTTTTCTCGTTTTCACCTTCGCTATCGTACGTTTTGGCTTCTACTTTAAAGACGTTAGTACTGTAAAAATGCATGCTCGTCGCAAGACACCAGTGACGGATCCAAGGGGGGGGGGAAGGGGGCATTTTCCACTTTTGCCTCCCTTGCCCCCCCAAAATTAAGCCCTGGATCCGCCACTGCAAGACACAAATCATTACTCCCACATTGATTAATTATTTACAATGTCCGTTCAAATCACAAAGTATCCAATACCGCTTAAATGTCATAACATCTTAAAAATTGTCTTTTACTTCACTGTACGTATAGTGTTGTAGACGTCATTATCTAACGTTCGATATTATTATTGTTTTAGTTACAGGATCTTCCAACGAATGTAAATCCAACAGCGTCGTCGTGTTCCTATTTTTAATACTCATACATGTGTTTTTTTAAAACAAATTATCAATAAGTAAATAAAAAATATCATATCAAAAATAATTTTACTCTTATATTTAAATTTTTTGAAAAATGTATTTTATTTGTAAATTGGATTGTATTAGATATAGTGTAACCCTATATAAATAAACATGTACTACTTGTGTTAAATATATTATGTGTTTCAAATTGCTAAATACCTCACTTTGATTCGTTTCTCACGTTTTATAAGACTAATGTTAAAAAAAAAAAACCTTATAATAACTAAAGTATCTCTATTATAGAGATAAAAACTTGCAGGTGCGTAGTTAGATATTTTCTAGGGGGATGTTATAAAAATATGTGTAAAAAAAATGTTATATTTTATATTCAACATCTTACCAATTAGAGTTGTCAAAACCTACTAAAATTTATATCTAGAACATTAATTTATATTAAATAATGACTAAAAAACAATATGTTTTTCTCAATTGTATTAACATACACCTGTAATAAATAAACTCGACTGGTGAGGGGTGGCACCTACAACCCTCTCGGTACGCCACTTATAACTTGTGTTAGAAAATAATATTTTAGGTATCCTAAATCTTCAATTCTGGCTGCAGTTCACAGACACAGTATAATATACAGCATAGCAGAGCACCAAAAAAAATCTAATTTGAATGACATAATATCATAATATTTCAGAGACGTTATAAAATAAACAAGTGTTTTATTTACCAATTTGAAACCTGACAATTGCTATCACAATGATTATTACTGTTAACGTTTCAAAAACATTTTAGATTTTTATTTACACTGATGGTTATCAATAACAAACATTGATATTGATTTCATTAATTTAATGACATACAACACATCAATCACACATAAATATAATTTTGTTTTATGCATATATTTACTTAATTGTGTGTTATATTATGTAGAGCTACATTTTACAATTCTGCATACGTACTACAGGTTACCAAATACAATTAAAGTAATGACGTAAAATAAAAAATTAAAGAGTTTCAAATTACCGTTTTTGATTATTATAGTCATTAATCTATACTACTATATTATAAAGATAAACAATTGTTTGTTTGTTTGTTTTTTCGGGGTAATCTCTGGAACCAAGTTAACCAAATAAAAAAAAATGTTTACCATCAGACAGCGACATCATCACAGAACTATAGGATAAATTTTATCTCGATAAGCGGCCCTTAATTTTTTAATTTAAAATTTGATTATTTTGTATATAAATAGTAATTTTATTATAATAAATAAAATATATAAAATATAATAATATATTTTTGTTTATTATAGGTAAATACTGGTTATAAAAAATAAAATAGTTATTATGATTAACATAATTTTAGATCTGTATTTTATATTTGGACAAAAACCATGAAATTACTGTGGTAAAATATGTACCTAATGGAGATTAAGATGAGATAAATAGATGGTGAGTATAAATAATAGATAAATAAATAATATGGTAATATTATAATAATAATAACAATAATAATAACGATAGTTAATAACTTGGTATAACTTTGACACTGTAGAGTTAGATGCATAAAATGTATACACTTACGTATACGTACCTCGCAGGATCTGCAAAATATAATAATAATAATAATAATAATAATAATAATAATAATAATATTATAATAATAATAATAATAATAATAATAATAATAATAATAATAATAATAATAATAATAATAATAATAACAATAATAGCAATAATAATATAACCTGACAATATACTGCTCGCATAATCACAAGGTAGTCTCACGGGCGGGATGGTTATTATAATATAATATAATCAAACGTGTCTTGACTGTCTCACTGACTGATCAACGTAGAGCCTAAACAATGATAGCCCGAGGCTTGCAACTTTCACGGTACCTTCGTATCACCATGTGAATTTGCACCGAGAAAGCCAAAATTCTCATTTTAATGTGGTGTTTACAAAAGATTTTGAACACCGCGCATTACGCCGAATATTAAATAAAGAATTGTACAGAGTTTGAATCATAATAATATAAGCTAGTATTTAATGTAATAATTTTATGTACAATACAACAAAGTACTCGTATCATGAAATCAGCCGTTTCGGGTATGTTTATGTAAGGTTAAGATTTTTTTTTAATGCAATGAATAATAGGTATGTCGGCTATCGTCAATACCACCTATGTTAACACCACCGAGTATAGTAAATACAATAATTACCTTCTAAATCAAAAATGGGCTATTGCATAGAGTATTGAGCTATTGTACGACTTCAAATAACTGTATAAAATACACTCATATGGTTCAGCGGAAGTGTGATGAAACGACATCTGGGTCAACAATATTTGTACAACACCCCCCCCCCCCTAAAAAAAAAAGAAAAGAAAATTTTAATTAATCCGTTTTTTAATTGTTTAGTTATAAAAATTTCGTTAAAAACACAGATAATGTTGATAATATTATTTTAGGTATTGTCAAAATGTATAACAACATAAAATATTGTTAACTATAAAAAAAATTACAAAAATGAATTGTTATCATTGATTGACAAAATGAGTACATGACGCTATATGGCCGTATCGCATGCAATGCAAAAAGTCCAAGTAGGTACTGGTGTACTTAAACAAATTCTTACCAAAAAAAAAAAAATGTTATTGATATAATATACACCGGTGCCTGGCTGCCCCCCCTAAATGTATCAAAAATTGGCCACTTGGGACAAATGTCCCCGATGTCCACTCTTAAACACTTTTCTGGCTATGCGTATGTCACTCGTAGTCTGCGCTTGAAGCCGATTTTTTCGGCTCCCTATGAATTTGTTGCGCACAAGAACGGTGTACAACAATATTTCGGTTATGTTTTGTGCATGTGCAGTGGTGAGTGGTGACGTCGGGGACAGTTAACGTAATTCAAGATTTGAAACCATAGCTCTATGAGCCAGAATGTATTATCTAAGTTTAAATGAAAAGGTCTTATCACGACCACAAAGATAAAATGTATTGTTAGTGGCTGATATTCGATATTACAATTTATTGTCATTGTGCGGGAGGTGAGAATAAACACAGACACCGAAATATGCATCATCGAACGTACAATGGATGTTATTATAATATATTTTTTATTTCGACGAAATGCTAATATGAGTAGTTCCACTCTATAGTCACAGGAACGTCATCAGGGCAAGTCATCACGGCCTTTGCCGCGGGTCCGTACAGCCGATCTCGCGTTACTGTTAAGCTGAAAAGTTTCAAACATTTTCAAATGAAACTTTTCATGAAATTTGAAAAGTTTTAAAAGTTGTTGAAATTAAATTTTAAAAGTTTCAAGGTTGTCGAAATGATAGGTTATTAAATTTTTCATGAACTGCCAAAGAGTGATGGATACTATTATTGAAGTATTGATTTTATTTTAATAAATAAATCGATAATAGCTAATAAATCACTATTATATAATTAGGTAAGGCGATGAGAAGTAGAGTAGAATAAACAATTTTAATTGTGGAACAGGTATACAAATCAAATTAAAGGTCTAAAAGAGCAAAATGAAAAGTTTAAATTTTTTTGTTGATAAGTTTCATGAAAACATGAAAAGTTCTTGAAAGGTTTCATCGGGCCAGTGAAAACATGACATTTTACATATCTGCTGCTCACCCGTGATAGGGTAAAGTGGGAGAGTCGACCTAGTCGCGCTTTTAGTGACGTCCCGAAGTGGCGGTTGACGAGGAGTGTATACTCATACTCGACGAGTGTACTTTGTGTTCGCTACTTCCGCGACAGAGTATACATAAAATAAATATTATATCGGTTAAAAATTACCGATACGATATTACACACACGATCTATCCTGCACTAATTATCGGTACACACACTGCCCTGATATACATTTCACGCAAAACACCATAATATTATATTATTCTCTATTATTGTGGGAATTTATAATTTATTTATAAATTCCAAGTTTTAATATAGTCGTAGTATTAATTAAAATACATTTATTCACCAAAGTATTATAATATATAGTACTATATACTCTAGTAATCCATATAGGTGCGTTTAATCTATATTATATTGAATAAGCTCCTACTGCAAAAAAATATTTGCATTTTTTGTAATAATTACTATATTATCAATTATGTATATAATAATATAACATACAATGTACATAACTAGGTTTGTTTGATACATTTTGTCAACAATCATTTTTATTTAAGTCATCGCTTATTTAAATTTAAACTTTAAACTGTGAATATAATATCATAATGTTTCTTATTTCATACTTATGTCTTACCCCTTACCTGTTGAATATTCATAATAAATTATCAAAGGTATTTTTTTTTATAACGGCTGAAAAATAGCAATCCAAGATTCTCACAAAAATAGTTTCAAAAAGAAGTAATATAATACGTAAGTACTCAACAAATTGTATCTTCAACTGTTGAATCTAAAACATGAGATATCCGATTTCGGAGAACACCAAGGACATATTCAGGAGCAATTTTTTATAACACTCAAATGTATTTTTACTTCATATAAGTTTTCGTTTCTTAGTACTCATCTTTATTACTCGGAGTATTCGTAGAATTATTCGAACTTACTGCCTGACGAACTGTGAAAAGAATTAAGTAAAATAGAAATATTATCTATTCGACCGGATCTCGTTCGTGTTACATTGTAAGTTTAGAAATATAGACAGTTTTAATGATTGTTTAATATTACCGTAGACACGAATCTTTCTAAACAGCTTGGCTGTGTCTCGTGTTATTGTCAACGAGCAACCATAATATACCATCACGATGAACACCTATACCACGGTGTGATTAAAAAATAGGACTACGAATGCAATTTGAGGTAGAACAATTGATAGTAATTTTTTGGCACGTATAGTATCATCGACATCGGATGCAGTATTTTACTGTCCTTATCAACATGACGTAGCCTATGCCGCAATAACATAAAATTTACACGGCGGTGGTGTACGCAGACTAGAGGTGTGCACACTAAACAACGTTTCAAATATCGATAATAGGTAAGTATATATTTTACATTTCACACCTACTGCGAAAAACATTTGATACCGTCAACTACACAACCCTTGTAAAATACCAAGTTATTCACCCTCGTTTACCAGTAGGTGTGCCTACCTTTAACTATCCGTTTTACATTCACCCACGCTGTTATATTCGGTACAAACAATGATAACTACACCGATCCCTGCACACTAAAACGGCGTTATAACAACCCCGGCGACTACTGGGCGTAAAATCTAGGGGGCCATTTAATATGGCGTACACTAAATTAAAAATATTCGATGTACTTACCTGTACACACTTAAAATTATACGTTTTTAAAGTGTTATTTGCGGAGAACCTGTTATCAAGTGGGTTTTCTTCGCTCCAAACGCATACAGCAGTCACGCATTTTTTAAACTCGGAATAAAAAAAAAAAAAAACAAAGCTCTTAGAATATTAGAATATATTATTTCGGTATCGAATTTGTTAGTCAAATCATTTTGAACGTTTAAAAGCCGTCCATATATTTGTATAAGAAAACGTGAGTCGGGATCCGAAAAAATAATTCCCTTCTAGAAAATTAAATATTTTCATTAAAAAGGTAAACACATTATTTTGAACATGCATTTCAATACCTATATCGAATGATTTTCCAACAAAGAATTTGAAATGTAAATTTTTATTTTTGTTTCAGCTTGGTCAATCTATAAATAATTTAAATATTTATGAGTTCTAATCGAAATAAGTTAAGACTTGATGGCCATAATATTATATTATTGCCGTAGATAATATATAAATGCACGCACGTACTTAAACTATATGTCTACGAAGTATATCTACATACATTTGCACTTGATAATTATATCAAAATAAATTGAATAAATGTATTATTTAAAAAAGAAAATTAAATAAAGGTGGCATCGGATTGTTGTGCATTTTATAGATTTAATGGTGAGCATGAAATGTAAAGAATAAGTGAAACCAGGCATAAAACAGTAACTTTAGTAATAAAACGGTAAAATGTTGAGTTTCATTTTGTATTATGTACCGATCAAAAGTTAAAGCAGCTGCGGTACTCGCATATGTTCAAATTAATTCGGTATTTATAACAGTTTACAATTGGTGTAAGTTTCGAATAACTGATTATAAATAGTTTTTAGAGCGTAATTTATATAAATACAAAATAAATATGTATATTATATTATGCAACTCTATTATACCTGCATTGTACGTATATCACCATAATTGTTTCCGTTTATGAATAATGTAGAATTAAAATATCAAGTTTTAATGATTATAATTTACCTAATGGCATTTGAAGTCATAAGCTTTTGCCTACTGCATTATTTTTGTTTAACCGAGTAATTCATTAGTGAAAAGGGGGCATAAAACGTATTATGATTTAAAATCCTTGAGTATTTTTCTTTTTGTACAAAACTTAAAGCAAAATAATTTAAGATTACTGAACTTTTGAATCAGATGGATTTGTTCACAACTTTATAATTTAATTTAAAATTTTTCAAATGTTAATAACTCTGATACCTATGTAGGCACAATACAGTACTTATTATGGACAATATTTTTCTAATTAAATATATTTTATGTATAATACTGAAATTGATTTATAACTGAACAATTTATCAATATAAAGTTATTATGATATAATATTTTACGTATTATATAAAACCATCAGACTCATCGTAGACATATATATATATAATGTAAGTCATAATGTATTGATTAGTAGTTTTTAAAATTTTTTTTCAAATTTGTTTTATAAAAATTATTTACAGGTATTATACAGTTAAAAATCGAAACTTTCATAATGGCACGTCTAAGAGAAATAAATCACATGAACAACTATGAACATGACGACCGTCCCCAGCGAAACCTTTTCGTAAAATAATATGAAAATCCAAGATTTTATTGTTTTTCACTCCGTATATTATTATCCGCGTATAACACCGTTATAAAATATCGTCAAAAGAATTATTCGATTGTAATTAATTTAAAATTTAAATGCTAGAAAAAATTCAACTGCCAAATGTTATTTTAGAGTATTATTTGTAAACAAATATACACAACAATTATTATTGTCGAACGAAATTCATTTTCACTTCAAGCAATTTTGTCTATTTGATTGTTCTGTTAAAAATCGCAAAATTAATTTCCGATAACAATGAAAATAAAAACGCTTATGAATACAACCGAGTCTATGTCTTATACCTTTTAAGGTAAATAATCGTTGTCAGTATTTAGTTTTATTAAATTTTTTTTTTTTTTTTTCAGTTTATTTTTTTTTTTAAGATTTGCGACCCACATCAAGTTCCAATAAATAATTAAGTACCCTGGCACGCATCACCCCACACATACAACATACGTATATATAGGTGTAGTTTAAACTTTGGACGGCGCATTCGCTGTCGGAAACGGTTCCGAAATCGTATGCGTCTGACCGTTTCGCCGCACACCGCCACCCATCCTACGCACCCGCCACAAACGCGCATCGACACCGGAAGAATCACTCCGAAACAATTTGCGGCGGTCGTCTCGCATCGAGATGGGTTCCTCTCTCTCTACATTATATAATATGTATATATAGTATACATAGTATATATAATATATATTGTATGGTGTGTGTATATGCATTATACATATATATATATATATGTCTGTACTGTAATACATATACATTAGGTACGGGAAAAAAAATCATCCGGCGGCGGCGGCAGTACAATAAAACAGGCTCGTCCATTGGGATTTGCCAAATTCGTTATTAAAGGGAGCCGAGACTTGCGGGGCAATAACGTTTTACCGGAGTCTATACATATACCCTCTCTCTCTCTCACACACACACACACACACACACACACACGCACACAATACACCGCATACCCGTTAAATTGCAAACGAACGGCTGACCGACCGCGCAAGACACAGAGAGAACGGCGTTTTATTCGATTCCTTTTCGCGCGCGGATATCTTCCGAGGCCGAGGGCTTAGCCGAGGTCGTATACGAAAGGATAACAGCCGCTTTTTTTTCTTTTTTTTTTTTTTTACCAAAGAACGATTTTCCAAGACCCCCCTCCCACACCCCCGCCCACCCCGGTCACAAATAATGCACGCCGCACAAATATATATACTTACGGAGTATTATCGTATACGTGCGCGTATATATATATATATATAACAAATAATCGTAAAAATTATCGTTGTGAAATTTCACTTCCACATAATAGCTGCAGGGACTTGCATCAGCCCATTATCGTCGTATATAGGTACCTGTAATACGCGCCGAATTCGTAATGCACAGGGTGATGTGTTATTTACAGTAATCGTATACCGGTCGTGTTAAATTTTATCACGACAATATATTATTACTCGTCGCAGCTGGCCTCCACATGGTAATACGTTTCAATCGCGAAAACACGTCGTGGACAGTATGATTACATAATGATAATACATAATCAGTTACGACCGTACGGTCGGTACCCGACCTGAAGATATTATTATATCGTCCTCGTTTGGCACTGAAATAAAAAAATCACCCTGTATACGTCTGCAGCACTCTAATAGTATTTGAACTGTATTTTCGGATTAGATCTGCGGATTCCCGTGAATCGAATACACTGTAAATAAAATATAAACGCTTAACACCATTTAACTGGATACTATGTACAATATAATTATACGGAAAGCACGTATGGTATCTTCTGTTTATTATTACACTGTTTATTGTAGAATGCCATTACAGTAATGACGTTTTGTAAATAGTTTTCTAGTATTCGATACATACACTGCAGTATTTAAATGGTTATTGTTATTAAAAAAAAAAAAAAATAATTATAATAATAGATAGGTACTTGGTTGTTGTAATGATTCATTTTATGGTTGGTCTAATAAATACTATCGAGGGTGCTGATTATTACCATACAATACATTTGGTTGTAAAGAAAAATTGATCGATTTTGTATTAGGTCATTCCCAAGTATTTTTATTTGTACTTGAATGCTTTTTATGTGATTGCAATATTTATCAGCTTTTTAAATAAAAAATAAAATAATTATCTTATTAAAATAAGCCTCTTATTAAAAACAACAACTGTATATTCTTATATGGTAAATTAAAAATATTGTGAATTGATTTGTTTTTTATAACATATTTCTCTTTTTTAGTTTTGACGATAGCAGATCATTTTTTTTTTTAAATGGGAGCAAAATTATATTACTATATTTATTAATTTGATATTAATCTTAAGCGTACACCCGCTACATATCTAATGAGTAGTAAGAGGGGCACTTGAGCACACTTTTTTCCTATAAAAAAATATAAAAACCGACCTATGAAAAATTACAAAAATCTAAACAATTTCTTGATTTATTTATAAAAAAATCTAAAATTATCTGTTAAAATTACAAAAAAATTTAAACTTTTAGGTCGGGTAGTTTGACTACATTGACAAAACATAAAAACCGACCTATGAAAAATTACAAAAATCTAAACAATTTCTTGATTTATTTATAAAAAATCTCTAAATATATCTGTTAAAATTACAAAAAAATTAAACTTTTAGGTCGGGTAGTTTGACTACATTGACAAAACATAAAAACCGACCTATGAAAAATTACAAAAATCTAAACAATTTCTTGATTTATTTACAAAAAAATCTAAAATTATCTGTTAAAATTACAAAAAAATTTAAACTTTTAGGTCGGGTAGTTTGACTACATTGACAAAACATAAAAACCGACCTTATATTTTCCTGTGAAAAAATTACAAAAATCTAAACAATTTCTTGATTTATTTACAAAAATCTAAACTTATCTGTTAAAATTACAAAAAAATTTAAACTATTAGGTCGGGTAGTTTGACTACTTAACTAACCATTTTTTTTATGTAATGTATGAGGGTTTGATTTGTTTTTTTTATATAATCTTTTATATATTCATAATTATACATTTTTTATTTTTATAATCAATTTGTTCAAATTTAATATCATTATAATAAAGAATTATAAAATTATGCATTTTATATCTATTATTGACACGTGTCCCATTTGGACACGTGTCAATGTTGTCACTAAAACCCATAAATTCCAACATATTCTCAGTTATTCTTTAATAAAATCATGGCCGGAAAAACAGACCATGATTTTTACTATAATATAATATAATATTATAAGTGACTGGTTTCAAGCCAGCCCCCTCAAATTCATTTATAATAGTACTAATTTCCATACACCCTGAAATACCATAGTGTATAAAGGTTAAATATTAATATTTAATGTTTATTATTATTAAAAAATTTTCTCTATAAATATAAAATAATAATAAAACAATGAATCAAAACAAGAACAATAAAATAATAGGTCTTTATGAAAAGATAAAAAATAATGAAGGGTTATTGCAATCATTAAAACAGGGGAAATATTTGTATGTTCAGATGTCAAGATTTTAAGAGGCCTGATGAATTTACTAAAAACCAAAGATGGTGTAAAGTTTGTATGAAAACCACAGTTAATAATGATTTTAAATATGTGAATGTGGAAAAAAAATATATTTAAGATGTTATAGCAATCATTTGTTATCCAATATCACATAAAGAGGTTAGATAATATATCCAAAGAATATTTCACAAAAATAAATTTTGTTATTAAAAAATAAATTCATTAAATAATATAAAAATAAAATAAACAAAAAATTTCTTTTATAAATAAAATAAATTAAATAAATAAAATTAATTAAATTAATAAAAATAAAAAATGCAGTCACAGAATAATATTATAAAATTAGAAAAAATGAAAGTACCTGAGCTTAAGTTGATAGCAAAAAATACGATATAAAAAATGTTTGTAAAATGAAAAAAGTTGTTTAATAGAAAATATAAAAAAACAGTTGCATTAAAAATGTTGAATAAAAATCCCTTCTGTAAGTTAGATAAATCATTATTTACTGAAGAAATTATTTTAATAGTTCACTAGAAAGAACCACCGTATAAATTGATAGATGTAATTCAATCTAATACACGATTGAATACAAGATTTAGGATACATAAAGCTGATTATAAAATTAGGTTTAAAGAAGCATTAATAAACGATATAAAACAAAGTAATACAGAATACAAATTAATTATATAGATAAAGCTTAAACGAAATGTTAAACCTTGCTAAAAACAGTTCTGCATATGAAAAAGATGATAGAATAAGTATCGCATTATTTAATCCAAATATAAAAACTCCTATATATACTGGGTTGAGATCTGATGATATTTTAACAAACTTAAAATTTATAACTAATAGGTTATTAACTTCAAATGAAGAAATTGATATTACAGAAACTACTTTTGAAGTTCAAATAGTAAATATACCAAGAGGTTCAGGGAGAACTAAAATAATAAATTTATCAACAGATCTTAATACTAAAAGAAGTATTATTCAGATTAAAAATAATGATAATTTATGTAATAATAAATAATTATAATAATAGATAGGTACTTGGTTGTTGTAATGATTCATTTTATGGTTGGTCTAATAAATACTATCGAGGGTGCTGATTATTACCATACAATACATTTGGTTGTAAAGAAAAATTGATCGATTTTGTATTAGGTCATTCCCAAGTATTTTTATTTGTACTTGAATGCTTTTTATGTGATTGCAATATTTATCAGCTTTTTAAATAAAAAATAAAATAATTATCTTTTTATACAATTTCAATAATCCGCCTTACAATCTAACACGACCACAAAAACGGTGTAAAATATTACGTTAGGTTTCCCGTGCATAATATGAAAATGATATTATACTAAATAATTCATTTACATTTTCGTTAAAAACAAAAATTGATTGATTAGTATATCAAATATTTAACATTGTATCAAACAAAAATTGTATTATTAATATTACTAATACAATTGGCATATAAACGTATAATATTTACTACCTATTACTTAACCATTGTACCAGCAACAAGTAGGTACAATAAAGTAAACATTTTATAACGTAGGTATATTGTATATTTTATCGTCAGATAAAAATATAGTTGCACATATGTGCAGGTGGAAACCTCAAGGCGGTGCAGACATAATAATATATATATATATAGTATATACATATCATAATGTCATATATACACAAAGGTTGAAATTATGGCGAGAATAAGAGATGAACGAACAAGTTGCAACTTGCTCCTCGTGTGAAATATTTTAGTATTTTACATTTTATAATAATAACTGTGTAATAATTACATATTATTTTGTTTATAACTTTACAAACACGTTTAATGCATGTATTGTGCACATTTCTCATATGAGTAATTGTAGAGATTAATATCGTTTTGTATTTCATACAAAGTTTAAATAAGATATAAAAACGGGAAAACGTGCTCGAACAAACCGATACAGAAACAAGATATTATTATACACTTCTTACCAGCTGGTTATTTCTTGAATTTTTCGTTATTTTAACCACTACACGCATTTTACAAAATAGTTCACGAGCCGTCTTCGCAGTATAAAAAGTGTTTTGCGAAATTAAAAGAAAACCCTTTTAAAACCTTTATTGTAAAACTAATATACATACATACAATATACGTGTATATATATATATATATAATATAATATATGTATAATGTTTATATATAATAGTAATATTTATGTAGGTGTATTAAGCTTCCTCGTTTGGTTTTGAATGTATATGAAAAAGTTTTGTTTGCAAATGTGGTCACGCGAATTATTTTTTTAGGTTTAATATTAAAACACACCCTGCTCGTCCTTAAACGAATACTAATTTACGCAAGCAGATATTTGATACAGCGGTGGTTATTAAAAGAACAAAAAACCACATATGGGGGAAGTCACATCGTTGCAATATACATCAGAGAGGTATGGTATGTATAATATACAACAGTAACTGGTCACCTGCACCACCATCACATCTGTTTCACTCCCATTATTATAATAATAATAATAACAATAATATAAAGTTATTGTTTGAGCTGACCGACAAAAATCAATATAATATTATTATACACATGACGGTAATATTTGAACAATGGAACTTGGAAAAAAATATACATTATAATATAGTATTAATATGTATAATGTATATGCACCAGGAACCTCCCGGTATTCACTTCCGTCTTTATTTAATTTTTTTTTTTTTTTGGTTTATATTATATAAAAAGGAGAGTGCTCATATTAATATTTATCACTATTTTGATCCGTGGTTTTTAATGGATTTTAAATAAACAGTTTTTATTCGTCGAAAAATTCTATTGTATATTTACGCTCTAAATATGTTTTTAATTTTCACCTACCCAATATTATATTTATTAAAAAAATAATAATCATAGTAAGAATTTAAATAATTTGTACCGCTTCATTAATTATTCATAGGTAAACTTCGTAATAATGCCTAGAGCCTTGAATTTAATATTATATTATAATATATATATATACACATATAACATTTATATTTATACACATTGTTATATACATACAGTGTATATGTAATTTCATAATGCGCGTATATACTTACAAGTACTTAATGAAACAAGAAAACTGAAGAAGTAACAAAGTTGTGATAATTTCCCTTGATAATCATGGGAATTGTTCCGTACAAGCGACACAAGTGTAATTTAAATTTGCATATGCCAGAACCCTTATTTAGTATATCTGTCACATCAAAAGTATTAAGAAGGAAATCGTCCAAACGAATGTAAAAGTACCAAAGTAAAAACAAATATCATAATGACTATAAGTTAATAAGTAAGTAGTAAGTGCTGTTGTTGTTATTTTATTTTATTTCAGCGAGTTGTACCAAATATTATTGACGATTAATAACGGAAAATAAACGGCAAGATGAATCTGTTATTTTTGTTTTTACGATTAATATTCGCGGGTTCGTTCCGTGTAGGTATAACTAACATAATAATATACGTCTACGACAATTAGTATTATGTACATCACCATCCTCGAGCCCGTGTAATTGAAATGTCTTCTCACTCGCAGAGTTGCAATCTTATACCGATTGCCTTATGGGTTTTTTTATATTTTCTTTCGGTGAGTTTATGCAATATAAATTAGAAAACATAACTTCTTTTTTTTTTTATTTTCATGTTTTTCTTTCTTTTCACCTGTACGTTTTCACCCGCACATCCATAACTTATTATCATCACGTATATATTTTCAAAGTTTCATACAAAAATGAAAAAAAAAATGAATAAAAAAAAAAAAAAACGAAAGTTTTACCGTCGTAAAAGTTACTCTGCAGGTGTATAAATATATAAAATAAAAGTCGAAAAAAAACACACTGTGGTTACGGTTGCACCACTGCCACTGCCAGTCGGCATATAGACATGTATAATATATATATATATATATATTATATATATAGACAGACACGAGAGACGATGACGACGGGAGAGAGAGAGAGAGAGAGAGGGTTGGCGGAGTGGTGTGCGCGGCGACGGTCCGTAGTCCACTGGGTGCGGTGCGTTATACCGATCTGGCGTGGAGGTCGGTGGAGGTGGGCGCCGGTGGAGGTCGGTGCAGGCGGGTGTATAGGGAAAAGATTTACAGTCGTTATTCATTAGCACGCCGGCGTCAAAAGTTGGCAACAATTACAACGGTACCGCCGCCGAGTCTCGGCGGGCGGGCGGCCGGGCTCGGCAAAGGCTGGCGCGCGCGTTTTAGGACGTCGTAACTCAAAGGTCCCGCGTGTAATTCGACCCGCGTATACGAGTGCGTGCGTGCTTTCATGTGGATACGGCGAAGAGAAAGAGAAGAACAGTAGCCAGATTTACCGTGTTGGCGGGTGGGTCGGTGGGTGGGTTGGTGGGTGGGTGTGTGGATGGCAAGAGGTGGGTACTTTCTAAGAGGAAGTGACGGCGACGGCCACCCCCACACCCGCATTGTATACCTAAATCGTCGTGTTGTTTTCTTTCTTTTTTTTTTTACACCTGTTATTGTACTTTTTTTTATGAAACGCTTTGGTTTTTTAGACTCTGAGCGCTGCTTTTAATAACTATGTCTATCCCGTGTACAATGTACATACACGGTTTTTGTCGCTTCACAATAGAAGTACGTGGAATTGGCACAACCTCCTGAAAACCTCCCAACTGTATTATCCCACGCGGACTTGTTGGACATTTGCACTATAATAGGATTTCGTTGGTTAAATAAAGTAACCATGACAAGTAAACATGGCAAGCACGATTGTGGTTGTTCGATTATAAAAAAGATTTAAGCGCACCAGTACAAAAAATTATTTTTAATAACATAACATACATGTGATACAATTTTTTACTACAATAGAAAATATTGAAGCAATTTGTTGAACATGAATCCTTGTTAGTTTTCTGTGAAACAGAGGTTAGGTCAGTTCGGGCCAGGTTCAGCTAACAAGATGTAGGCTCTAATAAAAAAAAAATTGTATTCGTTTAAAGAAAATTATCGACAACTTTCCTCTCCGTTCCTAACGCTAGATTAGTGCTATAGTAGATAGACTTACGGTACCAACACAAAAGGATTCATAGTAATATTATATTTCGACATCAAATAGCCGCATCCAAGATGACTCCTTGTCCTGCAACCAGAATATGTATTGAAATTATTTATTAAAATAATATTCCTAATAAATTCTGAAAACTTATACATTTTAATTTAATTGTTAGTTGTCAAAACTAATTTACTGTAATATAAAGTCTAAAAAAAAAATAGTTCTGTTAGTTATGAAAAAGTAGCCATTTGGTAGATATTACAAATATTTTATATAAATACATTCACTTATCTAATATAAAATGTAGTCTGATCCATTAAAAAGAAGTATATTCCAGTCGTAATCTCTAACTATAAAACAGACACCCGTGTGGCTCTCCTTTGGCGATTTTTGAGACCAATGAAAAAATTCGATGGGCGGTCTTCCAGGCCTCTGCTTTGTGATATTATATATCAGAAAAAAAGGTATATTTACGAAGAACTTTGTATTTATATTTAAAGATAAAAACTTATATATTTTATTGATTAGTTTATTTATTAATCTATTAATATAAATAATTTAGTTTATTTATGAAGATATCAATCTTTACCCCCTTTGAGGACTTCATGCGTCCTCGCTCGGACCTTATTCGTGTTCCCTGCTAAATTTACAAGTCGCGACGGAGATAACGTGTAAACCGAGTGCCGCCTTCGCGCGTGTTTATCGATAATTTTTTAGAAAAGTCGAGTTTTACCACTTAACGTCGCTTAGGTATTACCTTATACAGGCATAAATACATGTGTCGAAAAGTTCGATTTTTTTTATTGATATATTTACATGTTTTTTTTTTTTTTTTGATTCAATAAACTGCGTTATTATTATATTATATTTGACTGCCTTTCGTCCTTTTGCCCGATCGGTCACGCCGTGGCTTCCTTATATTGGTATTTATATATTGGATTTGGCATAAATATAAACGCTATAGCTATAGCTGTATCGGTCTGTAGGTAGGTACCGTGTATATATTGTAATACATAAACGTATAAATATTAATTATATAATGAAATATCCTAGCTCGAGTCGACTATACTAAAGGTATGTTTAATCATGAGCATAAAATCAAATTAATAACTAACCTACATGTATTGTGCTATTGTGACGATCAGAGTTGGGTGACTAGTTGACCATCGACAGTACGCATTAGGCTGCAGTGATAGGTATGTTGCGTGGTGTGCGTGCCATAACGTACGTTTCTCTGCCCCCCCCCCCATATTCAAAATATCAAAAAATTGTTATGCCATTATTTAGCATGCTAAACCTAACCTAACCTAACCTATGGGGGGGGGGGGCAGAGAAACGTACGTCGTGCATAGCGACTTTGTCCCGTGGGTCCAAGTCGCCGATCGACGAAAATACCTGCCGGTGCGGCAAACGCACCCACCCCCCCCTCTTTCTTCTCCATGGTCAGGGCCACGCCGACTAATATCGGCCGAATAATATTTACGTCTCCACATGCTCTTTCTCTGTTCTCTTCACTCCCACTGTCTTTGTCACCAGTCGTCTTTTTCGTGCGTTTGCAGCCGACTAAGCCGACGGACGACACTTTCACTCCATACGCCGGTCTAGCACCATGTCGGAGTAGAGCACCGCGATCGACGTAGCGCCCTCGGACGGCACATATAGGAGCGTGGTGGTAACGTACCTGAATTATTTGTAGTATCTATTTTAACACCGTGACCGGTATCCCTATATATAGTTAAAAGTTCTTATCATTGCCATATTATTGGCTGATTGTATTATTGTTGCCATATTGGCTGACTGTATTATTATTATTATGGTGTGTTTTTTTACTAGTTATCTCTCTCTGTCCGAGTTTTATGCCGACGGCTTTCTCGGCACCAATTAAAAAAAACAATATATTAATATTTCACCCGAATAGTGTGTCATGTTTTCATCATCGTATTATTATTGTTAAGATTTCCTCATTTCTGGTACTACAAAATATTAAAAAATCCACGGCGCTCCGACCTTTTGGGGTCATGAGTAATATGACTCGAGTTGTCACACTATATGACTTAATGAGGATCTATTTATCTATTGATATAAATTATAATAGTAACTGTAGCAGTATTTGTATGCTACATTAAATTATCGATTACTAAAATAAGAAAGTGGCTATTTGATTACCTCAACCAGTTAACTCACGTGACAACTGTAATATTACATTGATATGTACATTACATTGATTAGTTCATATATCATAGGTAGGTATATACAATATGTTTATTTGGTTTGTGTAGTATATCGTTTGCATTGTGTGTAGTTATATACTACGACGAACGTCATTCGAGGTGACTGACCTGCTAGACACCCAAAAAAATTCGTTGGCTATATTATGTGCATGGACGCCCGAAATTTTTTTAATTTCTTTTCACGTAATGTCGCGTTTTTGGCGGCAGTAAAGAACGTTGTCCGCGATCCGACGCAGTTGTATTGCATACCTGATGCCGTGACCCGGTCGTCCCACATTATCCGCTATCCGACAAATCTTGTTATTTACAGGTTATTTAAGGGTTATTTACAGGTTAGTTACAGGTATTTACAGGTATATTATTTTTATTTAAACTGGTCTTCAAAAAACATCCCCTTAGCCGGTTTGGGATTAAAACGGCTCAAAATAGATTTCAAGCTGTCTGTTTTATTCAGGAAGCGGATGGTAGCCATATGCTCGGCCGAGTGCGGGGCTAGACTTTGGCTCGGTACATGCGGATACGTGCGGCAAACCTGCCTTCACTGCTACAAACATAGATTTCCCGGCAAAGGCATAGGGCGTCCGGCCGTACACATAAACTAGGAGTGAACAATAAGGGACAAACACGCAAGGGGGCGGATGTCGAACGGATTGTCCGGTGAACAGAACGGAAGTCCAATCGGACGGAAAAACTATAGGAACTGACAAGGAACATGGACGCGAAAGGTGGCGTACGACGCATAAACAGGATAAAGGTGAGAAAGGAGGGACAAACTCCGTGAACTATCAGAGCCCGTAGCAACGTTCAAAAGCCGGTGCCCAAACGGTCCATATAAAACTGCGTTATGAACTCTGTACATCATCTGCACGGTCTACGTCCATAACACCGCAACAAATCATTCGCAGAGCTAATCTCTTGGACTCGGCTCCAAAGCGAGTGACGTCTTGGACCGATGGCGATTACTGTCGATGGTTTACTGGGTTTAGTTCCTGCATTTCTACGGCCACCTTGGGTCACCGTGTCCGGGAGACTGCAGACCGTCTTGTTTCCTGGCGCTTTTTCCGATACGCCTATGATGGGCTCCACGGTATCACCACCAAACTGTACCACCTCTGCTTCCACGTTCTGAATCGAGCGTTCTGACTCCCACGTGTCGTCTTCGACAGACCAAACCGGTGGTAAAGTCGACGAGACTGCACATGACAGAGCTTTGACGTCACCAACTTGTGGGGTTGCGGGTGTCATATTCACTGACGACTCGGTCGCAGACGGGGAATCAGTCGAGACGGCGTTCGATTCAGACTGGATGATGACAATATCGGAAACTTCTGCAGTAATCGAAATCATATTGTTTTGAAAATATAGGTTCTGCCGTCAAACTATCACACAAAACGTAGACGAGTTATAATCTTTACACTTGCAGGTTATAAAAATTATGCACGCTGCGTGTTTGATGTACAACGTTCAAATTAGTAATGATAACTGTCACCTGAGATACAAAAACTTGTAAAACGAGAATGTATTTGGTTTTTAAGACATGTCCAGTGTTCTTTTTGAAAAAATAATTTAAAATTAAACAACTACGATAGTGATTTATTAAAATTTTATTTCTATTTTTAAGTTATATACTGTCCAAGTACAAAACTAAAAGGCATCTTATTATTTAAATGAAATCAGTCATTTGTAGATTTGAGAAATACTACAACCAAAAATGTTATAATTTCATCGTTTATTTTTATAATATAGATAATATTTTTGTTTTTGTTTTCTCATTGATCATTGAGCCTGGCAACCATGGCCATTAGCTGTTTGTTTGTTCGTAGGGGAGGATACTGTTGGTTGGTAAACATGTGTGTGTAGTTTTGGCAGATTTTCAAGTGGACACCCGTAGGTATCTGCCATACCACCGTGACTTTCCCGAAGAAAAATGCCGCCCGTGAACCGAGGTTTGAACCAGCGCCGGTCTGCGTCACAACCGACGCCTTAGTTCACTCGGCCACTCCGTTTCCCTACAGATAATATTATATTAAGGCAAATTCTCAAAAACACGTAGGTAATCAACATTTTTACAGGCTAAACATTAATTTTAAAGCTGTGCTTTGGAGTTTATTAATAATATATAACCCCCCAGTAATTATATTACTGAACAAAAACATATTATTTTATTTTTGCATGATAAATCAATAAAATGTACGAGATCTAGAAATTCCCTTCCTCAAATGTATAAGACAATAATGAAAAACTTATAATACTTTTAGAAAATGGTTTTTTCGAGTTTATTAAGGGAAGGTAGGCATGATGACCAATGAGTGTGATCACTTATTGAACACACATTTAAAGCGATGAATTTGAGTAATAATCGAGCTGAATATTCTGTAAGGCGATCGTTTTATTTGTAGGGCGTGTACTATGTCATGCGCATTTGTTCCACATTATGTACCATAGTTTTAACCATACACAATAAGTATTTATAACTTAAATTAACTCAATTCTCTTGCAATATTATTAAAAATGTAAAGGGCACATATAGTATGACTTAACTGATAATGTTTCGTTAAAAGTCTCATAGGACCTGTTGTAATAAAAATTAAATTAAACGAAATATCATTGCCCAATTCAATTCCATACAATCAACAGGTACATATCAAACAAATAACCAATTAAATACAAATACCTACTGCATCAAACCATAGCTAAATGTACCTATTATTTTTATATTTATTTCTTAATTTCTTAACTCAATGTGTCAGTCTAAATTTATCGGTACACATACTGTAATTTTTCAATATACTTTTTTTAAGATACAGTAATATCTTTGAATATTTAGGTACTTTTTTTATTTATAATATAATACTATAGTATTATAGTATATTAATATATATAATACATAACTACTCGATTCGTTCAATATTATGATATGTAGGTACCATACAATTTTTTTATTTTAAGAAAACAAACCATTAAACGCTTATATTAAATCATTGTGTTAAGTTTTGTCTTACTTATAGGCGTATACTCGTATAATGTAAATCAAAGGTGGGCAAGTTAAGTTAATTAAATTAAATTGACTTCAGTTAGTTAAAAGTTAACAAAAAAAAACTAACTAGATAAGTTTAAAGTTAAGATAGAAAACAAAATTAACTTAACTCAGTTAAAAAAAGTTAAATTTTTTCAAGTTATAATATTTTTAAGTCATAAACTGCCCTATATATTTTATAAATCATAGAATAATTTATTAATTTATGTAGTATTCAAGTATGAGCGTGAAAAGCCATAATAAAACTAACTATAATAAATAATTATGTAAGTAATAATCGTTATTTTGGAAAATAATACCATACCACCTACTCACCTAAATTGATTAAATATTAATAAATTGACTATAGTTAGTAATTATATTTTTTTTAAGTTCATGTTCTCGGGGAAAATGATTAAAAATAAATTAATACAACTAAATTAAAAATTCTGATATTTAAAATAGTATTAAATGTATCACGTAATATTTTAAGATCCTTAATAAGTGTTATTGATTACGGAAATCAACATTTTAAATTGTGCATTATAATTATTCATTCATGATGTTCCTTGAATTTAATTAAATTACAATACAGTGTGATAAAAATTGTATCGATGTAGCCTAATTGTATTTGTGACGTAACAAAAAACCTACGTACTGGTGAATTAAAATGAAAAAATTACAAAAAAAAAAGAGGTCGTAATCGGGGGAATTTAATTGCTCTCTCTGAATACTACGCATACATTTTAAGTATTAAATTTCCGTAGGGTTTGGGGTTTTTTTTAAATCTCTATTCGCATAGGCGTAGAACAAAAACGCGCACGTGCCTACCAGTCCATACTTTCTTTTATCCATTTTTTTTATTAACAACTACAATGAAACATTATATTGTACTTTCTGATTGGCTATAACTATATACAACTATATCGCGATGGAAATCCGATTCATCGGGAATACCGTCGAATTACGTTGTTGGTATACATTTAAGAAACATCGAATTGTCGATATCCATTTTACAAAAAAAAAAAAAATGTATAACGATTTAATAAATTCAGGGTATTATTTTCTATTTTTCTTTTCCATTCTGGTTCTCATATGAATAGGATTTACCTTAATATGTAAACATAGACCTCTTTATATCTAACAAAATGTAAAACAATAAAATATACTTTTTCGCACAAACATCAAAAAGTAAATATTATTCGATCGTATATTTGTTCTACGCTTACAATTCAATCATAACCATTATATATACAACAGCTGTTGTAGTTATACAAGCATCTTCCTTTTTGTTTTCGTATAAATTAACTTTTTTCCGTGCTCGGGGACCGTTGTGTACTCGCGGCCTATTGGTCAATTTCGTCCAGTATGATGGCTTATGCCCCGAGATGCTTTTTACAGTTAAAATATAGTTTATGGACGAATGGTATGCTACTCGGCTTATTCGTGCGTTAAAGGCGATGTTATTACGAATAGTATATTATATTAGTGGCGCTTACGAAATAGTTGATCGTTTGTTTGGACGCTGCTGAGAAATTAAAAATCAATAGTGATAATAAAAATATTGGCAGCCTGGTGTTGCACTGTGGTTGGTCGCAGTCTTAAATGTGTTCTGAGTCAAGCATCGGCCGTTGGAACCATCTCCCAGATAGGTGACCGCCCGAGTTATTAGTGACAAATACTCGGCTCATATACACATGTATATACATATATATATATATATTATATATATATATATATATATATACTAACCGTACCCCCCCCCTATACAGTAAAAACCTGCTAATAAGTCAGATACAGTTGAAGCCATAAAAAATATGAAATAATTTTATAGTTTGCGTATAATGGTTATAGGGCCTTTCGCTAGATGATAATTTAAACATGCATTATATATTTAATGACATTAAACATTGTGCAGACATAAAACTATGATTTATTTTATGACATATTATAATCACTATAGAGGATTATTATTGATTTTGCACAGCCAGAACGATTTAATCGTGTTTTATTTTTACTCAAAACCAGATAACTGACAAATTTGAATATTTTAGATTACAGCAAGTGCGTATATAATACTGCAGGCACACTGCTGTGTGACGAAATTTAGACGATACGATAGTTTAAAACGAACCACTCGAACTACGGCCGGCCCGACAAAACGATTTCCCGTCTGTTTTCCGAGGATTTTAAAATGTACAATGCACATGCACATTACTTTACATGTTTTATTCACAGGTTCGAGTAGTCCGAATATCAACGATTCCACATGCTTCCAGTACGCATATTTTCTAGACATCATTGTATCGTTGGTACGGAAAATCCGAGTAAAACCTCCGTAAATATTTTGTCGTACGACACATAAATATTGCGAAATATTGTGAATAACTGTCGTAGTCATGTTACACCTATCCGCTTAGTTTGTGATTATATTTTATAATCGCAGGTCTCACGATAACTAACAGGCTGGCGATATGATATAACACAGTGTTATTGAGTTAGGCGCTATAAATTCGGTTTTATTTGCGCAAACCGGCTCGTACGGATCTGATTTGCGCAGTTATATTATGATCGAGTGAGCGAATATTTGAACAACAATTTTTATTTGTACAAATGACTTGGTGCGAGTTCTGTCGCTGCCTGAAAACAAAAATGTGACTGTCACGAACGAAGACGGACATTTGACGATTATTTGATGTTTGTACAAGTGCTATGGTGTGAACCACCAGTAGGTACTGTATATATTATATTCAATTTTAATATACATTTATTTTATTAATGAATCGTAGTATATCCAAGACGTGTGTCGTGTTAAGTTTGTTCAGTGTTATCACGGAGGCACATGGGCCAACACACATAACTGTTTTTAATTACTTTTCGAAATGTACAGAACAATGCTTTGGGCCGGTATAGGCAGGCACTTATAATACGTATATCGATGAAGTCTCGTTTCTTTGCACAATTCGAGCATCGTTATACTTGCAGCTCGTCGGTAAAGTAAAACAAATTATTAAATTATTTGTATTTTATTTTAATAAACGTTAAGGTCTGTATTCGATAGGTGTAACTAAAAATATCGTCTTGTCTAATTTGACATAAACTTGTTCTCGCATTTCCATTTGGTATTAATCCGTCACAAATTTCACGAAAAACGATTGTGAGCAACTACGGTTTGTCAGCCCAGGATATTTTGAATTATATTTATATTGTTATTATTAATACGGTAGCTGGTAAGTTGAATTAATATTATTTGCACATTATCGTATTTCAATATAATACAATTATACAATTATATACTTGAGAAGTTCTAAGTAGCCACGAATAATATTTTTAAATTGCAACAAAACAACTAAAATTGTTATTCTTAGTTATTTAATATGTAATTTCGTCCAAATTTGAACTTTAAATAACTATAAAAAAAACTGTGTTTACATTTTTTTTTGATTTTTTGGTTACAAAATCGACTAATTACGTAGAACCTTTTTACATTTTTAATTCTTAGAAATAAAATAGTTAAACATTTTTGACAAAAAAAAAAAAAAAATTTAATTTAAAATGTCCTTAAACACCTCAAAACGAGTCAAACGGAACTCAGATATAGGAAATAATAAACATTAGGTGTACATTTCAAGTATCTGTAGATATTAGTTTTTGAGCAATAAAAAAAAGAAAATTGTTGTATGAGAATTTATTATTGTTCTGGTGAATATCCAATGTCTAACTTCAAACAGTTTAAACGCTCGTAAAAATTTATTTTGAGTTTCCGGTTAAGTTTTATGTTAAATGTAGGAACACTTAAGGGGAATTTTGTTTAAAAAAATGTTTACGAATGTTTACGAATGTTTATAATTCGAAATAATTTTCATTTTTCCCGGTGCTAATGAAAAATTTAAAACTACTGGGAATTTTAAATATTGACCTCCCGAATGCACTAACTACATTTACTTTCCCTTGTTGCGTATTATAAAAAAGTAAAGAGGATAGCCACATAGATCATTGCATTGAGAAAATTAAAAATTTTATTTTTTTTTTACAAGTTTTACAACGGTTTACTTAATAAATCGGTGTGTGACAGAATATTCTCTCTATAACAACATTGGGTAGTACTTTATCGATTTACTGTTGCTTAAAAACAAAAACACAAACGTACAAAACTATTTTTTAAAATTATATGAAAGGTTTTTGAAAAATTCTAAAAATAATGAGAACAATAATTATTGAAGCTTTTGCTGAAAGAATAAAAAATGTCATGTTCTTACAATACTTATTTATTTGTTCCTCATTTTTTCTTTCTTTGTTACGTTCACCACTTTGACACGTTCAACAATACGAAAATAATTATACAAAGTATAGAAATGGCGATACTATAGTATATTAACACACATGATATTACATAAATAACATTTAAAACAAGAAGAATATTTGCTATAATTATTTGATCGAGTTGTTATGATGAGAATCTTAGCTGAATATTCAATGTTTTAAGACAAAATACTGTAAAACTATTAAATACTTTAAATAGTGAAGTAGGTACTAGCAGAAAAATTATTCAGTTTTACCCAAAATTTAATTCCATTAATATATCGCTGAGATAAATAACTAATGACATTTCCGATTTCTGGTATTGGTACTCAACAAATAAAATAATATCAATTATACGACAAAATGAGGGTGTTGTAAATTCGAGCATACTTTCCCGGTTTTACAGATGGCTTTCATTACGAATTACACGGAAACGTTAGAAAATCAAAAAAATGTCAATTACGTGCGCACTATATATCCGATTTGCTACCGAGAAAAGCATTTTAAAGAGCCATGAAATTGAATAACGCAATAATCTGATCTTAAACGATATTTAAAAACAAAACATAATATTATTGTCGAACTTTGGAATTTAACTGAATATCATTATTATTCCGTTTGAATAATATGATTGTTACGTCCAACGACGACCGTTATATACACGCAAATTCTGCTATTATATTACATTATAATAGTGAAAAATAGTCACTATTCGATAATATCGCGTATGTGTATCGACTCGATCGGGCATTATAAAACACGTGATCCGTGCGGGGAACCTAAAACGTGATGCGTAAATTTCCGACCGGCTGCGGCATTGTTCAAAAGTAAAAAAAAAAACGTGCGACAGTGTATACGCGTACACAGCGCGTTTTTTATTTCAAACGCCATCGAAAACAAAACAAGCACTCCAGTACGTCGTCGTCGGTGTAGGTATAGGTACTATTGTCTGAAGACTTTTATTTTTTTTTTTTTTCGGAAGTGGAAAACGTCAGCGTGTGAGTATAATATTATATACATCCTATATACACTACCTACATGCATGTGCGATATAATATTATTTCGTGCTCTTTCCGGCGGGGTAGTGGAAATTCGAATATACAGTCCTCGGTATGTGCGGTGGCAAATAGACACCGTGCGGCGCTCTTTGAGTGCTCTAACGAGAGCCACGTACGTGGATGGGTGAAGGTGCGCGTCCGTCTGCGAATCGTTTCCGCGTATCTAGGCACGCAAAAAAAAAATCGTCCCCCCCAGTCCACCCGCCAACAACTTATACATGCCCACGCGGCTGTATAGGGTCACTTCAACAGACGTCACCCGCCTTTTTACACGAGTGACGCGGCCTTTGAAGTGTCCGAGAAAAGGGGTGGTGAATCTCCTGCGCGCGGAAAAAAAAAAATTCTCAGTGTTTTTCCGTTTCGACTATACGTGCATAGTACACGCCGCCGTATATATATACACATAGTTCTGTGGATAAAAAATGAAAATAAAATATGTGCGGTGCCGAGTGCGTGTTGAACCGAACAAGTACTTATTATTATTTTTTCCTTCCTTATTTATATTCCGCTGACGGTATATTAAATTAACGTGCACGCATTTTATAATATAATATTTAAACGTATACAATAGCAGAACGATATATACACACAATATTGTAAGTCTCCGCCCGTTTATGATAAACGTTAGAAAGAAAGGTATGGCATAAGATATCGCATAAACACTCTTGAAGAATCTCGCCGATCGATTTGTTATAAATTTAAATCATTCTAAAGCGCAACGTCTCGACTACGTTAGTCAATTTTGTTTTAATATACAGTGTGCGTTAAAATTTAAAATTTATTGCGGTTTGTCAGCGATGACAATATTACAATATTACAACTCATGGAACTGTATAATATTATGACATGATTTTAAAAATATTCGTTCAATTTATGAAACTATTATAGCGTCCTCAATATTATGCAATTATTATACATTTTCAAACGGATAAAACAAATTATAAATGTATGAGCAAATTTCAATAACTATAAATTAATCATATAACTCAAATTCAAGTTATCTGTGCGAAGAAATTTTAAATAATGATTGAAACAGGAAGAAAAATAAACCGTTTAAAAACGTCGCCTAAACGGAAAACCAAAAAGTAATCCGTTTTTTAGTTTTCTAGTTAAATTCAAATATTTTAAAATTAAAAATGTACAAAATATGTAATAAGTAAATTATTATTGAGTCTTTGGAAAAAAATAATTAAAAAAATTCACGAGAATCTACACAAAACATGGTTTTTTAAATTAAAAGCTTACAAAATATATAATGCATTTCTATACTATACTTCTTCATGTTACATATGCACAAAAGTACGGATTGAACATTATTCATAAAACAATAAAATATTACAAGTGCAATCGTAATTAAAAAAAAAAAAAACGTGTAAATAAAAGAAGTGCATATTGTAATCACTATAAGCTAATAATATATGAACAAGTTCCTCTGTTAATCATTTCATATTTTAATTATATTCATATTTGGATCAAATTAAAAACTAACTTATATAATGTATTTTGAAATTATAATTTCTGAAAGTCCAATACATTTTCTTTCATTGAATTGGGAAATTAAGCTCGGAAGAATCATGTACGGATACTCGTATAATAGTATTACTAATCATCATTTTGAAATAAAACACAATTATTAAAGAATATTATACAATATGACGTGAGTAGAAAAACACTCTCCGCCGCATTCACTTTTTCACACATTATTCTTAAACGGCTCATTGTGTAGGCAATATAGGTACATTACTGTGGAGAAAAACATTTTTAAATTTTGTTCAATATTACTTAATAATAATATGAAACTCCCCATACAACACAACACTATTATACTACGTACCTACATGGAACTTTTAATATAATAAATTATTTATTTTTTCATTTTTTACAGTTAAATTTAAATTTGTATATATAAGTATAAAACCAAAACAGGCAATACATTTTTAATTTTTTAAGAACCGAAAAAAAACCTAAACCGAAATCTTAATTTTAGTTTTTCTGGGAACCAAACCAGAATTGGAACCGTCGAAATCATCAAGGTTCCAGTACCTGGTGTAAAATATAAACGGAAGATTTGAGTGTTTCAGAAAATTACAAAAATTACTTATCACCAAAATTCAATGTTTCAATAAATAGCTTTGAGGAAGTTAACAGATTCTGTTCAAATAAAATATGTTATCAACATAATTAAATAATTTATTAATATTATGTTAATAATTATTATATGAATTGTGTTCACCTATTTAAGTTATAAAAACATTAATAACATCGTGGTCATTTACACAAATTGTAGTTATCGAATGAAAAAATGCTGATTTGTGCTTCTTTTGATTATTTAAAACTGACTTAATAAAATATAGGAAACTATCCATAACAAGACGTGTCGCAATTCTTTTGTTAGTTCATAGTTTCAATTTTATAACATTTTTTTAAAAAAAACATCACATATATAAAACAAAATAAAATTAATTCAGTAAAATTAAAAACACGAGCACATAATATAATATAATATAATATATTATAATATAGTAGATATCGTTATTGATTTTATACATTTCTGGTAATTTTATCAAAATATTAAATATTTATCGAGTACAAAAAGGTGATAAAAATTTCTACCCAAATGGATCGGAGAAAAAAAAATATTTGAGAATACGTATTTAACAACTTCGTCCGTGGCAGTTTTTTTTATATTATAATATTATATACCTACACACACACACACACACACACGTATATATATCATGTCATTATGGTGCACAATTGAAGACCCTCATTATCCTGTGCAGAGACTTACAAAGGTAAAGGAAATGGATATTAGGATCGTTTGTAGTTTGAACGTGAAATGATGGAAAAATATTTTTAAGGACCTCATATCCCTGGAGCCACGAGTGGGACGTGTTTTGTGCAAAAAGCAGAAAAACTTAAATAATTTGGTTTAGAATAAACTACATCGTCGTGGTCGGTGTCGAATAAAGTCTGTCTGTAATGAGACATATCAGGTAACGGCTCTGTGGCGGTGGTGGCGTTGACGCACGGGCACCCAATACCTTTTGAATCCTCGCAAAATGAAGTTATGCAAGCGCACGCGCGAGTTTGTGTGTGTGTGTGTGTGTGAGCGTAGTGTCATGAAACTTTGCAAATAAACTCGTAAATACCTATCCGTCTGCTTGGCTCGCGGGCATTTTTCGACGAAAGGCTGCGCGGAGATTTCGCACGCGAGTAAAATAAACTTTGCCGCTTTCTATTAATCTAGTATAGGGCGTGTACTTTCTATGCGTATAATTTTGCCGGGCGATCGTTTACGGCGTTTTATCCTGACGGCCGTTTATCGAATCGTTTTTCGATGATTTGCTGCAACAAATGAACATTTCCCGCCTTCAGCGGCTGTTTCCTCAATAACCGTACGAAAGGCGGACCCAAAAAGGTTGACACCTAGAACAATAAAATTATATCGCAAAATCAAAGGGAAATGTTTAAAAATTGTTGATGTACTATAATTGATAGTAAAATACGAGTGTTATAGATTGTTACATTTTGGAGATAAAAAGTCGATGTCACTCCACAGCTAGCGTACGAACATCTGTTGGTATAACTTAAGTTTTAAAACTAAATTGCCTATTTCTATTCAAATCGTTATAATTATACATTTTTAGAGATATATTGTCCGAGTTACATTAAAATGATATGAATTATTATTAGAATTTTGTATACAACTTTTATATTGAATTTATATACTAATGTAGGTATTATATACAGTGATTAAATTGCTTTTATAATTAAGTTTTAACAAATGATTTATTCTGAAATAAATATTTTACGAAAGTTTTCAATTATTATTATTTAATTTATCGAGATATATTACTATTCTAAAAATGTATTATTTATTACACTTATATTTGTAAGGAACCCAATATCAGTATAATATTTAAGTTTAATAACGAACGCATCGTTAACGTTTCTTTGACAGTAAAGGTCGTTGAATTACTATTACATTGACTAAACCAAAGAGAGTATTATACAACAATGTTTTATTTAAATTGCATATAAATATGTTATACATTAACATGGCTATAAACTTATCGATATTTAACACAAGAACTGCAAATCGCCAATGTTTATATGGTTGAGTGGAAAAGGGTAATGGATTCTGATTTCAAGAGTTTGACACCCTTATGAAAAATGCTTGTTGATTTAGAAGGCAGTATAGTGAAAATAGTTTACAATATTTTACTAAATAATAGACGAATGGTCTAGTAAGTGGTATCGGCCATAATAAAATATAAAAATATTCTGATCGCATACTGATTACAGTTCAGTATAAAATGTATAGTAACAAATGTACATAATATTGTATTGTTATAACAATTAATTAAAATTAAAATTTGATATAGTTGAATAAATCATTTTTGTGAGAACATTAGATACAGAAATTGATACTCTGTGCGGACTAACTGTACTATGAAGGTCACCAAAATGTAATGATCATTTCTAAGAAGAATAAAAAATTGGAATCACGTACTTAAACAGCAGTTAGCATGTGTGATAGTTTAATAACTTTTCAAATATGTTATTTCATATAAGCGAAAACTATATGAATCTTTTTCAAAGAAAAAAGTCTTCTATAGATGTATATATTTTTATAAGAATCATCGAAATGAGTTCGTTATTAATTGGTATGCTCGACGAGTACGTGCGATCTTATTGTCGTCGTTTTATCATTGTATTTCTACTCGGCAGTTATAATATTCTCTTCGTTATGTCTAGATACATTATTGTCGTCACGGAATGTGATGGTATGTCAATATATCACCAAATATATTCTACCCTTTTCAACAAAAGTATTTGAGGCTACAATGAAAAATGACCAGGATCGAGAAAATAAAAAAAATTAAAACATATTTTATTAAATAACGATAATTTAAAAATATCCCTTATATTATTTCTCAAGATGTTCTGCGGTTTACGTAAAAATAACCACCCTGTATAAAAACATAATATATGCTTGATATTATAGTCAAATACTACGCTGTATATACCGGAATATAGCGTCCGGGTCCGATTGATCCACCACCACGGAGCCGGTGCGAGTAGTAGACGCTACCGAGCCCAATAAAAGCCCCTTTTCCGTCTTAATCCGACCATCTGAGCCTAATCTGCTTGATTGCGGTTTCACGTACACCTAAACATATATATTAAATACATAATATATATATATATATACAATAGTACATATATGTACGCAATAATATATATATGAAATAGTATATACTATATATATATATAAATATATACCATCGGAGGCGGCAACACCGGAGACGAGATAACATAACACTGTACACACGTGCTCGTAAAACCCTTTGCATACGGGCGCATGCGCATAATGATAATACCCACACTCACACACACCCGCGCGCACGCGCGAGTTGCACGTCGGCGGCGGAGGGTAGTCTCGCGATCCAGCCGCGTTCTAATTGTATGAATAACGACCAGGCTAGTCGGTGACGCAAATGATAATATATGTCCTCGGGGTTGTCGGATTCCGCGTATAAATATATAATATATAATATATTATCTTCACCGCACATTACGGCGTATAGATATTTTATCAATATATAAATTAATAAGAGACCCCCCCCCCCCCGTCCGAGTCGGGTGCGCGCGTTTGTTCAGGAATTTTCACTATCGTTTTTCAACACGTTGCATCTAGGTCCGCGTGTACCTGCGTGTATACACGAGAGTAATGTGTATAATAATATATACCCAAATACTAGACGTTACGACGCAGAGTATTTGATATACCTTACCTGTTAGACCGGAAATTTGGAATTCAACTCGTCGCCGCTGCCACTGCACCGCGCCGCCCTCGACGACGGTCGCGCATAAATCAGACGAAATAGTCGATTGAAACACCTTTGCGGACTATTATTATTATTATCATCATCATTGTTATTATCATTATAATACACATACAACGGGCCGATTGTCAGTTATTATTGTGGCTTGTCGTTATCACGTCCGCGCCGTGGCGTACTTAGAACTGAATTTCGTGGGAAGGGGGGGGGGATATTATTGACCAAAAAAATACATCTTATAAACAAATTAATTCTCCCTGAATGTGTCATGGGTGGGGTTATCCTCCCGCCCACCACCGTTAGCAGCAGTGGCGCCAAAGTTTTTAAAACTTGGTAGGGCAATTTCAAAACTTCGTGGCCTAAATATCTTAATTATTTAATACAGAGGTACCCTAATATACATATATTGATAATCATGGCTTAAGCACAGGTAATTAAATATACTCTTGCTCACAATTAAGTTTGATGTAAAAAAACATTTTTCAAAAAAGTGGTCGGACCATGGCCGACGTTAACACGGACTTCGGCCCCACCAGTTATAACTTTAGTAGGTACGCCACTGCGCGCGCAGTAGAATATTCTCCTTTCCACAGCGTAGACAGATATTTTGTGTTTGATTTTTGTTTTTTACACGATTTCAAACCCTTAAACTGTGAACTGCGAATAATTACGTACATTCATAACATTTTATTTCCATATTATGTTTTGTTGTAGCAGCTGCAGTTGCCGGCAGTTGTAAACGCACAATACTATGTTTGTGATATCACGACAGATTTACCGTATCACGATACTTCTAACGTTTGGGGGTGAAACCATAGATAGTTAAGAGATGGATAATATCGGGCAAATATCGGATAGGCTATTGGAGGTTACCATGCGTTCATTTATTACTATCGATTTTAAGTTTATATATGGGATAAATATTTTTCATTATCATTTAAAAATATATCGACGATTATAGATAATACAGTTGTATCGGTGATTTTATTTGAACATAGGTTTAAATAGTACCCCATGCAGGAGAGAGGATATTCATAAAAAATATTTTTTCTCTCCCACTAAAAATACCGCGAACCCGTGCAGTATTAATATAGCCATGGTCTATTCATGTATCTAAACACAATTTCCAACCATTGTGGACTGATCAAAGCAATGTCCAGTCAAACACGAAAAATAATGGCCATTGCAGGGTACAATTATAAAATATTATTTACGATATTAGCTGATAGGTATTGAAACTGTTCCAAACGCGTTATTTTCAAATCAATAAATTGTTTTTTCGTCCGCTGCCATAAAAATAAAATAAAAAATAGATGTTTTTTGCCGTGTACTGTAACGTTTATACTGTAATTGGTATCGGATTCCTAATATTTGTTTGGAAATCGTTATTGTGTTTTATAATATTATATAATATAAAATATACTGTCGTCGTATTCACACGTAATTGGACCCACCGCCGCCACTGCCGCCGTCACCGCTGTAATGTTGTCATTAGAGTGCTTTGCCCGACCTTGGACGATTCATTTTTCATTTTAATGAACATTATTCGTGTCGAGTAATTATACTAATCTGCGCGACGATTTTTATGCGCTCCTATTAAGAAACTGCCCGCTGCAGCGTGCTAAATAAACACAACCACACGAACCACCTGCCCATGTTGCAAAGGCGTTGTTGATTCAGAGTCTAAAACTAACAATAATTTAGTATTAATATCAGTGGTAATATTATTAGCTGATTAATCAGTTTGACTCATTTAATTTCGTTATTTATTTAATGTCGGTGCAGTATTATATATCGTTACCTCGTTTGTGTAAACGTTTAAGTTATTTACCTATTGATATTATATTCTATTATTCCGAACTCAAATAGGGCAAAACCGTAAAAATATTTAAAAGAAGTTAAAAATGGAAAAAGTTTTTCTTTTTAAACCCGAATAGGAACACGTGATTTTAAAACAAACATATTTATATTGTCTTTGTTTTTCGACATGCGATGTAGTAACATATATGTATAACTATACCGCTATTATGGAAAAATAAAATTACATTGAATTCTATAATAGATAACTAATTGCTTGGTTGTTTAAATTCAAACTTTAGAAGCAAATCGTGTGGTCAATATTTAATTTAGTGGGTATAATTAATAAATTATTTAAGCCATTGTAATATGCTATTTATACATATTTTATTCAGATATTATATAACATTTAAAGTGTAGTATTTTACTATTTATAGTCACGTATAAAATAAATAAAAATAATATAAATAATATAAAATAAGTATACTGGCTCGGTGTGGGGTGGTGTTTGCATTCAGTCACGAATGTGCTCTGAATGTGTAAGCACCGGCCAGTTTCATAAGTTCCCGGATGGGCGACCAACCGGGATTTTTAGAGACAAATACTTACATCCCAACAGTACCCTCCCCTCCACAGTATCAGGCTTATGGCCTCAGATGTCGGAGCCTTAATAAAAATATTATGTAAAATCAAAAAAAAACAAAATACATCACTAATAACCGAAACTTAATTTATGGCATATCAATCAAAATTATTGATAACGATTAGCAAATTAAAAACGCGATATGATTATATTCTATTATGAAATAGCTTTAACTATAATTTCCTAAATGCCTGAAATAATTAAATTTTCATTATTAATTTAATAGATAAAACACAAAATCATCGTGTGCTTTAAAGTAAACGTATCAAAATCAATTAATAAAAATTATTATTATAAATATATCATGTGCGTATGATAGAATATCTAATTTCATAGTTTCGTAGATTAAAAAATCGTCATAACAATGTCCGTAGACAGTTTTTTTATAAGGTTATTATAAAAATAAAATAACGCTATAATAGTAGTAATAATATAGGTATAGTTTGAATTAAAATATATATAAATTAAGTACCTATAATAAACATGGTAGGTTTGAATTTACTATCAATTACATATTTTTTTTTTTTAAACACCAAGAAACATGTAAAAGATTATTTCAAATCTGACAAGCAATAAAAATTTCATAATGTTTATAATTTATAACTGTTATAATTATATTACCGCAATAAATTAAATTATTAAATGTACCTTATATGAATATTACAGAAAAGTTTTGTTAAAAGGGCTTATATTTTGAAAATGCAATTCCACACGTTTAGCACATACTACTCGTTTGCCTCATCTAAACGAATCATTGGTTTGCTGTTCACTTGGGCATAATTTTAGGTCCCTTTTAAATGTCAAGTAGGTAATAGTATAAATAATAATTTTATAATATCATAAAGGTACAATATTCTTTATTATAAAGAAGATATAACATTATAGTCAGATTGAAGATTACACGAATCGTATGGAATAGTAAATTTATTTCAAATAATAGTTCTGAATTTAATTACGGATTCAATTTTTCAAATTTTCATTGAAAAACTCAAAAATATTACCTGTGGTGTGTACTTAAATAAAAAACTATTATTTGTAAATGTTTGTCTCCATATACATTTTAGCACATTAGAATTAAATGATTTTCTATTTCTATGGGCAATATAATCACCATCCAACTTAAGAATTCAAACACGAAGAAACGACCCAGATAATTAACCATTCGCACTAAATAAAAAAACTGAACTAATATTTTGACAAAGTAACGTAACATACACGGTATAAATTTAATATTGAAAACAGATTTTTATTAGCAAAAAAACGTTATCACGCCTTTACAGTATTATATTATATTCAGAGATTTTCACAGAAAAAGTATTATTCCTCTATTGTACCATTCGTCCATCAGTTACAAAACTCGTTGCCATGGATTCCTACCAATAATAAAATAATTTTTAGTTTTATAAAAAATATTATTTTTTTCCTAGAATATACTTACTACAAGTATCATATTATTATATAAATTATATATAGGGTTCTACATTAGAAATATTTAAAAATTGAAAATGTCACTGTTCTTGAAATATTTCAATGAAATTATGAAAAATATTTTTTCTTCTTTTGAACGTGTTCGGTTATAGATGAATAGGAACAATAAATTGATTACACACTTAGAATTAAAGAAAAACATATAATTTTTGTTGATTTATTATTTCATATTTGTATATTATATATTATATAGTGCTGAAAAATATTCCTGGCATTATTTTGAGAATAAAAACATTTTTTTGCATGAGTCTTAAAATATTCAGCGTTTCAAAAGATAATGGTTTGAAATAAAGTTTAAGTCAATTCCAACAATGAATGAAATAATAGCGTATTTTCAGTTATTGTAAAGTGTACAAAAGTCGTATAATATGTGTGTGTGTGTGTGTGGCTGGGTGATGTGAAGGTGCTCTGGGCTCATTATTTAATACTTAGATCATAAAGTTTGACAGTTTGTTATAACTATTATAGATTTGTTAAACAACTTATAAATTATATGTAAATATGTTACATATTTTCTTTGTTTCATACAATAAACCAACTTTTAAAAATATTCACTTAGAAATTGACGACTATAAACTTTTAGGTATAATAAACATTTTATTTTTATTTTTCATCAAAATGAAATATTTCATGAAAAATTCATGAAATTTATTTTCTTGAAATATTTCATGAATTTTTAAAACCCTAATTATATATATTATAACTGTCTAATAGTCATATTAAATTAATTGTATTTTCTAGTTACCACTTACCTACTGATATGTAATATTTCTAATCATATCAACCATATTTTCATTACAGCTGCCAATAAATGATTATGATTCGTTTCAATATTGAAACCTATTTGAAACTTATATTTTTATTGGATTCTTTATTTTTAGAGCTTCACATTTCTTCCAGCTTATTTTTCGAAAATTCCAAGTAAATGTTTTGATTTTATGATAATGAATTTTTTTACTTTTATCATTTTTTTCTACGAACCTTTTTGTTTTTTTTTTTTTGGGGGGGGGGGAGGTGAGGGGGACAGTAAAAGCAAACAAAAAGTTTCACTTAGAACATTTGAATATCTAAAATTGAGTGTATATAATACTTAATTTATTTATATTTTTTTTCAAAAGTTTACCTCAAGAAGAAACTACGGATAGCTATAGATATAAAATGTGTGCTTTTGAATAGTCAGTAACTAATATTCAGTTGTTCACACTAATCCACGTAAATTAACAAATATCTACATTTGTGATTTATGACTTATGTATTTTGAAGCTTGCACATATCGTATTTACACTTCACTGGAACTCCGTCACTAATATGTTTGTCAATTTTAAAAAAAATGTATTATATGTATAATATGTTTATTTTAAATGTATGTAAACAACTATATTAACTTTGAATTCGACCCAACATTTTCTTTTCTCACATAGTCGCGCATAAAACTGCTGTGGAACATACTTTCAATGATATTACGTGCAACGCCTACATGGATTTTGTGGTAAAACTGCTTATAATTAGTAATATGATGCAGGCACAATCATAAGAATTAAAATTAAAATTTTTATTTGTGTTTATTATTTTGAAGTCTCTTTTTGATATGCATTTCTCTTCTTAAAGCTGTAGTATTCATTCGAACGCCTTCTCTGTGGGTTCTTTTTATCTCTGGCCGTGGAGGAGTTGTTAACTCCACTTTGACGTCGTTATTCATATCGATTAAAAGAATGTCGATGGCGCTGTATGTATGGACAATAATAATAATAACAACAATATCAGGTAACATAGAAAGCAATTGTTGTTATTTTTTCTTTTTATAGATTATTTTTAGTTGCCTGTTAAGAACCAATTTTAGATAACGTCAATTTCGTGCGTGGGTAATAAACAAATAATTTATTTTATAAGACTCCTCTCAAATAATATAAGCCCCACCAATAATATCTCTCCTTTATATTCGATTATAATTAAATGCGTTTTAACTAATTTAAAATTGGTACCAACAATAAGTGTGCGTACAGTTTACTATAAAAATAATAATGATAAATCGTAATTTTTTTCTAACCTCATAACTCCATCCTTCGTTAGTATTTCATCATTTAGTAAGTTTTCCGTGTTATTATCTGCATACAATTGTGTCGTTGGGTTTAAAATTGATTTAAAATTCTCGGATTCCAACTCCATGCCTTCTTCTCGTTGATTCTCTAGATCATGTAGTATTTTAGATGTTATAACATTTTTGGACCAATTTCCGTTTGTGCCTTCACTTCTTAAAGCTGTAATATTCGTTTGGACGTCTTCTTTATGGGTTCCTCTATCTCTAACCGCAGAGTAGTTGTCGACTCAACTTTGATGTCGTTATTCAAATCGGTTATGAAACAGTCTACGGCGCTGTTAGTATCGATATTGAATAAAATAGGAAGTAACAATTAGTATTTTTATAATATATTGTTTTAAGATTGTATGTAAATAACTAATTATATATTATAAGACTCCTCATACATAAAACCCAATCCATTCATTATACATACATCTATATTTAAAATCGGATTTTAATTAAAAACGTTTCTACTAATTGAATATAGATAGGTTTAGATGCATTAACTATAAGCATTGTAATGATTATTTGTAATATTTTCAAACCTTATAACCATATCCTTTGTCAGTATCACATCATTCAGTATGTCGTTGTCTTTATTATCGTTACTATTTGCATTTAAAGGTTTCGTTAAGTTGAAAACTGATTCAAAATAATTCTTGCATTCTAACTCCACTTCTTCACGTTCGTCCACCTGCAGATCACGTGACTCTGTAGATGTTATATCTGTTTTGGAAAAATTTTCATTCGAGGACTGTGGTTCAATGGCTGTGTAAGACGGTAATTTGGTAAATTTTGCTTTATCTAGATGCAAACGATTTAAAAGTTATGACTAGCTGTGAAAAATAGCTTTTAAAAGTGGTGTAATAGGCACTTGTATTTTTCTCGATATCTGTCATTTTTAGTTGTTAATGTTCAGTTGAGTTATTTGAAGTATTAATAATGTATGGAGTATAAATAAGTATTGACTAATAATTTTTCTTTTGGAAAATGGATGTTATAATTTAATAATAGATTGTAAACAAAGATATTGTCACGGTGATGTACTAAGTTATATTCAGTTTATGTAAAAAAGTAATATTATATGTTTTTTTAAGTTCAAACGAAAAAGTATTTTTATTCCATACATGTATAATTTTAATTTGCAATGATATCTTCTCGTTGACGAAAATTCAACTTAATTACCAAGTATTTAATAACTGAATACCTATTCTATAACTTTAAATATCCATTATTAAGCTCTAAACGTAGATTTAGTAAAAAAATAAATAGTGGCAATCAATGTTTTTGCTAATGCATTTCTTACAATATTCTGTGTTATATTTTGAAAAATACATAACATAAAAAAAAAAATGATTAATGCGGGACATATTTTTTAGTTACATATTTAAAAAAAATAATAGCAATGTGAATGTTTTGATATTGTATAGAATGTAGTACATAATAATATAATATAGTATGTATACAATTTGACAAAACCTTGCTAATTGAATTTATTGAAAACTATTTACGTTTACCAATTGAAAAATGTATATGTATAAAATAGCAATTTTTGGATATGTCATTTATGCAAGAACTGTTTTATTTAACATTTTTTTTTTTATTTATTTGAAAAGCATATTTACAATCTATACAATTTGTACAATAAGTAAATTTGATTACACGGGTAAAAATATGACTTGAATGCCTTGTGGGGGAAAAACCGTCCATCAACAGTGCCTTCTATAAGAACATTTAAATCAAATCAGTTGAATTAAAACAACAGGAAAAAAATTTATAACGATAAAAATATAAGTACAAGTAGTACAAGTAGTTAACCGTTCGAACATACAAAAAAAAAAATAGTATTTGATTATCCATTAAAGAACTACATTATGTTAAAAAGTCCAATAAAGGTGGTGAATGAAAGGTATCTGACCCTTTAATTCGATCAAAAAAAATCCGACAAATATTACTCGCTCCACACTGCATTATCTAAAAAAAAAAAATAGGTATTTAACCAATTGAAATAATTAACTCGTCATTAACAGAATACACTGGATTCATCCAGTACCCGATAAACAACTCTTACCGACGATCGCTTAATATTAATGTGTTATAAGTAGTGATAATATAGCAGTGACAGGGAATAAAAAAGAAAGGGCATTCAACCCAAGGTCTGGAACTTGTTATTTATTTTTTAATACTACCAACAATGCACATTGGCCATGTTCTATTTAATTGTATTTAACTTGAAATAAATATCTCTGCCTGAACTATGTACGACAAAAGTTATAGTTAAATCTTACAACAAACCACAAAAAGTATGTGTTTTCAAACTTCTTATTTTATGGTTTTACAATGTTTTTTCTACAAATAATGTCTTTTCATCAAAAGTTTATTTTATTCCATTAATGGTATATTTTAATCACGTCGAACTTTATGAGGTATGTTCATAGAATATTTGATTTTAACTTGTTTTATCATCTGAACAATAAATTTGCGTTTTAACAACAAATTATAATTATTATAACAAAGTTTCCTATAGTACCTACCTATTCATTGTGAGAAACTTAAATCAAACTTTTAGTTAACCTAAATGTTATTTGACAAATAATTATATAAATTCATTAATTGTTAAAGATGTATGATCAAACATGGTAATAATTATATTATTATTGTTGATTATTCTTTGAATACATATAAATTAAATATACAATATTTTATGAAAGAGTGTATAAAATAACTATGTCATAAACGATTAGATTAATTCAGCAGTAGTGAATTTTAGTGTAATAGGTGGTTGTTTATTAATCTTCGAAAAATATCATAAAGCAGTAATCAACTTATAGCATGCAAAAAAGTGTAATTATGAGACTGGTGTTTTATTTTGGTTTTGGTTAATATTTTAAAACGAACAACTAACAAGTATTATAATTAGTGTATAACGCATAATAAACAAACGCAACTGTTATTATACTTAATTATTGTTATAAGATAAAGTTATGGACTCAAATTGCAATTTATTGACTCGTTATGTTTTTATACAACGTGATTCATTACGCATGCTAACCCCCTTTTTTTTCTATTAATAATGAATTTATTAAAAAATGCCCACAAGAAATAAAAACGAGTTTAAAAACTTGAACAATCATGGGTAAAAAACAATTGTACTGAAAATCTACGAGTCAGTTAAAAAAAAAAAAACATTACTTAGCTTTTTAAATTTAAGGGCTGTAGATGACGTATTGCACTGCATAGTATCTTCTCGTGATCATAAAGTATCCAGAATAGTAAAAAATAAAATATTGCGCTACATCGTAAATTGTATACGCTTTGAAACACCAGAGATTATTGTTATAATATGTTTCGAACCTTTGAATTTGAGTTGGCCAATGAAATTCACATTGGTGTTTTTGCATTGTAAAAATGAAACGGGCCACAAACACAAATACAGACCGAATCGAGTGTTAATCGTTCCAAACACTGGGCATGTGTTTCAAACATAAATAATAAAACACAGTGAATGTTTTCGGACACCGTAACGGTGGTCCATATACCCGTTGCTGACACATCCCTTTGAAATTTCCGTGTGCTGAAAATAATAGTACGCAAGATAAATTTTTTGCGTACAAAAAAAAAAGCGAGTAAACGTTGTTTGTAACGTTTTGTTTTTGTATCGAGTAAATCGTTTGCAGACTTATTTAGAAGGACTGCGATTATGCTCTTTGTAGAATTTCACTCACTGGCTAGTGTAAAAAAAAACGTAACAATTTTATAACACACTTGTTTTACAGTATTTAATAATTAAAAACATTATCGATTTTATTAATATTATTGTAACGAAATAAATATCGAATTTTGAGTTTTTGTCATAAAAAATAGTAAAAAATAACTTGACAGTTTAACATGCAGTTGAAACTCGCAGGTTCAAAGATTAAGGAATGCGAATTGATTTTTCGCTGCGCCCCAGTACACAAAATACACTCAATTAATTTTTTTTTGTTTTTTAATATCATGTTCCCGTGTAAAACTTCGATCATTAATACCATTCCCCCATTAAATACAGTATCTGATTATAATATGACGAACCGGCTTATATTGCCCAGAAGTAGTAATTTAGTACCTATCTACTGAGAAGGTACGCAGAATTATGTAAGCAAACAAAATAATGTACAAATTAACATTGACGTATTCACGGGTAGTGGTATGGGCGGATGGATCCCCTACGAGATTTTTTTATATACATAAAATATAAGTGCGGTGGCATAACCCTGCGATTTATCTCAGAAATAATGAATACGTATTAAATATACATATCATACACCAATAAAAATTCTCGCAGTCTACGTCACTGCAAATCAATAATTTATCTATTCACTTTAAATTTTGCGCACTTTACAATTATTTCTTAAACTGCATAAATGTAGCAACCGGGTTTGAACTATTTTAAACCATCTAATTTATAATCCAAATATCTTTCTCTATCTCTCTCTCTCACCATCAATGTACCAAATATCCAAATATTTTAAACATCTATAACACACATATTGTATTGTTTTATAAATTAAGCATATAATTCGTCGCATGCTCGTATGACTCGTTTGCATATGCACGCTGAATAAAATATGTGTGCGCATATATCTTATACTGCACAGCAAACAAGACATTTTTAATAAAGTTTACAAATGACCACGCAGTAAAAACGTCAAGAATAAGATTTTTAAATCCTGAACCCGACAGCCATATTATAATATTTTCATGGCTGTAAGGTACCTGTTTTCAAAATTTATCAAACATATAAATAGGTAGCTGTAATGTATCCCATCTGTATGAACGCGCGTTTTTAAAAAAAATGTTTACCGATTACCTGTATAATTTAGCACACGTGTTGTGCAAACCTACTTGACACCATTCCTAATACCTATACCTATTATTATTATATTTTTTTTATCATTCTTTTCATTATTATTGCTATTGTATTCGACGGATTCTTAACTATGTGATAATAATTTATCCATACTGTTAGTTAATTCTGTTATACAGCCGTCATCATCTACTGAGGAAAATTAAACGTTTGTGATACAACCGATGGTAAGTTTACCAAACTAATGATTAAGTATTTAATACAGTTTATCATGCGTTCAAGTGGGTACCTCCTATAATTTTTTTTAATAGATCTATACATATAAATTATTTCCATCGCAATCTTTCAAGCATTTCTTGAGGGTCGTCATCGAAAATTCCCCCAGTAGCATAATAATAATAAAATATTCTGCCAAATAGCAGGATTTTTGTGTCTTGTTTCTAATTTTTAGTTCACCAAGTGTGGCGCGTGAGCAAGCTTGGGTAATACTTTTTTGTTTCAAACAACTTTGTTAAAAGAAATTGTGGACTGCATATATACGTGGTTTGGTATAATTATTAACTCCGACGATCTTGAGGGCCATCGACCGCTCTTTTCGAATATATTTCAAAGATGGCTAACTCGAAGTGACTTATATTGAATGGCCAACCATTTCAGTGCTTTGTGATAATCATTTTTACAGCACCTATTATAACGAAAATTGAATAAAAGCAGCGGCCATAACCACTCTTTTACACTGCCTCGTCGTTTCAAGTCTTTTTTTGGGGGGGAGACGCGAAAATTTTGTATTTTAATAACTTTTAATTTAATGTCCTACCTAATATTTTTCACAATTGTACGCAAACTACAGCTATTATGCCCTGCAAAAATAAAGACTAACTGTTATAATTTGTTATTAATTTCATGTTTTTTTTTTTTGACCGGTTATCGATATAAATACATTTAGTAAAATTACCAAAATATTTTAACGTATTAAACATAAAAATAAGTTTAATCAAATGTTAATAGTCTTAAAAATTCTATACAGCATATTGTACGTATATACCACGGTCCACGGTGGTCGTGCATTCGAGCGAACGTTGTATTTTCAGCGTGTTGGTTAGACATTATTAAATAAACAAAGGGCTTATGTTCTCCAACTTTTCAGATGCAAAGACGCATATAATGCTGCAAGTTAATTTTTGTCTGAACGTCCTCGAACCATAATTTTATTTGTCATTAGCTCAAAAGTATCAGACAAACATTTTTGGTACCTACTTATAATATAGGTAGGTACGCATATTTCGTGTCTAATCAATATTTTAAATAATAACATTGATTGTCGGGTATTGTTTAAAAATACATGCTCATAATATGATGTTTATTTTTTCTTTGGGGATAAAATTAGGATGACAAAAATAACAAATATGTGTCAACGTATTATAATAATAATAATTGTTAAGAATCTACCAATAACGCGCTACACATAGCCCATAGGTAAATCAGTTTTTGTGAAGCACATCGCCAATAAAAAAAAAATATTATATTATGGATTTAGATCCCCATCCGACCGACGCATGGATTAACACGAATCCTACTTAAACCGTGTAGGAGAAGAGAAAAACCAGTTTTTCGACGTTAAAAGACAATTTTCTGTCGGTGAATCACATAACAATAATAATATACACTACAATAATAATAATATACTATTTACGCATATATTCGCGCACCCTTCGGGACGAAAACCCGATGGCCGGTGGTCGAGTGGGTACGCGTATTATATTTACGACTTCGAACCTTTTGTCCCGGACGCGGGTTTGCTATTTGACTGGGTGTGTGGCGGTGGTGGTGGCGATGACTGAACAGACGTGCGGGTGGTGCATTGCATATATATTATTATTATTATTATTACTATTATGATCATAATATAGGGAACCCGTCGGCACGCGTGTGGGGTCAGATTTGTGCGTGGTGGGGAGGAGAGAAGGACTTTTACGCGACGCATTATTTATGATAATAATAATAATAATGTTATCTATCCGTAAATTTAATAGTGGGGGGGGGGGGGGGTGTAAGAATTTATTTTTTTAGTTACAGAGTGGGCCACCGTGATTTCCGGTATTAGACCTAATGGGAAAAACGGAAATGCTCGATGGCCCACACTACATGGTGTGTATAGAAATAATAATACTGTTATAACTTATATAACACCAATTTATTGTACAGTGAGATGAAAGTGGCTTCCTATCGTGGGGGCGTCATCCGCGGCTGGTACGACATCGAATTCATATGGGCCCCAGAAGTCGTATGTGTTGCTTTGAATAACCATTAATGCGGATTTTGAACGATAATATTATTACGCACATTTTCGAAGGAAAAAAATCATTCAATCATCTTACTGTTTGGTTGAAATGCGTAATACGAGTGATTCATACGACGACGACTGTTTGAGAACGATTTGACAATATATTAAAATTCTATAGAAAAACTAAATGCCCTCTTAATTTAGTATTATACCTATGGATAGATATTATAATGTCGAATAGATAGAATATGTTTTTATGGAATTCCTTACATTTTATTACCGATGTTAACTTGCAATACTTTAAAAAGCAATAAAATATGTAGATATACAAATTTATTATTAATTATAATAATAATAATATTGATTTATATTTTTGCAAACTAACGGAAATGTATCATTAACATATTATAACAATAAAAATGTACACGCCTCTTATGAGCAAAAGCTTGTGTTGGAGATGAGAGGTTCCTAAATTAGTCAATATATAATTATATATAGAATACTAATTGTAACAATAAATAAAAAATTACTTTTTACAGAATTATAGATAAGTTACTATATGAGTTATGAACAAAATAAACTATTTATGAAGTATTAATTATTTCCATTAGATAATTTCATACTACCTAGACAGTTTTATATATTATTGAATTATGATTGATAACTGATAAGTATTAAAAATTTGAAAGTGATTTCCTTCTTATACAATTTCATAACATATTCATTTTATAAATAGAAATTAATAAAATGTTCCATGAGCCACTTACAACATTTTTTTTTCCCGAAAACTAAATAATATTCTTATGCAATGCTCATGGAATTGATGATCTTGGATTCTTTTTTCGTGTTCTCTTGATTATTTTGCAGAATTTTTGATAATGTTTATTTTACAAGTTATCTGGCAACCCAAATCTAAAATATAGTTGATTAGTCATGAAATAAAAAAAATATGGATAATCCATAGAATATTTCTACAATACAAAATTCCTTAGCCTTATAGATACCAATTTTAATTGAAATATAAAGTACTTACAACAAAATGTCAAAATGAACAAACAGAATTTCGGTAATACATATTCATATTCTTACGTATTGTCAGTGGCGTTCTCGGGAATTTTTAACTTGTGGTGGGAAGGACGGGGTTGTGGATAATTTCAAAGAAAATATGTAGGGGAGCTATTATTGCTCAAAAAAACGGTTAATGATGGGGTGGTTAACATGCGTAATCATTCATGCATACTGTTTAGTGAATTTCTTTAGGCATATTATATTCAATGGTCTTGTGGAAAGTCTCAATTTTGTAGCTGCTCTTTGAACTGACATCGTTAACTGGTAGTAAAACAATAAATGATTGCATTTAGTATTTACTATTTAATATTATGATGGTAATCCAGACTCGGGTTAACAATGGTGGTGAACAAGGAAAATCCCAGGTGTTACATCATAATTTACCGTCTTTGTCTATTATTATGTATCGTGCGCATAACATTACGCTGTGCTAGCTAAATCGTATTTCCGAGATATGTCCTTCCCGCCACCGTCTGTCATAGCATGGAAATCATTTATAGGTTACCTAACCGATAGTAAACGAGGGACGAGGATAATATTTTCGAATACGATCCCGGGCTTTCTGGTAAACCACTCACAATTTTTTTTTTAAATATTCAAACATAAATAGTGATAATAAATACCCCCCTCCGAAAAAGAAGCCTTTGAAAATATGTTCTAGTTCAATTTGTTTATAATAATAAATTGCTGGTTTTCAATGTAATAAGTTTAATAAACTCTAACGATAAATCGTACAATAATTAGTATGTATAAGGCGATTTCTATAATTTGTCGTTGAGTAAATTTTAAATGATCAAATTTAAAGGTTTTAGGTACAGCATATTGTGCGTCTATGCAAAATAGAACCGTAAATATAATAAAAGTAAATATCCCTGGCGCATATTTTATCTCATTCGTAAATTGTGAAATATTGATAGGTAATTGTATGCGGTTCGGAAATAAAATATAAATATTGAATTATTATATTATTATTATAATAAATTATTGATCAGCGCAACAGACGGCTGTGGTCTGCCGGTGCTCCATCGCTTTATTATTATACAGTCGTCACGTAGAATGACCTACACCTGACATCGGTGTCAGAATATCATTTTTTTTATTCGTTGAATAGATAGTTTTAAATTTAAATAATTCTTTGTTCTCTTATTATATTACTGTCGAGTGTGCAACGTCATAGTCTTCCATATTTATTTTTTTATTTTTTGGTCATGGCTCACATGGTACCAGAATAACAAATTACAATCGGAATGGATTGGATTCCGATTGAGTATGTACGACCGTTTAGAAACTACTCTTGTTCTTAAATCTAAAAATCATAATTTTATCGACAGTGAATTCGTATCATAAAATTATTTTTAACATTCAACAGTTCCGACTGTCTAGGAAAATGGAAGAACATTTTTGATATATGATTTAGTTTTATAAACTAAATGAGAGAAAAATCATTTTTAGTCGTTCATTTAGTTCATTATTTACTAATGTATTATACCTCAACTCTTCTTGGCCTTTTTGTAATGACATAATGGTAAATAATTTAAACATAGATTTTTTTTATATCAGTATATGTGATTTTGGGGTGCAGTGTAGATCGTTAAATTCATAATTTAAATATTCTTTGAACTTATATTTTATACGTAAGTAAAAACATATTTTATAGCTCAAGAAATTATATTTCTAAATGTGTTTTTCAACCGACAATATAAATATATTATAATATACTAATATACCATATAATGAGTCGTCTCTACTCGCATGGTTCGGTATTATCCGTTGAAGATATTAATTTTGTGAAACTGCTGTCTGCTAGTAATAACAATTTGATTAAAAATTACTGTGCAGATAAAAAAAAAACTTTTATAAGTTCACTTAACTTTGGATCATATAAATAATAAATAAATATATATATTTTTAAATTGACAACTAACTGATAACATTGATTCAACTCTATACGTAAATAATATTATAAAATAACAATGCACGACATTTTTTACTCGTCAGACCGTTGACCCATGACAACACATATTGTTTTTTAATCCGTGGAGATGACATTCACAATATCATATTGATTGCGGCTATTTATACGCGTAGGCAATGTGTTAATCATTTTTGGAAATGTGCATTTCCCATTTTCTTCATCCGAGCAAAAGAGGTTTATTGTTAACAATGCAGGTGTCATAAATTTAATTTTCCGGTCTGCCAAGCTCAAAGCTCATCCGACAATGCACGTGGTGTATACAGTAGCGTGCACACACATACACACACAGCATAATACACGGGGTTACGCCTATTGTAATTTTTTTTTTTTAAACGTTTCACTTCGTCCGTTTTTGTTTAATTTTTTAATCTAGTATACGATACGAACAATAATATTATATTATGTATTATATTTGTGAGGGTATTTGGCATATAGAGTTTTATAGGTACCCATATCATATTGTATAATAATGCGATATTAATGTTTCGAATAATTGCGAAAACCCGTTGTGAAATTTAATTTTTGTTTAAAAAGCATGTGAACCGTGGGATACCGCGGGATGGGGCGACCGAAAGAGCGAACGAATTATTAACAATTATAACGGCACTGATGGTTATGGAGGGGTGTGGGGGACACCGAGTTTTTGGCCTTGATGAATCAATTAAATTGGTTTAGGGTCCCATTTTGCTGGTCGCAAAGTATCATTAATTTTAAACTTAATGGAGTACCGTTGCTATATTATACTGCCGTACACATGTATACCTACCTCGCATTTGCGCACTCGCCAAATAATATTATGCGATATTTTTATAACTACGGTGCATATAACTACCTACCACAATAATGTATAGTGCGATATGCGTTTGCCGTTTCGGTCTTAACATTTATTAACGTATGATGGCGTTACGCCATCGTTTTATTATTGTACCACAACACTCGCGTAATACATATATATGTAGGTAAAGTAGTGTTCGAATTATTGCTGCATAAATTATATTTTATCGGTAATACCTATAATGCCAATAATATCACTTTTAACGCGTATAATCATCACGAAAGCAGGATAAGTATGATGATGAGAATAATCAGTCGAAAACAATATCAATAATAATTTATTCCGAACTCGATTTTGTTTTCTTAGGTAGGTGCCTACTACCTCAATAGCACATGTTTTTGTAAAATATATTAATATTATTATTATTTACCTATTTTAACGATATTCTCTGTGGATTCACGTCGAAGAAATGTTGACAGTGATGCGTTACGCGCCTATCCGCGATACTCATCCCGATGTCAATATTTAAAACAAGATAGCCATATTTTAATCTGCGAAAAAGAAAGTGATAATATTATTATAAACAAAGTCCCGCACAATAATATTTCTACACAGTGGATTTACGTACATACTATACGCGTCGTGTTAGTGTTGACCGTGTAAACTGGTCGTTTGCGTTCAAGTTGTGAATCGACATGTTATATGATAAACATATTCGTATTGTACGTACTCTGTTCCTTTGCATTATTTAACTTTAAACTTGTACCTGTGTACAACGATGCGACTGTAGACACCTATAATACGCAACAACAGTACAATATTGCTTATCTAATAAGACCTATTTTCAGTTAAGAGGACGCTACCCATGAATTAATCGTAGTATCCATCTTGTACGCTGAACATTTTTCGTTCACTAGTTTCAACGGTGTGCGTGGTTAGTTTTGATTTCAGAGTGAATTGACCAATTATCAAACTTTTGACAAGGACATTATCTGTGCTTGAGCGTCGGCGATTGTTTAGATATTTAAATTTTCAGGATAGTATTATGAGTACGTGAAATATCACACATTAAAAATGCTCATATTTCGCTTTAAAATTAAAATATCGAATAAAAGGCGACGCTTAAGCACGGATAGGTAATGTTCTTATTTAAAGTTTAACAATAGGTCAATTGAACCAAATATAAAAAATAACATCACACAGTTTTATCGAAACTAGTGAACGAAAATTTGCCATGTCGTACGTTTGTAATACGGCGACGACAACGCAAGGGTAGCTTCCTCTTAATATATGTTTAAAATTTGAGCCTATAATAATTACTCTTTTTGTTTTCCGTCATATTTGAACGACGGAACTATAATAATTATACTGATGGCACTATGGATACAATAAGTATTTTTTTTATGAATACAATTAAACATTTTAAAATTTCATCCAACCATAATATTACCTACATATATTAAAAGAATATGCATACATATAGTATATGAACATAAATAGCACAATTATTGTTATATCTACACGAGAACATTGTAAAATATAACTGTATATTATTATTATAATAGGTAGGAGTGTTTTTAAATTAAAATTTTTAATTTGTTTGTGAAACTGAATAAAAATAAGTACACTTGATGTAAATTGTACGCGTTATTCTATCATAATAATATGCTATAAAACTTGAAAACGTAAAATTTAAAAATTAAATTGCTTTTATTCCTTTTTAACGTTACTTGAAAAAATTAACAATGTACATCAGATTATAAAATATATTCTACTTACCTACATAAATTATGCACCCATAATAATAAATTAATAATTTAATATTTTTAATAAGAGATATAATGCATACACAAATAATTATGATCATCGGATCAATATTTCTAAAAAAAAAGTTTAAACTTTCATGACTAAAATATGTTGTTGAAAAATACCATTTCTACTAGTCGTTAGAGTGAAAAACTTTAAAACGTTTCTCTATATTATACTTGTAAATTCAATAATACAAGACAATGTGATATTCTATTTATTTTCCTGAATCAATTGTCGTCACGGTGTAGACACTAAACGATTTAAAAGCCTATAAATATACATTTGTTCGGCAGTGGGAAAATTTACTTTTACTTACTTTTAGTACGAATACTGTTTTATTTTCATTCTTAGTTGATCAATTTTAACTGAACAATCAGAATTAATCACCAGTTGATAAAATTGGAACACTTTTGCAACAGATATATAATTTATTTATTTCGATTATTTTACTATAACTAATAAATTCGTCTTTTACTTTAGTATGGAAATTAGTGAGATCATAACAAAAATAATTTAAAACATTAAATTAAAAATTAAATGAAACATTTCAAAAATACATAATGCCCTTAGATTTGAAATCACTGCCGTTGAAACCATTTAGATTATAATTTACATTTTTACTTTCTAAATTTGCGTCTTTGTTTGTATAATAATATAGTCTTTCGGAGGGGAAATAAATAATGTTTAACTCGTAAAAATAGATATATTCACTGATTTACACATAATTTCATTTGTGTTTAAGCAATGCTGTCAAAATAATTTACACGGTTATCTTTTTTTTTTCTTGGCTTCTCAAGGGAAGCGCGTACATAAACTAAAACATTGTAATTATGATTTAGGGGCTAGTTTTAATTGAAGCCATTTTCTCCGCAGGTAGGTCGTATACCGTACTATTACTATATGTATAGGGACACAGATTTACTGAGACCAAAATATGCATTATATTTTTTTTCCCCGTCCCCTCGTAATTTATGATCCTTAAGGGTACCCTACGTTCATCATGCGGAATTTGCAGTTATTTGCATTGGCGAAATCTGGAAATATTATTCATATACACGTGATTTTTTTTCCCCAGAAGATAACACGAAATAGACGACGTGTAAAAATAGCAATATAATAATATATTCATAAACTAGTACAAAATATAATATATTATTATACTTACATCAATGACAAATATTATTTTACAATTATCATTTTAATTGTTTTTTCTAGCATTTTAACCTTTTTTTTTTTATTAAAATGCGTAGTAATTTAAATCTTTACAAGTTTATGCATACTATTGATGACATAATTACAATAACTGAAAAAACAGATGAGAGGCATCCATTATGCCACCCACCGGCATCCGGCATGTTGATCTGACAGAACTTGAGTAAGTTCATAAATTATACAGGCCAGTGTCTTTTTAGCCGTCTATTAAGATTTTTATGGATGGTGTGAGAGGAATACTAACCGATTACTAAATTATTTGTATGGTTTTAATATTTTTATTTTGTGATTTGATTGTACACATTAAAATTGCAAGCGACAGTATTATAAATTACGTGACTGCTTAGATAATAATATGCAAAATCGTAGTCTCGATCATAATTTGCATTAATGTGGATATGATTTATTATTTTTTTATACCAGCCATATTGTTGTACGTTTATTGCCATGATTATGGATGAGAAAAAATTATCTTAGAGTTCATTTGCTAATTGCTTTCATACTCACATAATAATTAATTGAACGAAAAAAAAAATGCTACCGCATATGAATGCATAAACCATTTTGATATCAACTCGCTAGTTAATCTGAGATTAGTAAGTGCATTATTTATGAGTTCTGAAAGGTCTTCTGCAATGTGTTGAATCTTGTTAAGCTGCAAATTAATTCTATTCCATACATGTCTTGTCTAATCTGCAATTACAAATTTGACTTACACTAATACTATTCAAATTATTTTAATTATAAAGAAACATACATAATAAAACGCCTAATGCATTGACGGTATAAAAATGTCTATGAACTTTTATATATTCATTAAAATCGAACTTAAAAAAAGTGGGTAAGTGGATGTCGCTCTGCTGTACAGTAGGCGACAAGTGGGTCACTGTAATGGATGGTGTTAAATTTGATTTCAATGATATAATATCATTGTATAAGAAAAACGATACTGAGCGAAAACGGTCAGTCAGCCTATGATATTACCAACTATATTTGATGATATTATTGTGAATAAAGTAATTTATATATAACCTATTTACGTAGAACCTGGTTTTCAATTTTCAATCCTTAGCTATAAAAGTTGAACATTTTATAAATTTCTGACTCGAAATAGTTTGCAAATTTTTCGTAATTTTTACGTATTTTGTCAATATTTAAACTTTAAATGCTTATAAAAAAAAATCGTGACTATGGGTTTTTATTTTTTTTCATTTGCCTTTGAAACAATAACCTAGGATCCTTCTTTTAAATTTCCAAGCTGTTTTAACCAACAAATAATATTTTATTGATATTTATAGAAAAAAAAACTAAAAAAAAAATGGAAACTGAAAATGTCCGTAAACAGCTCAAAATAAGTCAAAATATTTGGAAAAAGTAATGGTGTATAGAAAATGCTAATATAAACATTCATTTAAAATTTCATGTACCTACGGTTATTTGTTTTAGAGTTGCACCAAAAACCAAAATCGATTTTCTCGAAAACAGATTTTGCGTAAAAATTCCAGTTTTTCCTTAATTTTTCTTTTGTTTTTCACGTCTCTTTTGAAAACTACTGGAAAATGTTTACTTTTGAAGAACATTTTTACTGTTCTAAAAGGTGATGACAGACACAAAAAAAAAAATTAAAAAAAAAAAACACACATCAATATAAAATCAATACATTCATCGCTTCTTTCAGAATCTAAAATAAATACCTACAAGAACAAATACAGTATTATTAAACAATCGTATAAATGATAATATAGTATCAACATTTAATATTAAATAGTAAAAGCCTTGATTTATAAAATGTGAGAAATGTTTTTCATCTATGGTATGTCAATTATATTATAATCGTAAATGATATGGGTTGGTATAAATTATTTTAAATGTTAAAGTTTAATACAATTCCTGTTTAACTTTTTTGTTTTAAATTTCAAATCGTATCATTTAGAACAAGAATGTACCATGTAATATGTTTACTACTCAGTAATGTTCGTCAAACTAATTTTATTGGTACAGTTTCGTTGTATAAATATGTATATTATTTTCTGCAAACACATATTTATGTATCTATAAATATGCGTACTATAAATATTGTTTTAATTACAAGATAAAAAATAAATGCATTTAATGGAGTTGAAATTATAATTAATTTTATATGATATATTAAGGCATAATATCTTTAATAAAAATTCGCAGTTTTTTTTTGTTTCACAAACACAACAAAAAGTGATGAATGGGAACTTTTCAAGTGAAATTATTAATGATCTTCTCAGTTTTTAAGATAGTACCCAAATGTCAACATGGCACTCTTGCGTAAAGTATAAATCAATTTTTTCTTGACTTAGGTCTTCTTTCTGTAAAGCTTTATCAGGAACACTATTCGAATTTCAAAGAAATATAACATATATATTATGCTCGCGGTGATAAAAAATTGACGATCATCTTAAACAGAAAATCCTCAACCGTTTCGTCGGTTAACGTATAATAACGCCGATACTCGCGTGTACGCGGTGTAAAGTGTGAACACGAGTGAAAATGGCAAAAAAAAAAAAAATGATTATTTTTACGAATTTTTCAAACAACTCTAATCTACTATTTTCGACATAGGGTTCAAAAACGTGTCGTTATCATTTCTTCAAAAACCACCGGCTGCCCCGGAGTGTAGTTTCGTCAGAACGGTTTAAATAAAAACGGCTATATGTAGTACCCTACATGACCAATTGGTATACCCAAACGGTCGCAATAACATACGAACGGACGAGTGTACCGGAGCAATACGAGAACGTTTGACGTTTTCGGGCCCGTTCGCGGAGAGAATGGTTTTCAATTAGCGTCGTGCGGTACTGCGGCCGGCAGGACGATCCCACCGCCGCCGCACATTCCGCGAACAAATAGCAGTGCACCCATACCGGTACATCTACATACCACCGACCTACCTATAATTCACGGGACAATTTGTACCGAACCGCGGTCGACGAGCGTTTTAATTAAACTAATATCGAAATTAACGGCGCGCGCGCCATTTGTAAGGGACACGTCGGACGGCGGGCGACGTTCGTTCGCGGCCGACGGGCAAAAATCGAACGATTATATTATTATTACACCGACCCCGGCGATAGGGTCCAAATGTCTGGTGATAATCAATACGCCGGTTGATTTCGTGTCAATGCAACGCAATCAGTAAAAATGTTCGGGCCCGCATTAAGCGATTCCGTCGTCGCTGCTGCAACGATTTCCCTAAATGAAATACGACAAAAGTACTTTTGTACCGCGTACGGTACATCGTACATCCATCATTGTCCACCGTCAGTTGTATATATTATATTATATTGGTCGGTGCCCGGTGGGCGTGTATAATATTATTATTATTATCCTCCGAACTGTTAAACAATAAAATTGAAGTCTTTTTGTTTATTTCCGAAAAAAAGAACAATGATGAATTAGTTTTCGCGAATAAAGTAAATATATTTATTACGTCGAGGGTTTAAGCGAGACGAACAAATTTACTTGATTACAAATACGCTTCTTCTAACCCTACTACTACTACAACTGCTAATAACAATAATGATGATAAAGATGCGCATCTGGTGTACTAATGACTGGTATCAATATCAACAGGAGGTTTTTTTTTCGTTTGTAATGTGAAATATTATTTTTATATCATATAAATCTAGTGCGGCGTACACTATTATGTACAGGTACTAAATTCAAATAGTGGTGTAGGTAATCCAAGTTATAATTATTATAGTTTGTATCAAACAAATATTTATCCGAAAATAAAATTGAATTAGTCTGTGCAGACCAATTTGCATTCGTTTTACGTATTATTAATCTCTCAAAAACCAAAGAATTAAATTATGCAATTTAATTAAGTGTATTATGAACCAACAATTACTTAATCGTTACCATTATGATTTAATTAGTGACTATAAAAAAAATATCTAAAATAATTAATGCTATCGTCGAATGTTTGAAACTGATATAACAAGTTAAAAGAGACAATTTTTTCGTTTTTAATTCGTGGACATCAAATCAGATTATTTAAATATAATAAATTGAAGCTTAATGTTTTATAATGCGTTTATTTTCTTGGTCTCGTATTTCATAAAATCAATTGTACCTACTCCAGAGTTGTAGTTCGAGTGTTTGAATATGTAAAAAGACTTACTAAAAACATTATAATGATGTATTGATGTGTAATATTATAGTGCATTATAATATTGTAGGTGTACATAAATAAATCAAGCGAATGTTGCATCGCGTGCCACTAGGTAGGTAGCTATAATATATGAATGAATGTTAATGAAATTCTTCAAAAAATATTTTATTTTTTATCGATTCGTCGAATTGGTTTTCACATTATATTGTGAAGTGTTTCCGACGGGGAATAACTGTTATTATTGGTACAGTGAAATACTTTACGAATTTATATATCGGTCGGATAGTGTTACCGCGGTCGAGACCGGATAATATTATTATAACCGTATGCCTCTGCAGCAGTTGCAGTCCGCACTGCATATTATAATACACTTACGACGTAGGTACCTACTATATGAAATCGCACCTACAGAAACAGATTATTTGCCGTACGTCCACCGGGTTATTGAATTATCGGCGGTACCTAACCGTATAATTTACTATCGCAGTCGAATAAACGAGATAGTTCCGCGACGGGGCATACGCATCTATATATAGCTATTTACCGTCAGATCTTTACAGAGCTTTGCAGCCGGTATCCCCCAGACAACCTATATACAATTATTGGCACATTTGGTAGCGTATACTTGTTACCTTGTATAATAATATAACAAAATGGTGAGCCGTACCAACCCCTCGCCAAGTGGCGGGCGGAATTAGGACACGGTAATTGTTACCTATATCGGATATCGTGCATATAATATCGAACATTGTAATAATAATAAGGTGTACACCTCAAAAAATCAGAATCAAAGAAAATTATGTATAATATTATAAATTTATTATTCAACATGAGTAGTTATTATATTCGTGTTAAAATCTATAGTGTTCGTAATAGTGCCGGCAATGGCGGACAAATGATTTCGTAAAATGGGGTGGGGGACATTGCTGATTTTTTAACATGCACTATACCTATTAAATTACGTTAAATTATAATTATTAAACATTTATGGTTATCAGAATATGATCTTAAATATTATAAAAAGAAGGTCACTAGGGTATCAATCCCCCTCATATTCCCCCCCCCGTTTGACCACCACTGAGTGTCGGATAAAATCAACGCAATACAGTATGATATTCTCTATTTCTATATACCCATTTATACAATTACCGTGTTTAATATTTTATTATACTGAGAAATCGGATATTTGTTGACGTAGAATTTACGAACTAGCTGAAGCTTGACTAGATGACACATATAACACATTACGATATAATATATTAATAAGTAAATGCACGTCATGCAGAGTCATTATGGACAAAAACCAAACGTACCTATTTAATATAATTTTATGTGTAAAACGACTCCGACCTCGTATATGACACTATAGCCAAGTGCGAAGCTTTTACGCGCACAACTGGATTAAAGGATTATACGAATCGATCGCACCATGAACCTTTCATGGTGATAATACGTTTTGTAAATTGTTCACTTGTTCACGGATCGCACGACGACGTCGTATTATTATATGATCAACGAACTGTAACGGACAACTGAATATTCACGATGGGTGTTACTGTTTGGAGGTGACTTATGGCCTATATGGGTGACCGGTTTTGTTCAAACTTCAAAGGTCGAAAAATAACATACACGACACTGCGCGATACGCACTCACTAAATCGTATATATAAATATACGACATAATACATAAATCATATATATATATACACTATACAGGGTGATTCACGAAACTTACTCTCACCAGTTTTATTTCCTTTATTAATGAATATTATTCTGATTTTAAAGGACTAAATTATTATATTTATACTTAAAATTTGTACTTGTACCATTTAAAAAGTGTGCTGTGGATAAATTAAGTAAAAACTGATTTTTTTTAATTTGAAAATCGCCTTTTTTCCAAAAAACTTCTTTGAAAATTTGATATTTGTAAATAAATACTCAAACGAGTAGTAGGTAGTTTTAGAGATATTTTAATTTTTTAAATTTGAATACCTATCTAGGAAAAATAGAAAAATAGATTCATTATGATGTGTTTTAAAGATATGGTGGTTATGGTTACTTGAACACTTAATTAGTTGATTTTAATCCAACAATACTTAATAATTTGTAAATATTTTTAAAGTTTGATAATTACCTAATAGATACAATAGGTATTACATAATATTATGTGTTAAATATTTTTGTAAAACTAGTTTTATGTACTAGTATGGTATTATCTGTAGGATTATTGTGTTTAAAACATGAATTTAAAAAAATTGTTTTAAACATTTTGTTCATTGTTTTAAACGAATAAAACATATATTTAAAACAGTGTTAAATCCAAGTGAATTTTGTTTTTTTTGGTTTATTATTAATAATAAATAAGGATATATACCCTTCAGAAAAAAAGTTAAAGTATTAAATAATTATATCTATTACCATCCTTTATTTTAATTTTTTTTTAAATGTTATTGCATAAATTACCAAGTTTTACTTAAAAATAATATATTATAAATATTATAATGTCCACATAAAACATCAATTTAGAAAATATTTCAAATATATTTCCAGTACTTTTATGATTTAAAATAAGTAATAAATAAACAGTGAAACATATTATAATAGTATACATGGCATATTGGCATATAAGTAAATTACATAATAAATTAAAATTAATTTATTTTAAATATAATGTTTAAAACACTAATTCAAACTGTTTAAAACTCAAGCAATTTATTTTGTTTAAAATATCGTTTTGACCATTTTTTTTTTTTTTTTTAATGAAAAAATACACCAACTCTGGGTATATATTGCAATTACTGGAAAATAATTCGTTTGTATTTTAATTTAGATACATCAGATTTTTCAAGATAGTCAGAAATATAATTAAAAAAAAAGTTGTTCCTATTAGAAAAAAAAAGTTTTTATCGCTACCATTCAATAATATTGAATGGAATAAAATATAAACACCAAATATTAAAGTGAATAGTGAAAGGCCTAACAATTAAAATTTGAAAAACTTCAATACTAAAGGAAAAATAGTGGTGCTCCTGGTTAGTGAATCACAGGGTATATAATGTATATGACATACGCACATACTCGCCATTTTAGTAACAACCCAGCTGCAGCTAGACGATGACATCAAGCACGCCATCCTAATCGTAATACCCAAAGTGGTAGCAAATATAAATCAACAAATGGGTATATACTAAATACAACCCTTGCGAGTGGTCGCCACCGAAAGGCTTCACGAGAGTGTCATCGATACAAACAAATTTCAATAAGCAATCTCCAAGTCAACCAGATATAATATCTACGTGTATATATACATGTATGACACTGAACGAAGTCTTGTGCTTATTTATGGTGAACGTTGTACCTAATTAGATGAGTGTCACCTACCCAATTAAGAAGTATCTACCACAGAGTCTTCACTTGAAAGCATTGGTAAACAAAATACATTACACATAGATATAGCTAGTAAACTTTTATACAACTCAAATGTCATTTTAACGGAAAAAAACTATTAAATAAGCTCTTCGAATTCTGTCAGATCATTAAACGTTACAAACGAGTCGTTTGGAACGGCGATGATGTATTTACATTTTCTAGTTCATCTTATATTTGCTTAGCGATAATTTTTCTCAAAGTTTACAAAATTGTTTTCTTGGGATACATCTAATTTTTATTTTCATCTTTATGTGGATGGTTGTATTTTTTTAATTGGTAAAGCTTTACCTCGTAGATAAATATTTATTTCAATATTTTCTTGCTAATAAGATCGACCTTTCTTTTATTAGAAATTTATTATTTTTTTTTTTTAACCACGAAGATCTAACTGAAATTTAAAATATAAATTGTATCTAAGTGCACTTTATGCATAGTTACATATTGAACCTACATTTCTTAGTTGTTATTACGATATTTATTATGCTTAATGAGGTTTAAACAAAGCCTTAAGGAAGAAACTGTGTTCCGATCTATAACATTGAACCTATAACATCCAGAAAAAAAACTTATCGAATAATATCACGCCGTTCAACATATTTAGATTTTAACAGATTTATTTGGTTGAAAAATAGACAAAAAAAATAGCTATGACCAGGGCTTGAAACCGTTATTAATTTAATCGGTTACCGCTAACGCGGTCCATTTTTTGGATACCGGTTACTGGTTTTATCCCGGTCCTGTTGTTAGCGGTAACCAATTACCGGTACTATATTCAAAATTACAGGTTACCGTTAAGTGATAACCGCTTCCAAAAAATGTCGGTTACCGGTAACCGATTGAATACCGGTTAGAGACCCGCGGGACTATCGACTATCGAGTACCGTCATTACCAACCAACGATATTTTATGTTATAGGTGTAGGATTTAGGAAATAGAATTAATGTAAAATACCAATTATTTGAATTATTATTACAAGAATTTATAGACTAGGGAAAAAAACGAAGATATAATTGTATGATTTAAGAATAGTTTTAAGAAGTTATTATTTATTAAACCATTAGTAACTACGAGCGTATAATCATTTATGTAGCTAAAATAAATTAAACATAATATTATTATAGTTCATACGTTACGATGTCAGTATTTATAAATACCGGTAATCGGTTCTTAACCGGTTAAAACATATTACGTTATTATAACGTTTTTTGTTAGCTGAAAAATTGTCACGGTAACCAGTAACCGATAACCGGGAGTATAAATAGGTTTATAATAACGGCAACCGATTATAGGTTCCCCAAAATTCCGGTAACCGGTTTCAAGCACTGGCTATGACATAAATTAATTTAAATATTATAATAAAATAATTTTTCGATCCATAAAATCATAAGTAAACACTTCTGTTTTGGCTTTCAGACTTATAATAAGTTACAAATAGTATTTTAATTCGATATAAAATATAATTTTTCTATGAATGTTATAATAATTGTAAAATATATCAATATCGAACAAAAACACTAGCTATTGGAATGAATACAATAATAGTACGATGGAAAAATTAATAATATTGTCACCGTTATAATTTAGGTACATATAAAAATACTAATATTTCAACGGAGAGTTCTTAGTGGACATTAACCTTTGTTTAACATCTTTTTAAAATAACATGAATACTCGACTAGGTTTTTTATTTATATTTTCTATGATTAAAGTTGAAGTTTACCATGTCTGTTTTTTTTTTTTTCATATGATTTTAAATAAAATATCACCGTAAAAGGTCACGGTTATTTTCTTTTTTTATACACGTCGTGTAAGCATTTCCCGTTTAATTGAACTTTGCTTCGCAAGAGTTCTATTAAATGAAAAGAACTTCAATGGGTAAACGACCACATTTTCTAAACCTAGATGCAGAATATTTTAATATTGGATATAATATTATATTTTTATATTTTATCATTAAAATAAGTTGTGTTTGTACAATGTATTCTTACCTATTATTGGTAATTCATAAAAATAGTCTATTGTCGCTGTCGTGATCAATGAAACCAATAATTAGGTGTGCATTTATTGTTAAGATACATAATATATAGATACTACATTCGACTACATATTATTATTCTGTTTTCGCTATTAATTCAACGTTCACGATCCATCGACATTCAAACGTATAATATATGTACTTAGGTAAATTACAAATTGAGAAAATGTAGGTATGACTTGACAGTTGAGAACGAATAATTTATTCTAATGCAATACAAATTAGTATTGCCATTTTCAGTGAAAGTTTTGTTATTCAATTATGATATAAAAAAGGTATGTTAGCCTTATAAGAAAATGTCGAAACGTAGTTACCTAGCCCTAACTATATTGTATTCGACAAATTTCGATATACGTATATTACATCGCCAGTTGTCAGTTTAAAATTTTATATTTCATTCCTAGAGCACCATTGTCGGTTTTTACCTTACATAGTAACTTTTATTGAATAATATATTGATTTAAGAAATATTTCAGTTAAATGTCAAACTCGGCGTCATCAAACACTGATTGTTTTTAAATAACGATATAAATTTAATTTTAAGGACCTGGAGTTTATAATATAATATTAATCACAGTTTTATTTCCAGCATTAATACGAAACCATTTATCTAATCACGACCAGCATTAACTGATTAGTATAATGTGCAGTATTTACTACCTAACGATATTTGCATAATACCATCGGGCACATACTTATTGTAAATAAATAATATATACAATATATACTCAATGATAATGCTTGTAATCGCTATGAATTCCAGTAGTATTTCGATATTCAGATTTCCAGCCATCTTCGTTTTTCGAATTCTCAACCATAAAATCTAGACTGACTGTATTATAATAATATAGGTACCGCATATTATAGCTGCCGAGTTGACTGTTTGATAATATAATATTCGTATTCAGATCACTTACAGTACCTATACATAAACACGTAAGACAATTATGTGCGAGTTCATTTCTCACCCAGATGCGTAGGGCTGAAGATTGTCATACGCGTAGACAACTGACAGATGAAAATCTCTCTTAAACCAATTTTGCCATTATCTATTATTGCGCCACGCCATTAAATCGAATGAGACAATTAATTTAATGTTATTTTTGGCAGAAAAAACTAAGCAAGAGTGCTTTACTTCATTTGTTTTGTTCCGAGATTATAACATCTTCTAACCATTCTTCCGTTGAAAATATTTATTTCTATTAATTTTCACGCGCTGATTTTTACTTTGAACATTTGTTCTTAGCCCGTCGTTGTAAGAAATCTTAAGATAAATAATAAATTTAAGTATACTGATAGCTATATAATGAAGAAAAATACTACATTTAAATGTTGTTATGTTTTTTTATTTGAAACAGTACCAATGCCAAATAGTGTTGTACTATATACATTAAAACATTTCAATATGCGTAACAAATATTTTAATTGTCATATTAATGGAAGATTGCAAATGGAGTTTGGTTATTTTCGGTTCTAAAATAATATTTTGTTCAAAGCAATCAAAACTTAACACTAATTTTGGGACGTATTATTTTATGCATTTTATTTTGATAAGTAATTATTACAATTAGGTACTGCTGTCGTATAGTATTGTGATAATATGGGATAAAATTAGTTTAATTCAAATTTAATACTATGCAAGATTGTTAACACACATTAGGTATTTAATGTGAGGTAACTTTGTAAATTACGAGTATACACTATAATATATTTTAGACGAACCCATATATAAAATTAACTATTCCCGACCTATCTGTTCTGAATTTCACCGACCTTACTAGAAACATTCTCTAACCTGTTCATTTACATTATTGTAATCAATTTTATGAATTTTGTAACGTACCTACCTTTATTCATTGCAATCACATCGTGAGTCTAAGTTTATGAAACTATACGTAACCCCTTAATTTGCATTTGTAATTTAATTTCAAAAACATCGAATGGCATCATTCACAAGAAAGTGGTTTATGAATCTGCTTTCGACAAGTTGATCGTATTGCATATTACATATCTAATTTTCTACATACGCTGAAAAGTTCGAAGACTGCTCGCGGCACCTAATCACATTACAATACTTAATGTTATATGAAATTGTAAAAGCTAATTATTGTATTCCAACATATTTAGTTGCGTATTTTTGAGATAAAGATCGCGGAAAAACATTGGGACGCCTAACTCTTCGGGACCATCGACAATCATGACACAGGAACACTAACAGTTTACGGACACGCAACAATATCATATTATATACTTTGAGTATTAACTGCGATGATGCCCAATAACACATCAGTGGTCGATGAATTTAATTGTGCACTTAATGCATACGTTCTGCGTGATAAACGTATCGCGACGATTGAAACGTGGTTCATTGCACGGTTCCAATGTATTATTGTTAAATTCATATAAAAAATAATCAAGTCCGAGCAGTGGATGACATAATGTATTTCGATCGATTTGAAAACACAATTTAAATTCTATGATTCGTTCGCTACAAATGTAAAATCATCCAAAAACGTAATAAGTATATACTTATACTTTTATTATGTATTATTATTGTTTAACCGAAATACTAATTTTCTATTATCGTGATGTACAATATTAAAGAAATACCCGATGGATACGATAGACGCGGTCGTAATATTATGTAAGCCGACCACGCGCCGTATCGTAATCGAGTTTACCCTCCAATCATTTATAATAATACGCGTAATAGCAGTAGCCTCACGAAATTGCGCGGCATACATATATATATATATATATTATTGTATAGATTTGCAGCGAATTCGACAATAATATAACATTAACTCCTCGATTCGCATAGACTTTTCTTAATTCTATCGGGTATTTTATTTATCGATCGCCGAGGCGAATTCTCGCGTACGATCGAAATCGGTTATTATAATAATATACGTACGCATGAAACGGCTTCGGCTGATAAACGATCGGGTGGATTTTCAAATAACGTGTGCCAAGAAACCCCCAAAGGTGTGATACAGATCGCGGCGCAACACTTGTTATATAGGCGTCGGAACCGGGCAATCTGACGGAGAGGTTATTGCGGCGACGGTGCGGGGTTCGAGGGAACTTATAGGTTAGCGCTGGAGGAGATAGGGGGGGGAGGGGGTGCGGGATACGAGCCAGAGTTAAGAGTGCAATGCAAACGGACGGGCGAACGTGCGAGTGGGAAAAGCCACGCGTTGAAATTGACGACCAATCCAACCGATTCAGCCGACCGATAAATCAGGAACGGCCGCACGTTAATTGTGCCTCCTCCTACTCCTCCCACTCTTACACATATACGCGCGCCTCCGGATTCAAAGTTCATTTATCTTTGGAATTCAAGAAGTCCAACGGTGGCGGCGGCGGTGGCGGTTGCTGAATCGCGATAGGAACGGCGAGGGTAGGAGAAGGATCCACTGTCGGCATGGCGATGAAAGAGAACGGACGAAATAGAAAAGAAACGAGAAAAAGGTAACGGCGCGGGGTAAAATCGCTGTAAAAAGATTGTATTTTCAGATATAGAATACGGCGGCAACGGTTGAGCTGGCCGCGGGGAGAGGATTTATATATATATATCTATATATACACACACAAATACGTTCGACGCTTATAGCTTAGATTTGTGAAAGTCCAACAGCGAGATGCGTGACACATCTTCTATACGGTCGCTATAAATTCACTAGTCGGTGTACCTTTTGTCCGCCGCTCCATACCCCAGCCCCTGAACCCCCCAGGAAATTCCATTGAACGCCTGTGCTGGATGACGGGACAGGCCTTCTTTCGATAAACACAACCGCCGCCACTGAACCACCCACATGATACTTGGGTGTACTTTGAGATAGGGAGATAGAGAAAGAGAATAATCCAAAAGTCCTGTTGTAGCGATACTGAGATTCCGCTCCGACAAGATATAATAATAGGATAACGAGCGTATATACCGGCGGATGGCAGTAGGCTGTTTCCAAGATCTTTGAATACCATAAATACCACTTACCAGTGAAGTAGGTAGGTATATTAAAAGTATTGGTAAAACAGTGCAAGGGGTGGAGATAAGTTGTCAACCAGGAGAGCCGTGCCCGTCAACCCGCGATTTTTGTGCGCGACGCGAGTGTGCCTCCTATACAATATTGGTTGAACATTTATTTTGTGATGAGCATTTTATAATGTTTGACTATATCAAGAATGTGAGGGGAGAATTTCTTGTTTCCTTGAGTGTCTACCAATATTTTAAAACTATATACCAGTCATAGCCGTAAAATGGTGGTCGTCAAAGTGATAGTAATTTTATGTCGATAACGTAAGATTCGTAGAACGTTCGATTGATAGTCATACCGCAGACACGTGCGGAAGTCCGGCTGTGCAGACTGTAATAATTTACATTTATAGCTACCCAAATAAATAGGTATCGAATATAATATAATATAATAATATAACCGGTACGCTATATCGTTTTCGTTTACGCCGTGGCCAATTTCCTTTCGTTTATATCGCAATACGAGTTTAACGATTATTAATGTTTTATATGGTTTATCCGCTTGGCCGCACATCGGTAGACACATGAGTTTTTTTGCGATATCGTGCAATAGAATTTTTTTTAAACATTACACAAAATGTACGGACAACCTTGTCACGCAAAGTGTTCACGGTTATTATAAATTGTATTTGGTCACGGTGCTCGTACATATTGTGTTATGTATACATAATATTATAGTATAATGTCATAATTTCATAATTTCCAATCGAGTAAACGGTTAAACAATTAACTATTGGAATAATAAATCGCTGCCCTATATTTGTAGTTCTGGAACGCAGTCATTTTGCAAATATACCGATTTATTTACCACCTTCTGATAATGAATAAAACCACTTAAACAGCAACAATCAGAGCGAATAGATATTTTAAATAATTGTAATTATAAACATACTATGGATAGTCTTTTTAATTAGGTAGGAAACGATCATCGATATTTTTATAAATATAATAGTGGGGTATGCACAATGCGTGCATCGACGTTAACATAATATACAATATTTTAATGCTACAAAATATGTCATTAACAACTAACATTGTTATAACTTATAATTATCTATTAGATAGGTACCCGTATATACATATTGTTTTGTTGATTAAACGTTTTGTATGAGTTTTTAGTCTTAACGGAATCATATTATAAATAATATTATAGAGGTATGTGTATATCATAATATTGTCTCGTTGTGTTTGTTCTCAGAAATAGCTAATCGTGGTTTCTCCGAAACAGTCGAGAGGATATGAAGGTTTATAATTATTCTGACTGTCACACGTGAATGCGCGATATAATAAGCCAAGTTCACGAACATCTATATTATAAACGAAGATGGTTGACAAATTATTTTAAAGCTAAAATGACGATTAAAAATAATTTCAAAATAATATTATTTTGAAATAATTGTTGTAACATTATGTTATATTATATAACACAAAATTATATGATTATTATGATTTTGATAGACTACAAAAAGTCCACGATATTATTTTCATTTATTTTTTATAAAGGCGTTTAAAAATAACTTTTCAATAATTTATAACCAATATATTCTTCTATTTATGTTCGATATTTTTCACGTATGAGAGAAACATAACAATGTATCCGAAGACGCCAAAGTTCAGTGTGCCGTTCTCTTGACCACAACATTGCTGTCTTACACATAATAATTCAAACAGGCTATATTATATACTTTGGATTTCTGTTGTGTTGGTATGATTATAATATTATAAAATGAAAATGGATTATAATCTCAATTGTAAGAACTTTAATAAAAAAATGTTAAAAAAACCCCGAATTCATCGGAAATCGTAATAAATACTCACGTTATTATAGCCAAAGCTGATCGCTATCCATTTTGGGGACAAAACCGTCCACTCGTTTCCGGTGTTTGAAACACAAAAATTAATTATTTTCCGTGTTATCGGAGTGCGTCCCGCTCGGGAATAAGGCGTGTAGATATTTATCTGCACACCGAAATCTCGTCGGTTCGCCAAGAAATAAGCATAAAGCTCGCCCCACCGCCGCTGGACCCTTTGAATTTATAAACGGCGTAATAAAAGGGTTAAACGTACCTACATTTAAAATTGTGTAATCGAGCTTTGTGTTAAACTGCCCGGAAAGTATAAGACAATTTCCCGCTTACGTTTGCCTATTCAACTGTTAGTCCTGTCACAGATTTTTAGGTATTTTTTTTTATTTTTCGTGTACCTACGTATAATGCGCATAATACGTGGTAGGTACCTATATACATACAATTGTACAGCGACGGCTTTTTGTTTGTTACGTTTTTTTTTTTTTTTTGTCAAAAAGTAATACGGAGGTAGAGGCATGAGCAGACACGATTCGCAGTCCACACAAATCAAAATGTTTACTGGCTCTGAAATTTATTACGCTGTGGTTCGTTTCAACGTCAGAAACGCGCTTTTTGGGCAAAATCTCAAATCCTCTGGATGCACGTATGTATAATAATATATTACATAGGTAATAAAATGGCGCAAATAATATTATTATGTGTCGTTTGAATTTTAACCATACAATTTATCTACAATTTAAGAGTACGTTTGAGTTGTGCATAAAACATTAAGGGCTCTTAAAAACTTTTCATTTGATGAATGGTAGGTAAATTATTGTTTGTATATTTTAAATGACCACAATATTATTTTAACCCATGCATGAATCAAGTCTATACTGTAAATGGGTACATCCTTATTTTTTAAAGTGGTTAATTTAATGGTTTACGAGTGTCACGACAGATAGTTATAATTAATCCTGAATTATGTTTCAAAAATATCAAAATATGTTACACGGCGCAATGAACAGGCAAAATAGCTACATCTATGTGCATAGAACCGCGTTTTAAAATAATAATAATATGATTATCGTTTTTATTAATTTTATTTTATTTTCGCATAGAATAATACGTCATTGAAATGCTACGCATACAGGTTATGAGTGTTGAAAAATGCATGATTTTAAAATTAAAAACATAATTATTTTAAATTTCACATATTTTAGTACCTACCTATATAGAATAATAATAATAAAAATAATTTTGATTTGCATCATCGAATAATATTTACAAAAAATGATGTACTTCATAAAAATACGTTATTCCCTTCCAATAAGCATAGGTTATGTTTAGAGTGAGTGAGTTCAAATAAAAAATTAAAAACAATAGTTTATGGATAGTAATAATATCTGTTAAAATAATTCATAATATCACAAGTAAAATAAGAATTCCTCCCTAAAATAAAGAATTTTAAACGGATTCTTTTTCATTGGAATCATATTTCACTATTTATAAGTATACACAAAGTTGGCAAATCTCTTTTAATTTTAATATCATGAAAGCTTTTTTTATTTCCAAATAGGTAAAATTGTAAGTAAAGTTAATTACAATGACTGTTTAAATGTTATTGTTAAGAACTTTTGGAATTATTAAAGCAGAAATAGTAAACAGTATTTCTCTTAACTTAATATTTTTCCAAGAAATTATATTTATCTAAAATGGGATAATTTTTGTGACGTTTTCCTCGAAAATCTGCAGTCTTTGTGGACGTGAACGTAATTGGAATTGAAACTGTTGACGACTATACATTATTTAAACTTTATAAAATGTACATAATAAAATATATATATAATTAAATTTAACTGAAATGTTACCAACAGGTTATTTTCACGATAAACTTATAACATGTCACATTCTGCGTCTATTCAAGTTAATTTAATAATAAATTAATTATTCGTTAGCATATTATATTACGCATATATATTATTTTAAAGTGTGCATATATATATATATATTTTTTTTTTTTTTGAGTTAACCACGAAAATAAAAAGTAAGCAAAACATTTTTAAATTCAGTCCTCTGACAAAATGGTATACTGAAAAATATAATATTATCTTTCTCGTCGATGTAGGTACTTAAATTGTATTAGGTATACTACGTGAATTTAACCGCGGAATCATGGCCAGAACCTTTTATCGGGTGGTGGTGTGTAACATCGGCGAATTCGAAAACGTTTACGATGAATCGCCGTTAAATCTTTCTCTCCAACAGCAGTGCAATAAGCCGAGTTGTATGTATATAGTAGGTATATTTATTACACGTATAAATGTACGGTGGTCCGTTTAACCATCGAATCAGCAGATGGTTATAATATACACTGGGACCCCGTAAAGCGGTTTTAATTGGTTCGATTTTATAGCTTTAAACACCGCACCGTTTTGGGATTGTATTGTTGCATTGTTATTATGCTTTGCCCTTAAAAATCACAAAAGTACAACGGCGGGTACGCACGTTATTGTGTGTATAAATAATAAAGATATATAGTGATCGCCGACGAGTTGTTTGCTGATCATTATTTCATTATATTGCCGTGTTCCCGCGGGTTGGACTCGTGAGTTATAATAATTTTAAGACTTTAAGTCTATGAACAGGATTTGATTTTTTTTTGTACGCCTTCGTTCGCATTCAAGCGATCTACACTGACCGTGTATCAAGACCGTATAGGACAGTTACGCGGTGACATCGATGACAGTCATTGAAATAATATCATTGCAATTGCTCGTCTTTTACAAAATTCACTGTGTACGCAGATACTTTTATTAATAACTGTCTAACCTGTCTCGCGCCACAGCCTTTCATAAGCAAAGCAATATGTAATCGCCATTTCACGGAATGTCGTATATATCATAACTTTGAAAATTTATGATTTTCAATTTGGAATCAAAAATTCATTTTTATTAGTTATGTTAAATTCAAACACGTTATTTAACATGTTATTATTTTATTTTGTACATGCATGAATTTCCATCATATAATCCCCTTTAATCAACTCCTCCCTACCTTCTAAAATGAAAAATTAATGTTCTATGAAATTTCTTTTTCCAGATTTTTTTCCAAATACAAACAGATACACAAAAAGCCTTACGTCGGAAACTGGTGGGGACAACTACGGAACGCGAATAATATGGTCACACTAAATATTTTTGTAGAAATACCTCAGAGTCTTGACAGTATAATAATACCACTGCAACTACCACCACCAGCAGCAGCGGCGGTATACATAGTTTCCGACGAAGTTGGATCTTGCGGGGGGGAGGGTCTGAGTTCCAGTCCAAGGGACGGAAATCTACGTGCAGCTGCTGCTACCCTACACTCCTCACCTACTTATAGTCACCGTCTTTAAGATTAGAATTCTGATTGAGCCCGGCGGTGGTCTTATCCATCCACTAGCAGACGACGGGTTACATTATAATATTAATATAAAATGATTATTATATGGAATACAGTGTGTTCGCTAACCGTGCTCGCACATATTATAATGACGATTTGAAAATTATAATAATCAATACTATAATATAATATTGGAAAAAATCTCCTTTAGAGTCTAAAAACAACGTGGTGACTTAATCTTATTATATAATACACTCAGATCATTTGCAATACACGTTAGTAGCCACATTAATCATTTACTATGTCCAGAATAACTCCCCGCTGATTACCTACATAATTTCAGGAAACACACAACTAGTGTGCTTGCCCTTAGTCGCATAGGAGCAACCCAATAACGGCAATGGCGCTTAATAGTAATAATTTAAAACAAAAGGTATATAATATTATATATTATTCAATACCTCGTGTATAATGTAAGAAGACAGCCATGTCATATAACACTACAATACCTATCTTATTATCGTGTTGTACAGTTATTTTAAAAAAGTATTTAAATTTTTTTTTTTATAAAAAAAAAAGTGAAAAAATAGATAACCGTTCTGGTATGGAGTAGTTTTTGAGTGTATCCCTTAGTCGTTATAATTTGATCTATAATCTATATCACATTGTATAATGTCCTAAAGTACCAGCGTTGGTGTGACGATCTTTAATAACGCGTTGTTCCTTGAAACGAGATGCGCGTGGTATGAATTATATTTACAACAGTTCAGTTCACGATGGACACAATATAATAATACACACATCCATTGAACATGGTCTAAGCTTATACAAATAAATAACACCAAGGCAACTGTAGTTAATAGGTGAGTACCTAATTGTGTAACTTTAAAGCAGATATTTTGTTGTAATACTCAATGTTTTTTTCGAATTAACTGTATATTTTACTTACCCTAAATGAAAATATAATTTACTCATACAATATCTTTTAAACCTGTTAGCATGGATTATACAGAAACTATTAGTATCAAAATGAAATCATAGGCCCATAAGCATATTTTACAAATAAAGATCATCTGCTGAAAATCAAGTTAACTCGCCCTCCATTGACCATTATATAGAGTTAGGAGACATAGAACTTCCGATCGACGTCCATAACCTTTGTATCATAATAATTATAAATTATTATTAGTATATTAATAATTTGACTGTTACGTATGGTCGAAAGGCGTGCCAAACAAAAGTGGTGTGATATACCAATACCATAATATTGTAACATATAGCTGGTTTGTGGAATAGATAATATTGTTCTAAGATAAGGATTAACGACGCCTTTAGAATATGTGAAAACGGTAACTGCATCAAAATAAATCAATTCAATTTTCACTTATTCCGAGGTAATTTACGTGCTGTACATATTATAATACTATGCGTTTACATTATTATGATTGATCGACTTCGGTGGGTTCTTTTGTGTTTTTGTCGAGAAATTATGTTGATGAAAACATGTCAATAGTTCGTTCGAATTAAATTTTTAAAACTTAAAGTAATAAATGTTTATACTTTTTCATTACCATCGTTTATACGAGTTAATATTAATATCAATATTCCAATTGAAGAAAGTTAGTAGCAAAAATTAATGTGGACATGTACTTACGCATAGCTCCCAGAGAAAATAATGTTCCTGTCAGTTTATTGTTTGATGTACATGCAGAAGAAGTGTCTTTTCCATCAATATACCTCGGTAAAATTCGTAAATTTAAAAATATAGTATCTCTGTTACGGCATTTGTGATGGTAACTAGTGAACTCAGACGATCTGACAGATGAAGAGTTATCCTACATCACTTTAATAATTAACATCTGTTAGTTTAAACATTTTAATCTCGCGCAGTACAGTTGGTATTACTGACACCGTAATTTGGGTTGGCAATATGCATATGTGTGAATAGAGTAACGTCGTCACCGGCCAGTTTTTGTTTTGCGGACCGCTATAGCGTCTACTTCAAAAACACTATCCAACACTCGTCGTACGGCAATTTCCCTTATTGTGAATAATTATTTTATAGATTGTACAGTAAAAAAATATGTAAAACGGTTTTGAGTGAAAGTTTCAAGAAAAAAGTCTTAAAAAAAGTGGTTCAGGCATAATAAATTATTAAGAATTCTGCAGATCTAAAAAAATAAATAGGTACTTACTTTGAGTATACATTAATGCAAGTATTCTTGTTTGCATATTCCGATTGTGTGTACCAATCTCATTATATGAGTTTTTTTACAGATGTATCGATAGACATGAAACAAATATATAGCAAATCATAAATTCCAATCATATTGATTATCATAATATTATCTTATTACCGGCTGGTCCCAGATTCTGTTCAATTCAAACGCCATTCGAGGAAAACCCTGGGTAAGCGGAAAATCTGTCTATAAATAAAATATACCTATCATAAAAATTCAGGGAAATCTACAACTTCACAGGCATTTTTTGCAACGATAACACAGTTACGACAGGCAAACTGCAGGGATCGAATATAATATCATCACTGGTCAAGGAGATATTTTCAATTTTTATCTTTAACTAGATATTATATTACGAGAACATCGTAAGTACTTACTAACTTTAATGAATATTAATTACTTTTAATAAATTATCTTTTGATTATTTATTTTTACTAAATAATTTTAAATTTAAAAAAAAATAATATTATTATTATACTTCTTAATTTATTACTTTTGTGTAATTCTTTTGATTCGTATGAAATAAAATACGATTTTCAGTAATTTAAATACTTAAGTAATTTTTAAAGCGACTTAAACGGCACTGATTACAATAAACTGTGGTTGTCTATTTGTAATTTTGTTCGCAAACTGCTGAAATTATTCCTCAGATTGTCTATAATTTTCCATCCATCGGTATGCGCACATAATATACGCCTACCTATTATTATGTATGTTTTTCACGACATACCTATAATAATATTATCATGACGTAATCATGTACAAATATGTAATATTGTGGTTTTAACCCGAGTTTGTTATCACTAAACGTGTCGATATCAGCTCACGACAAACACAAGTGGACAGACTACAGTAGTAAGTTGTGGACCGATTGTAAATAATATATATTTAATCATACTGAATTAAATGTTATTTTTTTCATATTTAACGTTTTGTCGAAACCGCCTGTATCGCTTTAAAAATCGTTACCGACGCGCACACTTAAATCGAAATTGATGATTTCTTCTGTGTAGGGCAAAAGCGTTGATTTTGAAATAAACTGATAAGCCGTGATACTGCAGCTCGGGCTATTTGGCCACCGCACACCTTTGAATCCCGCATCGCCAAAGTATGCACCCTCGAACCGACCCACTCACCCGCCAACCCTACGCCAGCCCGATCATTATGACGGTATTATAGGGTAGCAGCACTGCCACCACACTGTTCAAAGCGATAATTTAACCGCCACTTTTTCGTCACGGAATGGCCACCAATCCGTTTATTTTGATAATCGATCGTTTTGAGTTAATTAAAATTAATTACAATGCCATGCAGTATTTTTTACAATATTAATATAGACGGTCTAATAAAGGTGAAACAATAATTTATACGTATGATATAGAATACAAGGGCCATTGAAAATACTCAATAATAATAATAATAATGACACGTGTATAAATAAGTGATCAAACGAACAATGGCACTTCACAGGGAATTGTGTTATATTCGAGTATTTTCAATTAATTGTAATTGGTAATCAATAATAATTAGTCTTGTGAATCTAGCAGATCACGTTATACGGTTTCCGTTTAAGACGTCTCGGAGTCGGGAAATTTGGGGACTGCGAGATTATTGACAACTGGATTAGGATGGGAGATTAGACGATTGTAGAAGCGTTTGTAAAATAGTTAGTTCCAATACGCGCAGGGTGGATTTCGATTTGAGATTTAATGAATTGTACGAGACGTATACATATAATACCATAATATGGAGAGTAATTAATTAATCCTTATACCGTAGTATTATGGATACTTAGTTTGAATTTTGTTGGTGTTAGATAATTTTTTTTTGCGTTTCCCTGTTGTTTAATAGTCATACTTTTGGATGAGTATTTGATTGAGGATTTTTGAAGTATAAGATGTTTGATATTGATGTGTGTTTATTATTATTGATACAGATGTTTAGTAAACATAGTGATGGTATAATTAAACTATTTCACAATTTCACACAGAAGTTACATATAATTTAAATTTAAATGTATACCAACATATTATAAAATATGAAATTATTCATGTATTTAATATTGTAAATTCGTATACAATGTACTCAAAAATCTATACATCGCAATCACCACATAGTGTAACTTTGTAAATTTTATCTTTTCATTCGTTATGATATGAATTATAATTTATTCACTTTTATTTACCTAGTTAATAATATATACAATTTATAATACAATTTAAGTTCTGATCATAACATTATTTTGTATATTTGCATGATTATTATTTCAGCTAAGTATTAAATTTACAAAATAAAAATTACTACAGGTAAATATAAAATTATTTTTAACTTTTAATGATAGTATTTTTAGAAATAGTATGTTAATTTTTCCACAAGTGTTCATTCATCACTTAATATTATAACAATTGGTGAGAATACTCTTAAATAATAATTTATTGTAGCAGGTATTAGTGTAACCACAACAGTGTAAATTCGTTTTTGTAACTATGAGTTGAAATTATTGAAATGCAAATTTCCTTTAACAGCTTTAATTTAAGTATATGCATAGTTTGTAGATTGACCCACAGTGTCTAATGTCTATGTGTATTGTTTAATGTACCAGACTATTATTAATTTTAAATGATATTACTTTGTTTAAATCTTCGATGATATATTATTACTCCGTTCTTATATCAATTTTACATATTATTATTCTATGACAGCCGATCAAAATTCTTATCACATACAAATGATTTTCATTAGCTGTTATCATTTTATATCACGGGTCTATCTATTTCTTGTTTAGTTATTAGATTTTCGTTCAAAGTTTAAGGCGTTTGATTCTCTACAAATTGAAGATTTATAATATATCAAATTATGTTTGTTATTCACCTCAGTTATTCATTGTGCACCTGTCATTAATATCATATTTTAAATGCATATCATATTATAGGTAACTATTAATATAATTTCATGACGGTTAAGGTACCTAGTAAAATTTGTCCCTTGAACCGTAGTTATTACTTATGCATAAACCTACAATATGCATGCATGATACACCTCATAATGTATTTCATATTTATATATTATTTACAACTGCATAACGAGAAAATGGTTAAACCGAAGTTTACATTTTAAAATTTTAAATCTTTTAAATTTAAATATTCCTTCAAGTTATCCATTATGGATATAATATATTCAATTTTGGATCCTTCGTAAGTTTATCAAATGTCAACACACTTTTCTGAATACTGCAGGGTAAAGTTAGATTTATAAGAGCATATTTTAGAAATAAATAAAACATGGACTCAACTGAACACAACTGATTCTGTAATTTACTAATTTTTTTTTTAACTTGTATACAGAGTCAAAAGATACAATTCCGGGTACATATACGTAATTATATTTATATTTATACTGTTTTGACAAGATAATATAATAACACGTCTTAATAACAATTTATAAATTAAGATTATTTAGCTTATGATATTTTATGAAAAAAATTATATTTTATGTTTAACGATATTTTACCTGAACACGCAATTATACACAACAAAAATGTAAAAACAATGTGTTAACAACGATACTTAATCGCTCCCAAACACACATTTACCTGTATCTCGTGTTTCCAGCAATTTCACAGAGTAGGTACTTGCTTTTACGTGTAACCACAACTAATTTAATGATCATTATTTAAACTTGCTCGCACACTTCTCAGTCGTATAAAATATATAATATTATTATATACTTGTTTGATGTTTAAGCACTGCAGCGTGTGCGAACAATGTGCTGTGTGCACGTAAAATTATTTTTCGACCGGTAATGCCTATTTGAGAATTTATTACTTTTATCAACCGTGTGAAGTCTTTTATTTATTCATTACTCATTAGGCTCACCGCCGCCCGTCCGCGGCGTAGTAGTCGATCGGAAGTTTTGATTGAATTAATTCTCCTTCCTTTTAACGGCATCCGTCCGTTGATGTGCATTGGAATATAAATTAATTTTACCATGGTTTTGAGTGTACGCAGAAGGATTTGATTGCTGTTTGCAGAGCTATCGAAACGGCGAGTGGGTGATATACGCACCGCGATTCCCCGGGCGCAAAGGGTATAGGCGAACGTGATTTCGACACAAAGCCCCGCAAAATGTAGTTCCACCTATAACCGGTATATAGACACACATTCCAGATTGATATAGCGTTATTGGTCAATTTACGTAAAACGCTACGCCGCTCCTCAAAGTGTTGTGTATATATTATTATAATTTATAATATATATTACATAGGCTTGGTCGCCCCGCAAATTGAAGTATCTCCCCGCGAACCATTTTGCGAGCTATATTAAACATTCACATCCGGCAAGATCGAGGCTAACCCGCGACCGGCCCAATAAAATATTCGACTTTTCACTTTTGTCTTGTTGATAAAAAAAAATCACAAGGTATAAAAACGTGTTCGCGTATATTATCGGTGCCGCAGCAGATAGATAGAGCAAACGATTGCCCAGCGTCAAAAGTTTTGCGGTCATAGGTATAAATGTATATGGCGTTGCTTTCTATTTTTTCAGGTTGACTCTCCTTAAGTGGGCCCGGCGGAGATTGAACCAGATAGAATATCAGTCGATCGTATTTACAAAAAAAAGTCGCAGTGAATGAAATTTGACTTCAACTTCTAAACTGCATACATTGCGACGTATATTTCACCAAATTGTTCGGTTCACCCATACATCGAAAACTGTACGAGCCCAAATAAATTATTGAAAGTTTTTTTTGAAAATAATCGTACAAAAAAGTTGCGCAGCAAAAAAACGTTTTATATTTTACCAGCATTGCGTTTTTTTTATGAACGCCGTATTATAGCTATAAGCTATATAATTAATAAACAACAAAACAAAATAAAGTTAATTTTGAATAGATATCGTGAATTTATTATTTAGTAGGTTCATAATAACACAACAGTCATAAATTTAACCAAATTTTAGCGATAATGAGATTCAAAGTAATATGAGAAATGTTAGTTTTAAGAGTGTATTATAATATTATGATTAATTGAATAACTTAGGCATTAAAGTTTTGACACGGTGCAAGAATACCATCAATTTGCTAACGTATTATTATACACATTTCAACACAATAAGTGTTGTTTTGTACATTTTTTTTCATATTACAGTATAAGTTAATTATGATTTTTGGATATTTCGTATTTAGATTTAATAATATAACGCATATTTAACACGCTATACCGTTCCGTGTCGGTTAACAATTTGTCATTCTAATTCATTTCATTTATGCGCGTACATCCAAAATACTGTAGGTAATTATTATTATTTGAGCCAAACAACTCGGGATATTCAAAAATAATAAGCTCTATTGAAATTTGTAACGAATGATAACTGCAGTGTAAAGTGAATTCGAATTAACTCGAAGTGTTTTCGTCGCTGTTATAATATACTATATAACGTGGCTCGGTCAAAATAACAACAGCTACGCAGTGTGAGTGACGTTTTGGGTCGCCAAAAATAGCGGAAATACGTCCCCAAAAATACCGACCCGAAAACGGCACCGTGATATTTTGTTGAAAAATAATTTTTGGATGCCAAAGTTAAATATTATTAAAATAAAATATTTAATACGGCCTCGGCGTATGAATTGCCGGTGGCATCCAAATTCTTTTCTTCAAAACGATCTTAATAATCTCTGATATCTCACTTTGTGCTCATATTATATTACTATAAAATATTACACCCGCGGTGTGTATAAAATATAATAGAGTGTAATTTATGCATTCAAGAAACAAAGATTAAATACAGATGAGTTTTTAAATTCCACATAAAATTATATTATCAATGATAATTGAAAATACGTCGAGTCTATAATAATATTATGTATTGTACGCATATAAGATTAGTTTTTGCGTTTTCGTTTAAGGCCGGTGGTGTAGAACGTATTACAATTATGTAAAGTTTTATATGTAATTTTCATAAAATTGTAATTAATGGTTGTCATGCGTTTTTAAAATATGCTTATCGGCCGAATCTATTAGCGATGTTAACTACTTTTTTAACTACGTTATGTATTAAGGTAAAAAAATAAATAATAATAATAAACGATAAGAACTGTTAGTATAATATTGTATTAATATGTAAAAAAAAATATACGCTTAGCAAACCACCATATAATAAATCTGTATGTAGTTAAATACCTACATAAAATCGATGTAACTTAAGTGAAAATAAACGCTATTTTCCTGTGTGTATTACCAATACTATATAATTTAATGGCACAACACTGTATAAATTTGAGAATGCAAAACGAGCTTTGTGCATTGTGCTTTAATCAAAAGTTACGTGTTATGATATTTAAAGAATTATAATAAGTAGGTACCTACATAATTAGTCGTATTGTAATGACATTATATTTAAACTATTCTATTATTGTCTAAGTCATATTATATTATTTTCCTATGTGTAAAACTAAACTGTGATATTATTTAAGAAAAGTTATTGGTAAAGCATTTAAAACAGTTTTTTTAGACAGAAACAGATTTTAAAAACATAATATTAGACTATGTATTATTGTAACGTCGTATAGAAAACTGTGCATATATTATCCAATATTGTTTGTAAATAGTCTTATATAAATTTACTTACACGTTCGTTTTGTTCTAAAATATTTAAATTTAAAGGTAATTTACGTCTTCGTAGTTCAAAACATCAAAATCTATACACTATTATCAATAAATGTTATTACATATTACGTGCATATAATGTACCTATTACACTACCTACCAATAACTATTAAACTATAATTGTAGTACAAAAATATAATAATATATCGATTTCATTTGAATTATTTAATTTTAATAAAAAACAAATATTCAGTTTTGATTCCGTATTATTGATAACTGTAATAAGAATCACAAAAAACATTTTGTAAGTATAATAGTTAATGTATAGAAAAAAATTAAACTGTAAATCAAGAAATTGTAGAGACTGCATATTCATTATTATTGTTATTAATTGCTACGTTATATGCAAGGCAACTATAAAGTATTAACTAATACAAACGGCTCTTTTTACACTATTTTATAATGTCGTGTTAGAGTATTCTATTAGTTCACTCACTCTCTTTTATATTATTCATCTTTCAGTTTTAATGTTTAAACTTTAAATTGATTATTTTGATGATATATTTTTAAGTCTTTTGACGCTGGTTGAATCGTTTAAGTTAGGAACTCGTCAACTGTTCGTGAAAATGTTAAGTCCTCAGACCACACAATACGGTCGTGGAATTTGAAAACTTGGTACGGCGGTGAATGACAAATTAAGAACTTTTATAATTTTATCAAGGAAAAATATAGTAAGGGCTCGGAGCATTTTTTTAAATGCCGCGTCTTTTGATTATCTCTCTGGTAGCATTTGCATAATAATTACTTCACTCGTTTAAGCAAATATATAATATAAATACAATTCGTTAAGTACTGCTATTTCACGTTATTTTAGGGTTTCCGCTAATTCGTATGTTAAGTACCTATGGTTGGATTAAAATTATTAGGCTGCCGAAATTTTAATTTTGTTTAATGCTGAATGAAAAAAAAACTTACTGATATATAGCCGATAGCAGGGTCTCGGTGTTCATCGCTGCACTAGGCCATAGGATTAGTGGTACACATTTTAAAGCAACGATAAATAATTGTATAAAAAAACGATTTTACAAATTGGTCTGTTATTTACTATTTATATTATACATTATGCAGGAACAAAATTATTTATAAGTGTACATTTTTACTTTTTTTTAGTTTTAATATAAATAATATATTTTATATGTGTATTATTACGTAGTATATATACATTATACATTTATACATTATACCGTTTTGTGAACAATATTTATGTGACCATAAAAATGGACTTATTAGCATTACAGTTTGTATGTATTGATTTATTATTTATAAAATTACGATATAAAATGCATTATTGATAATAAAAGGTTCGTGGTATTGACATTTTTATTACAACTAAAATATGAAATGATATGTATGATATTTCGAATAGGAATTCTCTTAAAATATAAAACAGAAACGATTACAGTCAAATTGAATGGCTAAGAATTTTGACCTGTTATCGTGAAATTGTGAAAATCTACGGAAGCCTTGTCGAACTCGTAACTCAATAGTTCTTACTTCTTACACGTGTATACTCTAAAAAAAGTTTGAACAAGTTTCGATTACGTTTTTGTCGAGATTTTAAAACGTTTGTAAGTATTTTCGTGGTAAAAGATAAAAAAATAAAAATAATATGAACATCGTTCACTCATTCTGGTTTTCGGGAAATGCCACTTTGAAAAATCGACATCAATTTATAGCAAATGTTTACTCGATATTAAAAAAAAAAAGAGTATGACGTGTACTTTACCCCGTATCAGCTAAAAAATATTATATTATGTACAATATTGTTTAGTCGACAATGGTCGGAAGCTATCGCACCGCGATAGGAGGTCGTGGCTATATAATTCTCGCGTGCAGCTTGATTGGCATACACAAACACACACACACACGTAAGTTACACATTTCATGTAATACGTCATGTCCTCATGTAAAACAGTACACTTTGAAAATAAGCGCAGATGCGTTAGTATGGTAGCTGAAAATACTGATTTGTACATGGAAAAACGTGTTCTCGGCTGCATACAAGGACATCAGGGGGAGGCTCCTTTGGAAGGGCTTAGTCCCCTTCAAATATATCCCAAGTATATCCAAAATATTTTCACTTTTGACGAGTTTTATTGTTTTTTTTTTTTTTTTTTAATTTAAAGCAATTTAAGAAATTCTATTTTTTTTTATTTTTTTATTTTGACTGACCCTCTTCATAACTGACCGATAAGAATAAAAAAGATAGGTTAGTAAATTTTCAATGTTTGCTGTAGTTGAAATAATTTTATAATATTATGTAATATCACTTGATTATATTCATGATAAATAGTAAAAAAATATTCGAAACATTTTTACAGTGTGTGCGGAACGGTGTGTGATTATGAAAATAAATTTTCCTAATTAAAACGAAAACAATTTTCCATCCCTCCCTCCCAAAATCTGACCAAATCTCCGCTCACGCGCGAGTACACTAGTATATTATATACTGTCTTCTACATAAATATTTGAGAACTTATCGTTATCCACTATTATATAACCCATATATTATAATCTATAATACAATGTAAAGCACGAATTATATATTATATAGGTACATTCATACATATTATACATATACATATAACCATATTATGTAGTTTAGTTGAGCTCGAATTTTCCGCAATGAAGTGCTCGAGAAGCGCTCGAGTATTCGTATAGGTACATGTTTATTTATAACATATATATAATAATAAATTTAAACATACCTATACAATATACATGTATATATATTATTAGTGTTCAGACGAGTATTATGTGTGTGTGCGTCTGTAAACACGCGTGACATTCGTGTGCAGTCTACTGTGAACACGCCGCGTGGAGATGATGTCCTGAAGAAAATATGTGAAAATGTGTGTGTGTGAACGTTCATCGTTTATATTTGCGCATATAGTTACCTCGGAGAAAATGCGCGTAGCCGGTGTGTTGGGTTCGGATAAAACGAAGACGCACTCGCGACAACTAAAGGTTGTATAATATGCGTAGGGTATTTTCTTCAACGGTGAACGTACTCGACACGCCATCGGGAAGAGTATAAAATTAACGTTTTTAAATAATATCGTTTTTACATAATATCAATCGAACTTCGTAGTAATCAAGAGACAACCGTTTTTGAAAGAAAAATATAAATTATTACCGACTAAAAATTAACGGTAAAGTGGTTTTACTTTACGTTTTTTCCAGTACACTGAAATACACTGAATCACAGCGAATGCGTTTTCAAGATAATGTTAACAAAATAATTTATAAAATATTTTCACAATTTTCGTGTAGTAGGTAAGGTATATGTTTCGATAGGTATATGTAATATATAAATTTAAACCTCTTTTAATGACAAGATAAATATTATTATATTTTTATTTTATATTCCGAAGGATAATAAATCTCTGAGAAATTCGTTATATATCCGAATTTCTGAGAAATTCATTGTGTATACAAATTAAAAATGGAATTTTGAAAGAGTAGTTAATTAGTTATATCTTATAAGTATTTTAAAATGAAGTGGTACAGGAGTACTCACCCAAAATGTAGGTCAATTAATCCACTCATTAACATTTTAATTAATATTATAACTACCTAATTAACTATTCATTCAAAATTCGATCTGTATACAATATTTATGACATTTTCAGAAAAATATTCTGCTTAAGATTTAAGAGTATGAAATTAAAAACGAAAGTCTGTCATTCAATTCAAGAATGTAAAAAACTTAAAAGTTGATAACGATAAAAAAAATAATGAAAATATAATTTTTTCATAAGTGTTGGTTTTTAATAACTTAAAATAATGTAAAAATATATTCTTAAAAATGTTTTCACTTTTTGATAAAATGAGTGTTTGCCTTAAACCAACTACCGTCCTCTTAAGATATAAGTACATAAGTGCAAGCTGTGAAGCTGCCAATGATTCGAGAAAACATAATTTTCATCCACGTTTTGACGAGAAAAAAAAAATGATTACTATATTGTAAACCGTTTTTCACCCGTTTGTGCGTTGAAAGCGTTTTATTGGTGGTGACCTTTAACCCATTCCACCATGTCCGCAATATCCGAAGAATATTCGACGAGTCTGTATGTCCCATTCGCTGATTACGTTGTATATAGACAAGGCAATTAGTTATTGATTTCTAGAGGTTGAGAAAATGATTAGCTAGGTAATTACTGATCAGAGACCCACATAGGACTTTGCCAACCCCCCCCCCCTTCTTTTGCTCCTACACAATAGTTTTATATTACGAGCTACGAGTAAATTTAAGGTATACCTATAAATTGTGTGCGTTTATTTAAATAGTATTGTTTTTACGAAAATTTGCAACTACCGGATTTACGCCACCGGATACACGTGTGGTACATCGATAATCTCATCGACGCGAAATTGTCTACTGTGATTGTCCGAAAGAGTCAGCTTGTAAAATAGTACATATTATTATAAAATACCGCCAGATATAATACACGAGACGTGTTCATAGGATATTCAGATGTTATTTTCAGTGCCCCATCCTAACGCTAGTGGGCAAGAGGACGAGGAATATAAATATTTAATTATATATAATTATAATATACACAGTGTAACAGATATAAATGACGCATGTAATCAATTAGGTAACTTATGTAATTACTTTTATATTTGCGAATTGATTATAACTGTTAGTTTTATATTTAAAATAAAAATATTATTTTGATTAGAGCAAAAGTATTATTATATAATACAGTAAATTACATTTGTCAGCTGCATTTTTTGTTACATTTTAACCATAATATACATACATATTATACCATAACATGAAATAGGGGAAGGGTTGGGGGACGGACAAGTGAACGACGACACAGCATAAACCAATATTACACAATAATATATATTACAAAAGTCGACAAAAATCATCAATTATTTCTTCAATTATTACGCATTTATACGTGTGCAGTAAAAAGCACTAAGCCTGACGTTTTAATCCGGGTCCAAATTATATTTTGTATTACAATAATCGTCGGGTTTTCAAACTTCTCGTTAATTATTTACACAACGTATTATGTATAATGTATTTTATGATTCTGCCTGTCAACGCAGTATTGTGTGTACGTTACGCAGTTCATAAAATAATAAAAAAAATCGTAACATCGTCAGTTATTGCAAAAGTTATGTTTTGCGGTAGAATTAAAAAAAAAACATAAGAGAATATAAAAATATCATATTTTGTTTATAACACAAACAATAGGTATTATTGATTATGGGCATGTATTCACCCATAATATTATTAACGCATTAACGATTACTAAACGGTATATAATAGGTATTGTAGTTTATATGAAAATAATATTACATGTAGGTACCTATATCTATCTAATTATTATGAAACTATTTTGTTGGTTTTAGATACGATTTTATTTTATACTCCGTAGGTTAGTCAGTAAATGATTAAATAATATCATTATATTTACTGAGGCCTGAGGGATTTTATGTAAGGGATTAACACGGAAAGTGGAATTCAATTATTTTACGACAAAATATATCATATTATGATAGGTAGTGGTCAGTTTTTTTTTTCATCATTGGATTTAAAAACACTGATAAATCCTTTCCGTTTTACATAATATTATACATCGCGTGAGAACTAAATGATTTTAATTGTAACCAATTAGAAGTGAAATCATAAATAAGATTCTAGTAGTAAAACCATAAAGATGCATTCTAGAATCGATATGATGATTGGCTGAAAGTTTATACAACATTTTTTTAGAATCAACTATGATTTTAATTGAAATAATCATATATTTTGTTTAATATAGCAACAACTAAATACTACATATTATTTGCATCAAATCTCAGTAATTGTAAAAATATTTATACACATTTTATTTTAAGTAAGTTTAAAAGTAATTTTCTCTTTAATAAACTAATGATTACTATGTATTTGATTGAAAAAAATAACATAGGTTTATAGTACATTATTTGTGGATCACAAAACGTCGTTTTTTGTTTAATACCGTAATCTTTAATAATTATTTTATTTTCTTAAAATAGATACCTTTTTAGATGTTGAATAATAAAAAAAAAATACGTAATAAATGCACAATATAACCTATATTTTCAATTGGACGTGAGACAATTTCGACGAGCGTCTGTTCAAAGAATCTTTAAATGAAAAACTGAAAGAAAAATTATTGTTATTTACATAGATAGACGCAAAGAACTCGGTTGTCGGCATACTACAAATTGCTGTGTAAACATAATATCATTAGTACCACCTTCCATTTGACCGACTTTGAAATTTATTTTTTATGCAGTAGTCTCTTAGTATATAAATAATATTATGATTCGATCAATTTTGTTTTGAAGATATTTCAAGTCAGTGTAGCATTATGACACATAAACACTTTCTGTTCATATGGAACCAAAATCGATTTTAAATTATATACGAATGTTATTTTTATTATTATTTCAATTATCAGTTATTAATTATGGTATTGCTTTTTAGGGACAAGCACATAATTCTCATGTTATTTCTCTAAAAAGCACTTTAACACGAGTAATTCAATTTATTTTTAAGACACCTAAGATTATAAGTAATGATATTTTTGTTTATGACTCGTTAAATTTATTTAGTATTACAAATGTATTCTATAAAAATGTTCTAATTACCTTTTATAAATTAAATAATAATATTAGTCATGATTTACTTATTACAACTCAATTTTAACTTCCCAACACAAGCTTATTTTTATATAATAATAATAATAATAATATATTATTATATTAATGTTCTGTTTGTTGATTTTAGCAAATAAATATATTATTATTATTATAGAAATGATAAAATATTATGATATTATGTAATTTATTCTAGAGTAAAAAACTTCCGGAACAATATTTATGTTGTATCTATCATTATAAATAGAATACAAAATAGTAATTATTGAAGGGGCCTATAAGTAAGAATAATTCTTGTTAGGAAATCCATTAAACTCATTAAACACTTTATATTTTATTGTCGTGTTATTTATAATTTACCTATATGTATGTATGTAATAATAACTTATTTAAGCTAAACCAGTGTTGTGGATTTTAAGAATAGATCTAATGTTTAAAACAATCAATAATGATTAAATTATAAATATGGAGAACGTGAATGTTTTATCCACTAATTTAATTATTATCACTTAGCATAATAAATGTACTAAAATCGTAAGCTATTATCATAAATTATTAAAAACTTATATTGAATATTTAATTTAAAATAATTATACTAGTATAATATTCAACTGGCTCAAAATACTGCGTACCTAACTCATTTGTTATTATGTATTAGAAGTCGTTCGTGGTGTATTTTATATATTGTATTATTCCATATTATACCAAAAAAGTTTCACGTTGACACACAAAATTGTATACATTATAATAATATATCATATACGTATTCAAATCGTTCGTTTCCGTTTTTGGAAATAAACTCCTGACAGCCGCATAACTCCATTATGTCGACATTTCAAGCAAATATTTTTTTCGGTGATTTTTATTTTTTACATTGTCCCGCACGCAGATGTATGAAAACAAATAACCGACCGTAACTCATCACTTTAGAACTAAATAACACGACTGGTCGTTATTATTCAATACGAAATTTAGTGTGTAAAAAGAGCAAATACGTATACAACGAACGTCATAATATTATTATGTCGCAATAATCGACCTATGAAAGGGATCGGGAAAACGGTGATAACAATAAGTGAATATAATATTATAATAATAACAATAATTGCAAAAACAAGGACGTTCGTGTTTCGTTTTAGCGCGCCGGACCCTTGAAACAATTGCTGGAAAACGTACACCTTACCTCAGTATAATATAATATAATATTTTTATATTACTATATTATGCATAATATACACTATTGTACCATGTGCGAGTGATTGTCTCACCCTGTCACGGCCACGGTCACCGCCCGTCGGCGTGTTTATATAAACATCATGTCAATTTTATGTATTTTATTTTTACCCGAGACGTTCGTTATTTTTCATTCATTATTTGTGTTTTTGAAATAATTATTATAATGTTTAATATTATATCAACTTGTAGTATACCAATACTTATATTATTATATAACTGTACGATTTTCATTCATGAACAATTTAGCAAAGCTCACTCGAAGAGCGTTCTAAATTCCCGGTTTCTAAACGTCATTTAATATAGCCCAATAAATTATAATTCCATAACATAAAATATATGCACAGTTATTACGGACAATAAATAAATACTTATTACTATCAACAATCGTAACTATGTACTGGTAACTAACAGACGGCCGGACGGCCAGACGGACAACGGGGGTATAAGGTATTAAGGTGTTCTAATCATATTATGTTTAGAAACCTACAACTAGGCAATACTATTTACCATTTATTTCAATCATATAATGAATTATTTTTTTAATTTGTAAAAATTTAAAGTTTAGACAAGCTTATGAGCAACATATTCACCATGTTATATTATGCAATGTCTATATCGTGTCATGTTCAAAACTTTTAACGCCAGAAAAACGTGCAGGACATTATTGGTACAACGCGGATATACCCATAAGCGCGATTATTTCAGTTTTTGACTCGGAGGGGATTTACAAATACTTAAATGAAAGTAACCAGTGTGGGTACATATGCATTTGTTTTTTATTTTTGTTTTAAGAAAATAAGTTGGGAAATGTTCACATTTTTAAAATTTTAAAGTACACGTATTGTTTTTTTAGCAAATCTTACTGTAATTGTGACATAATAATGTAAAACAATGTATATCCGCATTTTGATAACGCACTTAATTTATAATCTAAGTTATTACATTTTACAAACTTATCACAATTTACACATGGTAAAGGTCGTACCACAGCTATTGTGCGGTTATGCCTATAATTAGATTATTGTACAACTGTCAAAACTCACATACGAACAAAAAGTGATTTCCGAGTAGATACAGTAGATACCTGTTACAAAATGTGTTAAAATTAGGATATTATAAAATATAATTCACGTTTACATAGGGGTTTAAGGGTTCAAACCTCCCCCGAAATGTTTTCAAACAGTATTATATCTCGTCATGCAGCTATATGTAAAATACTAAAATACAATTTTAAATTTGTTTTAAATAGGTATTATTTAGTATAGACCATTTGAATATGTTGTTCGCACGTTCTACACAATACGTCATGTTATTATTTATAATCCTTGTTAAATTATACTTAACCTTGCGTTTTATCCACCGGTGTTATGCGTTATTTTATGATATATTTATCAGTTTTCGTCGCGTTTAGTGTTTGAGGGTGTAAATGTTGACTGCAGGTCTATGGTAAATGTTCATTATGCTCTGTATAAATGACCAACGAGCCTTTGTCGAAAAAATATGTTTTAACGAATTTCGTCGTGATTTATACACTCGAAAATACGGAAAAAAATAAAAAACAATAATTGTCTGTGTTCATATAGATATTTTTATTAGTTGAATAAAAGCACAATTCTAAAAGGGGAAAAACAATTTTGAAAAAAGGAATACTTTATACTCGTATGAAAAGGGGAGGGGCAAAGAATTTAGTACAAAATAATAAAACGGAATTTTCAAAGTGAAAACATTAAGAGGCAAATAAAGGAAAAAAAATACGCCAGACAAGAGACACAGGATCGAAGGATACGAGATGGCGAACGGGTGCAGCTGATATGCAAAGTGGTGGGTCACTGCAGTCACCTCTGCAACTTTCTCTCGACCTGTACCTCGGGTTGACGTGGGCCACGGACGCGTTTGGTCGGACTCGTGACGACCTTGCCAGGCCAGCGAAGGAAAGACCGATACAACCGTGGGAGTGACGGTTGATGGTAACGACGAGCGGTGGTTGATGCGCGTTGATGATTGACGGTGACGACGGACGACACAGAGCAGGTGAAGCGAGATTTGGAGCTGTGGAATCGGCGGTGTCCGCGGAAAAGCGCGACCCTGCCGATTTAGGATTACCGCGGTTCGAAAAGGCGAGAGTCAGCGGACCGTGGTCCTCGACTCTTAGTCATTTTCGCACTGGCGTTGTCGCTTCGGTCGCGTCTTCGTCCAACGAAAGATTATCGTTCGTTATCCCCGCGCCAAATTCTCCACCGCTTCCGTTGTAACGAGTCGTCATTGGTAAATTTCCTCATCGACTCTTGCTGCAACGTTGGTATCATCATCTTCCCGGATTGTGTTGCCTAGCGGTGTTTCCTCAGGGATCGGAGCGAGATCTACGGGCTCCAACCCTGGGGACAGCGCATCGCCACTCGAAGTTGTATCGCTACCGATGGCAGATAGAATACATTCGACGACCGGTACAAGGTTTTCGTCACTTTCGTCCTCATAACTTCCGTTCATAATGCCAACAATTATTTCTTCGAGAATCTCGAGTAGTACGTCATTTATTGCATCGACGTTATAGTTAACAGCCATTTTATTTCGTATGTAGGATATTATCGTTTGATTGAATTGAGAACTGCTAATGAGCTAAATAAATACCTTCCAAGACAGAGACCGATAGATTTGAAAATCACCCAGACGACGACGCGTTTTCCTAGCCAGCGAGTACGTTCATCTTTTTCATCGGGATGCAGCATTAGAATTTCAAACGCGTTTATTTTGCTCATGACCAATTATTATTTAGTGGTGGATTCACGCACGATTTACAATAATAATATAACGAGGTAATATAATTATAAAATATCAAAAATGTGACGTTTCGCGCAGATATTAATAAATGTTTGACGATTTGCGGCTGCAGGGTATAATATAATATTAAATTAAATTGGCAGCGATTTGCGCCTATGACTATATGTAATACAATTGATGGTATTTATAATCAATGGGAATACGAAACAACGATGCGCGCACGAACAAAATATATATTTATAAATTTAACAACAGTACATGGTAATACAACAGTTTTATTATTATAATATTATTGCTCTTGTGGCTCAGAATGATATATAATAATTACGAGAATATAAACACGTATAATGGGCTCGAACCGGGTCACCGTTACGACCAAAAAAAAAATAAAAAATATATTACAATAACACCTTTACTATTGGAGCAAAAAAAAAATATAAAATTTCCACAAATCGGTTTTCACGCAACGACGTACGGTACAGGACAAATTCACAGAGGACGTGTTAAATTCGTATTATTCGCGCAACCGGCGTTGGTGGCGTGCGATAACACGCTGTGCAATCTACATATTATAATATTATATAACTCACACAAACGATACAAAAATAAAATAATGCGAATAGACGAGAATGTGTTGTGCGTGTGTGAGTGTGGTGTGTCGGCCGGTGGTGGTATGGTAGGAGGTGACTATTGGTTACCGGCTCCGACATTATTCATATTTAAATATCATAATATTTGATATATTATCACCGGAGGAAAGGGAGTTTAGGTTTGCCGATAAGTATTTTTTTCTTCATATTATATTGTTCTGTTTGTGCGGCGACTCATAACAGTAATACATTATTAGTCCTTAAAGTATTATTTTGCGAACGCCTGAAATAAAACCAATAATACTTTATTAAATGATTGCGCCTTTATGTATAATATAATACCTCAATATACCGTAAGATACTTATGGTACTCCACGAGAGTGTATGGAGGGAGTGATTGAAAAAAACAAACCACAAAATACCAAAACAGGGTAGACATTCAATCGAGTGAATCGCAACTTTGAGAGATATTAATATTTTGCTATATGGTATAGGATGACTTGATAGGTAATCATCGAAGTCGGATGCAGTCTGCAGTTCGAAAAATACAATAAAATCCTGTGACGTAAAATTTAAAAATTTTTTTTAAAAAAAACGTCAAAGCATAATAATATTATAGCTAATGAATTGTTTTTATTTTTTTTTTTAAACCAACGACCACCATGACGTCAAGTCTCGCGCGCATCATCGTCGCCCTGTATATATAGTGAAATAATATTCGGTTAGTAGGCCGACGTGTGTGTGTATACATAATATAATACGCGGGTCGTGCAGTCGTGGACGTAATACGAAAATATTCGGCTGCGGTGGGGCGAGGAGTGACGATTACAAAACCGTTTCACGTTCGACACGTCGTCGTTTAGCCCGGAGGAGTGTTGGCGGCGGCGGCTGGAAAGGCTTGAGGCGCCCGAAAGGTACCCAAATCACGAACGAACGACATTCAATCAAAAACGGAGAGGAAAAAAGAAACGAAATGAAGAAAAAAAATCGTCGAGAAAAATAGATACCGGCGGTCCGCGTGGCATATTTTCCCGCGGAAACTTATTGTCGGCGATTCGTTTATATATACGGGCGAAACGTGCATTTGTGTGTGTGTGTGTGTGTGTGGTGTGTGTGTGTGTGTGTGTGTGTGCTTGTGCGTATGGTGGATATCTCTGACACGTTTTGTATTATATGTGTATAAATATATATTTGTGTTTATTTATACATATATAGGGTAGACGAAAAAGAACTAATAATATCGGTAAAAATAAAATATCGTCTGGTCTTCGCGGCTGTCGTGTAGTAAGAGTTTTCTACCGATTTGACTTTTTCGATTTTTCGGACCGCGTACGCGAAGACGTTTAGTTATTTATTATTGATATATGTATTGTTGTTTTTTCCAAAAGTCCAATAACGTATCACAAAAAAAGTAAAAAAGAAAACACTATCTGCTCGGGGTATACAATTTAAATGGTTCTTTATAATATAATATTACATACAGACTCCTTCTTATGCTTACCAAATTTATATTTGTTGTTATTAAATACTAGCTGCTGATCCCGCACCGATATTATTAGAAAAAATATTAATCATACAAATACTATGACGCCCGAACGACTTTTATGAAGTAAAAATTGTTCGCACAGGTTACTTTGTGTAGGTCCTTCACTGCAGGTTCCAAATAATAATATATTATGCGTGAACATTTAAAACATTTATAAACACATGAAACTACGACGTGTCATTCATACAAGATAATTATTTTATAGTCGTGAATATTATGATTATCGGAACGTTGATAAGCGTAATATAAAATTCTTATTTATAAACAATAATATATACCAACAACGTACGTCACGTATTTCGACTAGACAACATAATATTCTACGTGTTACCTACCTAATCGACGGGTCCAGATAATTATTATTTCGGTCTAAATGAGAGCGTTACTTAGCTATTATACTATTCAATTCGATTTGAAGAGTACGTTATAATATTATGGTGTTGAGTTGAACATTTCCAAAAGCATCATATAATAATTAATACCGTTTGTACCATTGTCTTATTGTAATTAATAGTGTGTCCACTACACCAACATACCAAAATAACTTGTAAATTGTTGAGCAGCCCATCTTCATCTACCCATTTAAATTACGCGATCCTTCATTATCCTTTCAATAATTATTATTATGATTATCCTTATGAATACATAATATTAGACTGCATTATATTTATTAGGAAGGATATAATATTCTATCTGTTTTTCAATTTATATTTAAAAATTATGGTACGTAAACAAAATTAATATACTATCATTTGTATTAATTTGTAATAATAACTGTCGGAACGATAACTAATAAGAACATATCTAAATAAATACAATATGTACATATTATATTTAAATGTATTGTTTACCAAAGCCGGGTGTCCGGCTAGTATCATAGACTAGGACCTAGGCACAAATTATGATATTTACATATTTATATACTCAAAATCATTCCTGTCTTATCAAATATAACTTTTTAAATGAATAAATATTTCATTGGGTATAATATATTATTGTATGTCAAGTATGTGTATAAGCATATCTATTAATCTTAGTAAATAATGTATAATATACACTAGAAACTACTCGTTTAAATTTTTATTTAGATACCTACATCGGCCATCAATATTTAAACTATTTGCTAAATAATTTAAAATAAAAGAAGGGTGGTTCTCATTTGAAAAAAGGAGTTTGTACCATCAATTTATAAATGGTTTAAAAATCCAAAGTATTCAAAAATATAGTGTTTAAGTTTATTTAAAAATTCCAAAAATCAGATTTTGTTTATCTGCGTATTATTAAATACACGAGGGTTTAGCATGATTGAGGAGTCAATTGTTATCATCACACTGTAGGTGATTTCTAGTCATACAATTTTATCTCAATGTCAGTTGACTTATAGCGGGAAAAGTTAAATGGAAACATACATTTTAAGAAAAATAATATGATTTTTTAAAATATTACGGGATTCATTTACTTTCTCTCCTTTTCAAACAAAGTAAAAACCTAAACAAATCGTTCTATAATTAAGACACGATAAAAAATTCTATTTAGAGCAAAAAAGGAAGTATAATAAGAACTTTGAACATATTTGAAAGCTAACATATTTTTTCAAAACCACAAAAATGTATTAAATTAGGAAAATAAATGTACATTGAAATGATCGTTCGGTATATTTCTATTGGATATGTATTATAATTTACAATAATTCATAGTAAATGTATAAAACACATTAAGGCAAATTGTGTGGTACAGATAATATAACAGCTGTAACGATAGTTTTATTCAATCATTTTTTTTTTTTTTTTTAATTGCTGTTAAAATCGTATTGGTGCGTAAAATCGATTGAATTTGAAGCCTTTTGTCAACTGGAAGTTGAATTTGTTTTATATTTTGCTATTAAACAGACGAACTCACGCGGAATACAATCATGAATTTATCAAAATTAATTTTACTTTAATGTACACAATAATTTGTCTTGCATTCGAGAAATAATCATCAAATCACACTATACGTATACGGTGATATTTATATTATTATTTTCAATAAATAAAAGTCACGTTATTTAAATTCACTAGCAAATATAGTATACATTATATTTTAATCATCCATCTCTACACAGAAACAAACTATGTAATAATTTCATATCATTATTTTTGGTGAATTAAATATATTATTTATAATATTTGAATATATTTTTATTTTAAGCAGTGACAACATTACATTGTGTTCACCAACCGAGCGTCGAATTATTGCTGAAACTTTCTAAGGAAATTCAGTTTAATCAATTTCATAGGTATTTAAAATATGTACCCGTTGTTGGATTTTCATAAATCCCCGTACAACAAAACGTTTTAGTACCACCTAAATATTAGAATACGACAAAAATTATGTGTATAAAAATGTAATTTAAAATTTAATGTATAATGTATAATATGTATATAATTTACTATATCGATTAAAATAAACTACGCAGTATTCAAGAGGTACCTGATACCTGATTTGAATAATTTGAATATTTCAACATCTAATATTCAAATTTATTTAATAAAAAATATCCTTTATGAATCGTATCAATAACGATTTGACCTAGAACTATGATAGTTACGACTAAAATATCACACTTTACCGAAAATTCGAAAATACTGCACAGATTGTTCGTATTTTAAGTTTGCTGAAAAGTTTATTTTTTTAATTTGATTTTTTTCGGACCTTTAATACTGCTCTAAGCATAGTCCGAATCGAGTGAGAACGATACGAGGAAAAAAACTACACAGAATGTGACCCATCTGGGACCTATATTGTAACGAGTACACGGTTTAATATCATGTATACTAAAGTATCTAATTTAACGACTCACTGCGCCATGTCGACCTATCTATACAAACGGATTTCTGTTCGAAAATCCGTACACCTCGATTCTCTTACACGTCGTAAGTATTATTATTATTATTGTTTGACCTACGAGTTCAAACTATAATGTGTACTTATTAATTATATTATAGAGGTACTCGCCCACGCATAATTCTATACCGCTTTAAGGTTGCAGTGGGTATATTTAGCGGCAAAACATTATGTGTTATTATATTATTATTACCGTTGTGTTGAAGCATTTATTCGTGGTGGAAAATCTGTTTTAACCCCGTGGTTCACGATATGCGCGTCTATTAAACCGGAATACTTGGCAACGGTGTTAGAGAATTGTACACTCGGCGCATTAAGCAGGCCGATTTGGCCGACTCTTAGGGTCTTAGAGCGTTGTAATTTTAAAACCATAAGTCGCGACTTAAGACGTTTCGTAACGGAACAGGGACTCGCTTTACCGCTGAATTTACTTTTTGTATGTTGCGTTAGGTTGGGTAACATGGTATTATTGTATATTGTATATTCCCTTATATAGGTAACTACATTTTTTTGTTTTTCAAGTCTACACGTACAAAATGCACGAGGGCGATTGAGTGATAATTAAATAATATTATATCGAACACTCCAACTACTAGCATACGATGTCTATTGGGAGTTTGTGAACATTGATGTATTTATGAAAATAACTTATCATGATTCGATATCATTATTATACCGATCATAATTTTGTTTAAATAAAAATCGTTTTAAAATTTAAACGCAATAATAATATGATATTATGTTACGCTATACAAACATGTCAAACCAAAAATAAAATAGAAAATTATATTATATAGTATTAAATAAAATAATCATATCTATTATATAAATAATAAAATATCAGTCTTTCATAATATTGTATACTTTCTCAACATCCAATAGGTAATAAAAAATAAAAATAAGTAATAAACAATTGTTTAGATTTTTCAACTTTGCCAATTCGAGGCACTTATATAGTTGTAATATGTTATTACTTCAGTGGTGAACTTGACCAAAATATTATTATAATAACTATAAATAATTGTTTTGATTTTTCAACTTTGCCAATTCGAGGCACTTATATAGTTGTAATATTTTATTACTTCAGTGGTAAACTTGACCAAAATATATTATAATAACTATAAATTATTTAATAATATTGTTAACTATTTTCATAATAATTAATTATACTTTATCTATTATACTTTCATATTGTATTATTATTATTATTTTAAGAATGTTCAAACTAAGTATTCTGGCCAGATAAATTATAATTATTTATTTAATACTACGCGCGTCAGTTATCTGACGGATACACGTAATGTATATATAATGTACACAGGTTGATCCACCAAGCATGCTCAGTGCTCACCCCCCATTTTCCCTTTAATACTGAATTTATTTAAATTTGGATTTTGGATTTTTTTAATAAAATCAAAGACAGTTTTTTCAAATTCTTGAATTTTTTCAATTCAAACTTCTGTTTTTCAAATGAAAACCCACCCCCTTCCTTATTGTGAATTATTTAGTGGTAATTTTTTTGAAAATGTTAATAGCCTACCTAATTCAAAATTCGAATTATTAGGTACTTAGTTATTAAAATGTTTGTACCTACTGTGGATAATAGTCCTTAAAAATGGGTTTACAAAATATATAAAATAGATATAATATTGGAACTAGTATTTCCTATACTTTGGCCATTTTAACAAATTATTAATGTTGATAGATTAATGTTAAAGACTAAAATGTTCAAATCATCATCGCCCGGCCCATATCTTCTAAACCCATTACCTCGGACCATTGGACTTTTTATCCTTAGAACACAAGTGAAATAACTCAACAACTACCCGTTGGAATTTTGATTCTGATTGACGTATTTTTCAGTAAAATGATCGGCTGAAGAGTTTATACAGTTGAAAACGGGGTTCTCATTTGAAAAACAGAAGTTTGCATCTCACTCCTTATGAAGTAGAGTACATAAAATCTCAAGAATTTTCAAATATGGTTTATAACACTATTGAAGAAGGAAAAAAAGTGGGCGAGCATGGTCGGTGAATCACCCTGTATATAGACAATTTTAACAAACACGCAGATTTTTGTGTAACAATAATATACTTCCGCGAGTGCATACGAACGTATAAAATGGTTTACCCTGGGAGGGAGGTAGTGTTTTAGTTCGAGTACGTACAATCTAAGCGTTTTTAATATATTCAGATCTCGCCAGCTCACATTCGTGCCGTTTAAATGTCATGTTGACACACCGTACGCACAAGTTGCTGCAGACATGGCGTCGGTAGGTATGAGATACGCTTTCGTCACTGTAAATACTGCGCTGGATGACGGGGTCGAGCTCATTAATTACCGCGTTTAAGTGAAACAATAATTCCGCCTGTGCTCCGAGTCTCGAAACTTACCACCGAGCGGGTATGTAACCGGATTTAAACTTCGAGCTCACATTTTATATTCAATGCATTTTGCTCGTAAATAAAAAATCAGTTTCCTAGCTGTCGCTGCTGTTCTGTACGTACTATTATTTGTCTTAAAATCTTGACGTTGCATTATTCTATATTGTATGAACGAAAAAATAAAAATCATCATAATAAAAGAATGGCTGTAAAATATTTAGAGGATTAATCATAAAAGAGCACTTGCTTTTCTCTTTTTTTTTTTTTTGTTTATTAAATAATTTAATATTTTACCCTTATTCACAGGGTGAATTTCAAATTTAGACCGTTGTTTTTAATATTTATGAAATATACTTAAGATAATATTGAATATATAATTAATACATTTTAAATTTTAAATTTAACAAACTTGTTAAGTTGTTAACGATACGGTGTGAAACCTATAGCAAAGTGTTATAAAAATATAATGTAACTAAAACGTATGCTTTGTTATACAAAATTTAAAAAAACATATTTTTTATCGATACCAAAGGTACACTTCATTATTGGCCATTATAAGATAACACTTTAATTGTTTACGTCGTTTACGAGGCGACGGTGTGATAATTTATTGTGATAATATTTGTCAGTACCTAATCGTTGTAAAATAATAAAATGTAATTCATCGTCTTTTTACTTATTACCTATTATAATATATTTATGTTCAATTCAAAATCATAATATTATATTACGGCCAGTGTTTCTAATATTTATTGGATAAACCATTATGACGTTAATGAACATTCTCAGATCACAACATGTCTAATAATTATTATTATTTATTGTTACCTAAATGTTTCACTGTATAATAGTAATTCATAATGTGTTACCTAATGCGTGTTATGATGCTTTTATAACCTTCGATGACGACGCGACGCCACTGAACCGAACTCGATATTCTCGCAGAGCTTTTGTTGTTCGAAGTTTTCGTTCTTGAAATTCGCCTACAAAGCATAGAGAACTTGTACCGAAATCGCGGCTTTTATGAATATATGTAAGTATATTACATTGGTACGATACATAACAAGTGTGCGAATATCGAAAGGCAAAACCGTTTCGTGGTTTATATTATATCATATAATATTTTGTTTTAAGTCACAGAAGTGCAAGCCACGTCTATAGGCTATAATAACCGTCCGAATGACCGATAATATTATACCAGTGGTTACTAAAAGGCATTGAACAACTTGCGCACTTCCTGAACGGTTATATTATTATTGATGTGCTCGACTTGGTAGGTTAGACAGCCTGTGCGTTGTTGGAATAATCACTTATGTATTTGCAAAAAAATAAATTAAATTATATTATGAGTGATTATTGGCAGTCGAAAAAAAAATATAAATATATGAATGTAAAGAGTGTATAGCGTGACCGAGTTGTTTTTGAAAGAAAAGTCGGCAAAAGGGTGAAATTATAGTCTAAATTAAAATGTACAAATAATATTAGCATGATGGAGTATTGAAATTCAAATTATTATTTGGACTCTAGAACGATATAATTTCACAGAAATAAAAAACAATGCATTGCATGTGTTTTTGGAAAACAATTAAACCTATGGTTGAGAAATGTTTTAAGTCATTTAATAAAATCACGTTAATACTGTAGCTGGCAAGTATAATATTCGTGTTATGGTAAATTATATTTGTGTTGGAATTTAGTTATCGTAAAATTATGTAAATAAACTTACCGGTATAAAATCAAAATTCAATCTAAACTTAACTCTTACTAAACTAAAATTAATAACATATACTTATAAACACTTGGAGGTCATTTTTGGACACTGTATTATGGTATATTATTGTGACTAAAAGTATAAAAAAATATAGTAATTGACATATTATTTGCAGTGGTATTTATAGAGGAGGGATTGGACATCCTGTCACTATTTGAATTTTAATTTTCACAAAAACATCCACCCCTTGCCCCATAAAATTATATTTTGTAAGAATATGTGAATTTTAGTAGTTTTATCAAAACAATCTTAAAAATTCCTATTTTATCTTGACTCTTGAGAAATAAATCATTTTACTATGATATATAATTATTATTTTCTTAATTACAATCTAACTGTGTACATTTTCAAGTTGATGGTATTTTGTTACTTTACCTGTTATTAATAATTTAACAATTTGTTGTTTCTGATATTTTTAAAAAATATTTTACGGTACAAAGTCATTATACCTATCATTATTTTTATCATTTTATTACCTTTTTAATATATAATAATATATTAGAGTTTAAATTGTATTTGTAATATCATAATTTATGTATTTTTATTTAAACTACCTCTGAATATTGTTAACAATTGATTAAATCAGTTTTATTTTGTTCATTTTAGAAATATTTTATGCAATAACAAGTACGTACCTACCTAAGTAACTGCTTTTTCTTTTGTTAATTAACTTTCTCCAACTTAATTTCAAATTTATATTGTTAATATAATATTATAACGTATAGTGGATGTCAATTTTTATTTTAACTATTTTTTTGTTTTTAAAATGTTTTATGATATTCACCGAATTTTTAACAACCCCTTACCCTCTATTTATTTTAAACCTTCTCAACCACTACGTATTCTCATAGTTGGCAATTAATTTATCATAAATTCACTAGACAGCAATTTCTGTGCACTTATGGATTGTAATAATATAGGTGGGTAATCTCAAAAAGTATAAAATTAGTAAGTTCTGATTCGTATTAAAATGTAGAAACAAAATATATTTATTATTAAACCGGAATTTAAATATAAAATTACAACAGTCGAATGGACCGTGCCAAATAATATTCCATCAATATAATAATATTATAATATATTGTTGTGTTGGGAATATTTGACGAACGATTGTAATTTTGATTAGTCCACACAGGTCTCGCAGAAGTTCACACGTTTTAGCGAAGACCTTGCAGACGGCGACAATATTGCAAAAAGCATAAATTTCGAAGCTAACATACTTAATCGTTTTTGTAGAAATATGGCATGAAGTAGCCGTTGGTTGAGGAACTCGTGAATGGCAATGGTTAGTTTCATCTACAGATACGGCGACCAGTGTGACACATTCTTATGATGTTAGGTATATATTATAATGTCCTTTCGACCGTAGGAAGAGGAGTTCGCCGACGACTAGGTAAACGCTCTGATTATATTTCGTTTTATGGTAATCGTATTATTTAGTTATGTTCTACACATGTTTTCGTTTTTCATCATTTATCGCTATAAAGTTCTAGACAGCGTTTTTGAAAATTATAAACATTTTAAGAGTATTATAATTTTATAAATTTTATTTAACCATATAGTGTATACTATAACAACATAAACATTGTTGTGTTCACGAGTTATGAAGTATTAAAACAAAAATACTTATAGTAACTTTTAGTATTTGTGAACTCAATTAAATAGTGCCACTGACTATTTCAAATTGATTATTTATTTATTTATTATTCTTACGAATATTTTAACTTAATAAGTGATTTAAATTTTTAATCAATTTTCTAAATAAAACTGTTAACATTTGTATTTGTTATCTTTTAGAATGACAACAAAGTTGGTAAATAGTTTCTAATTAAAATAACTACAAACCTATGTGTAACTAAAAATATAATGTAAGTTGTTGTTTATAAATCAATATACTTGTCATAATATTTTGGTAAATATGATATTTTATCAGTTGATATGTTCACAAATTTTAAAAATAAAACAATACTGATTGTTTACTTCAAATAAATATACCACAATATTGCCATATTGTAAAATTATGTTTTTCATATTATCATTATGTGTGTGTATTTGATTCAAACAAGATATTTCATATTTTAATACAATAAATTATGTATAATTTAATAATGTTATTATTTTTTTAATGGATAATTTTTATTGTTGTTTAATTATACAAGAATAACATGCATATATCAAATCTGACCAATTGTAATGGTCCGATTCAGCCATAACAATTATTATAACCACCCATACTCGTATATAAAATAGGCTTGTACATTTATTTTTTTTTAATCGTGAAATCACTGGTAGTGTTTAATTAACGGTCTTAGGGGATTAATATTAAACAATTTTTTACCATGACACCAGTTTTTTTTTTTATCGTCAGCACTCAGCTCTTAGTGGCGTGGGCACTTTTTAACGGCCGCGTTTGTGTGTAAATTACAGGCTGCTAGCGAAAGAAAAGGGTTTTTCAACAATCTGTTAAGCCATTTGATGGTCGAGTAATGTGCGCAGGTAATGAGAAAAATGCGTGCCACCTACAGTCGCTGTATTGCACACGCACACCATCTTTTTACGTTATTATTATTATTATTATGGTAAAAAAAAAAAAAGAAACAACAAAATAGAGCGAAAAGAAAAAGAAATTGCTACGTTCTAACAATAATAGTAATAATAATAATAATAAAAACAAAGCTTTTCATTTATTTCATATTATCAAACGCCGGATCCGCTGCATTTATGTTGATAACGTGTTTAATATTCGTACGAATTATTCAGATCTATTTGATCTCGCTGCATTGTAGTTCCATCGTCTGACGTATCCAAGTGAACTGCAGCGCTCCGGTACACGCAAGATGACGCGACCCGGTGCATTCCGTGTGGACACTTAATGCTAGGCACATCTATGGAAAAAATAATCAAAATAATTTTAACAATATTTATTGGTCCGAGATGGCCCTTTTTATCGTATAAGGGTATTATGCGTGAAAACAATTTTGAGATCATATTTGGTACACGTCGCCAGCACAACATACCGTATCCAAGGTCCGAATCGTTAGTGGTCGTTAGTGCGAAAAAAAAATTAAATACGTTGAGCTCGAGACGAAAAAAAGTTGTTCCTTCTACGTAAAACCAACGCGTAGGGTGCTAGAGATTTGATTCTAGTTCCACCCCCCCCCCCCTGGCCAGGGCAAATCATTAGTGCAGCTCGTTAGTACAAATGCAAATCACATATTATGCTATTTAAATATATATATGCACGACACTTAATATTTACATAAAACAATAATATATTTTAATATACAGTATAATATAATAGGTGCCTATTGTAAAATTTATTAGTCTGAAAATAAACCATATACGTTTACATCATAGCTATTACATTTTAGTATTAATTGTCTATATTTTATAGAAATACTTTCAGAAGTAGGTACTTTTCAAAACTGTACACGAAATTTGTGCTCGAATTTTTTTTTTGTCTTAAGAAGAAAATTAGAAGATCCAGCTATAATATCTTAAATTCCCTTCTGCATATAAAATACTTAATTAATCCAGACTCATTTAAATTGTGAATATTTCCCGGATAGAATTGTTTTGAATAAAGATATAACAAAACCTAAATAAAATGTCTTTTGTTCGTTAACAACCTTATCGAAATGCAAATTTCTTTGAAATAAATAAACGATTTAATTCTTAATGTTTTGCAACTGTATCTTTTAAAAACATTACATATAGGTCAGTATACAAATCATGTTATAGGTCAAAATTTCGAATTGGATCAATTATTTTCTAGACTCATGATATTGAAATGTAATTGATATACTTTTTAATACTTATTTGAGATAATATCTAAATAAATAATAAAATAATCAGTGTTTTTTTTTATTTTATTAGGGGTGATTATTCATTAGTTGTGTGAACATTTTTTTTAACTCGTTAAATTTCAGTGGTATATTAATCAATAGGCAATAACATAAGTTTAATACTGGTTATATATTTAATAAGACTATTTGAATATGACCAATGACGATTAACTGAGTTTTATAAATTATATAAAATTGAGTTAATTACATTTTTTCCTAGTGAAACTTTCAAAAATAACTTTTATGCAACATAAATTTAAAGCTTGCTATATATATAATACAGTAATTCGTATGATTAAAACTGTTAAAATAATGACAATATGTAAGACGTCTTTTTTTTTAATCAAATTTAAATTAGTTACAATATAGCATTTAAGTTTCTAAAATGTCGGATATAATATATATTAATCAATAAACTATGAAAAAAATGATTGGAATTTGACTTACGAATATTTTCAAAAACATCATATTATATTGTTTTCTTATATTTTATAAAACTTTATAATTTTACTTACTTATTATAGAACAATAAACGGCAGTGAACATGATGAGTAGAAAGAAAATATTGTATTTTAATGCACGTTTGACGCACACGAAAAAAAATATGACATCGCACATTTGTGCATGTTCAAAGTACTGAATCGAATTGTGACAAAAATATCATATTGATGACATTATTCGTGTTAAAATAAGGTGACATATTCGTTCAAACAGTGTTGGGTGATAGATGATAAATACAATTGTTCATACTTTATAAAAACCAATATTTATTCAAATATATAATATTATTACAATATAATTTAATACAATATGTGTTTGCGTTTATACGTTCACTATTTAATGTATATGATTTATTGTCAATGAAATCAGACTCAGAGTTAGTTTTTCATTACTGGGATGAGTATAAGCTTAAGTTCATTACGAAATCCACCGATTAGCATTTGTATAGGTACTTACTTAATTAATATAATAATAATTAACATATGTACCTAAAGATAATATTATGTTAGAAATAACTTTTCGTTTGGTTGTTTGTTGTTATTTTCAAGGTTTTTCAGTATAGCAGTTATTTTACAGTTCAATGTTCAAACACTTATAATGTAATACTTAAGTTTTTATAAGTCTATAAAATATCCAAGTACATACTATAGGTTAGTATTTATTAAATAAATAATTCTCAAAACTTTTGATTTTTTCATGATAAATCAACGTCATAAAAGAGCATAAAGTGCAGTAAAAATGTGATACTCATAGAAATATTTTTTACAACACATAAAATCGTAATAATTTAAAAATAATAGGAGTTAAATTATTATTTTAAATATTCTAAATATTTCGAATATTTTTATAACTAAAAAAAAACTCATACTTGTTCGTTTTAGAAGTATTTAAGTTACAATATAATCAATTTAGTACGTTTTATACATTCATATAGATTTTTACTAAGAAAAAAAATATAGCTATCGAATTATCTATCTATTTCAGTTTTTAATAATATCAAATCATATTTTAGCAAGATATAAATAAAATGAATATGACCAATATGTACCTATACAAAATATTAATATGCAAATAACCAATCTACCGCCACAAATTATTTAGTATTTTCGAAATGTATTATTTTCCAGTTCAAATTACGACGTTTGACGTTCGGAGAATGTGAAATGGGTAATCCGTTGATTTTGTCTAACATAAATTAATTCGAAATCGATAAATATTATTGGATGGTTATTATTATTATTATTTATTTTGTACAACAAACAAAAGTCGCTCTACTGTATAGTAGGTTTCACTATATCGGATGTGTTAAGCATACTTATAAAAATAAATAAAAAATGTACAGTTAAGTACCTATATTTCTTGCAAAAATATAAAATATAATATGTGGGAAAGATAAACACAATATGATGTTGTCTGAAAGAAAAGTTTTTATTACGAAACAAACGATTGACAGAGGTTTTTAAAATAGAAACATTTAAAATGAAGTTAAATTGTTTTAAAAATGTTAGTGAGTAAACAAAATGTAATTTTCTATTCGTTTAACTGAATTGCACAAACTGTTCAAAGAAATTGCTTTTCAAATATTGACGTTTTCTACTCTGTTCAGATATATAAAAAAAACACCGAAGAAAGTACAAATTATTATTAAATATTAAAATAAAATCATATATTTGGGATGCTTGGGCTATCATATTTCACAATATTTTATGACTATTGTAATTCATCTTCGAAACATTAATCATTTTACATTTAGTAGAATTTATGTCATGAACTACTGCATTATTCTGTAATTTCAAAACGTAACTAATATTATACGTTTAAAATGTAACAGCACCAGGATTTATTAATCGTTGAAATTGACTTATACGATGTATTAATCACGCTGAATCAAAATAATGTATTATAAAATAATTGTTAATAACGTAATCCACATGTGAAAGAAAAAACCTTACATCCTCCAGGCTCCAGTGTGATGCGAGAAAATAATTTCTATTTACTTTTAATCATCTAACAAGCATAGTGGTTCTGAAAATCTCACCAAAAGTGGCCTATAGGTATGTGAGGTGCACTGCTAAAAAATATACAGGTTCAACGAAGAAAAACATTTTTGATAGAAACTTCACGGATTCAAATCAACACTTTTAGACAGCCTGCGTAATAATTATAGATCAGTTGATTCAAACCATTATCATTAAATTAAAATATTAATGATATGAAAAACTGTCCATACGCAAGAAATATAACAAATTGATTCGGTGTTTTCATAGCTGCTGACAATTAAAATAATTGTTTTTTAATCGAAAACTGTTTTCGTGCTCAATTTTACTAGAACGACAAACCATGAATTCAAATGTCACACTAGTACACTACCGACTAATGCATTGTTCTTTTTTTTATTATTATTATTATTAACGTATACATTTGCTATTTATAAATGTGCAGCGTTTTGTTTACATATTTTTTAAAACACAAAAAAATATTGATATATGCCATGCCCACTGTACACATCTATACGACCCACAATACGCTTACATTAGCGTATTATAATAACATGTATTTATATAATATTATTATATACTTATTCAACTGAATCGTGAAAAGTCACAACATAAACAAACTGAGCGTTTATTTTACACATCAATATATATGCATTGGTATGGTGTTCGTTATAGAAAAACAAACTACCAGTAACAATTATTATGTACCTATAATCTAATAAACCGCAAAAAATGCACATGTGTACGACATAATGGTATATATTATAACACTATATTATGTAGATGACATTACCGACATTATTGTTTTCTAGGTTGGTTTTCTTGGTGTAGTTCCCTGTCACGTATGCTGCAGAACGTTAAAATACTCCAAAAGAAAGAAAGGGCGGTTTGATAAGAAAACAAGCAAAGAAACGTTTATTTTACATGTTATCATCCATAATATGTATAAGAATATGTAACTACGATGTATGTTTTAGTTAAAATAATAAGTTTTAGTTAGCAAGCAGTTGCGCACATTATATCACATAACGTTTTATTTACCTACAAATAATAGACAAGAGGTTGCTAAAACTTTTCATCGCATATGTACAAAGCGACAGTGAAAAAAAAATTAATTTTTGCTAAACATTATTTTATTTGACATGTTTTTTCAACGGCCGACAATATTGTTTTAGTTGCAAAAAAAAAAAAAACAAAAACTAATACCTATAAAATACATATAGTTTACTATAGGTACGTCATCATAATCATAAAAATAATTATCGTTTTTATCGCGGATAAGTTTCCTGGTCGGTTTCTTGTTTCGGATGCTGCTGGTCGATGTGACGCGGAAATCACGAAATTCTCGTAGTCAGTGGGACATCTGAACTGCATACGGCACATAATTATAAAATATAACACAAAATAAATTACACATCGTTCAATGTATTAGCATAATATAGAATTCATATCGTCTACGCCATTCGTTGTTGCACTGTTATACGTGTCACGAACAGTGCTCGACTTGGAAACATTAGAGAAGGGGGACTCCCTCATAATACCCCTCTTTAAATCACAAGAAAAATTATTATAAATAATTAATTTAAAAAAATTTAAAGTCAATATGATAAGACATAGATAATTACTAATTACTAAACCTATTATACATTGTTATTATATTGTAGTTATAAATAATAACAAGCTCAAAAGAATAATAAAGGTGATTTAATTTAGTTTAGTAACAATTAGTAAATGTTAATAAATTAATAATGGCTATTTTACACAGCCGTGGTTATGAAACAATCCATAAGACAGATATCGTTATGGTATTTCGCGCATTTCGATAAAAATTCAGAATGACGAAGCGTCCCGTGCATCGCCCTTAAGAACAATATTAGGGGTACGTTAAACGTCAAAACAGTTATTAGGGGTCGCTCGTCTCTCCGCGCCCCGCCCACCTCCCCCAAGTCGAGCGCTGGGGCCTCACGGATAAATTACAATAATATTTTTACTCGTATCATCGCGACCACTGTTTGACGTTCCTGTGGTTGGCGTACTTGCTGTCCCAGGGCCTGTCCAGGACGCTCGAGTACCTGTCCCGCAATCTCGTCAGGTACGTCTTGACGGCCGCGTCGTTCCTCTCGCCGAGCCTGACGACCGGGCCCGGTGGTGCGCCGCCGCGCAGGTGCCGCATCACGTCCCTCTGGGCGGGCCGGTCCAGTGCCGGGGGGCGGATGCCCGTGGCCGAGGTGGTCGACGGCGAAAACAACGCGAACACCGCCGGAGCGACGAGCGCGAAAAACCAACGGGACGGCCGCATGACGATCGTGCTGTAGTAGCGGGCGACGACGGACGCGCGATATAAATAATGTTATTGTTGTTGTTGTTGTGCGGTAGACGGCGAGACACTGTTCCGCGACGGTAATATCGAAAGACGGAGACGACGGACGATAGTGATAATGATAACGATAACAATAACAATAATATCGCGCTGGACGATAATATTATTGTGGCCCCGGTGGAACGTGCGCGGTAGGTGTATTATATACATACAATATTGTATTTTTCCGTTTTACTCGATCGAAACACGTCGTAAAGTAATAATAATAACGCGCGAGAATATTATAACGCGAGTCGTTTACGCGATCGCCGGCACTGCTGTCTTAACAATATTAATACTACGCGTCATATTATTATTATTATTATCGTTTTTGTTATTATTATCATTATCGACATCAAAATAACATGTCGTGCGTATGCGGAAGGGCCATTTTTTATATTTTGTGTTCGACGCTCGTTCGTAATTCGATACGAGCCACAACAATATTATTATATCTTACTGGAGACGGCACCCGATGACTCGAGTCACTTACCTAAGCACAATATTATTGCACGGGGGCATATACGAGGGGTGATGTGCGGGGAGTCGGATTCCTCCGTGGCCTTTTTTTTTTTCTCGTGAAAATATGCGAATTTTTAGACAGAAAATGATTGTGGTCACACTATTAGGTACGACGTAGAGAGCAATAATTTATAACATAATGTATAACCTACAACTAATACCTTCGACTTATCTACCTATACCTATTATACGTGGTAGGAATTCCGGGTGCACTGATAACGATGATATTAATAATAATATGACACTGGACTGCACGGTGGGACTGATAATAAATATTACACAATTTTGAACGATACCGAAGAAAATAGCCACAACAGTTGTATGCGATTTCGCGATTTGAATTATTTCGTCGAAATAATATATTTATAAAAAATAATATTTGAAATGTGAATTTTTTTGTGCATTTATCGGTCACGTCCCACCGGCCACCATACTACAATATATATGCGATATGCATACATGTACACATAATGGATGGGTGCGAGCACGAGTAGGTGCAGTGTGCACCTACGAGGATAGGTGGCTTAAAGACAAATTTGTGTTGTAAATAATTAAACTGTATGTAAACATTGATTATTTGCGTTGAAGAAACCACGGGAATGCCATAGTGTCATATATAGGACGAGACATTATAATGCGACACGACATAATATTATTATAGTGTTGTTATTTTGCCATTTATAATTTTGATGGATCACTACATTTCGAGTTCGGATGATACAAACAACGAGAACGGTGTTACAATGCTAATGTAGCGTTATGCACCTCGTTTCTATTTCTTTGGAATTCATGTTTCCTTCAAACTTTTGACAATGATATACATATAATATAGTATATTATACTTGAATATTGTTTGAAATTGCATTGTAATGTATACCAAAAAACATATATTTCGTTTCATCCCAAAACAAACCTATACAGGGGGGTGATCTATTTAACGTGAGACACTCACTCTTTCAGAATACACTACCACTTTTGAAAATATTTATCATATTTACATAATTTTAAATCGTTACGAAACAACATTTTTGGAAAAAAAAATATTTTTTTTATCGTTACTATTTTACACTTATTTCGGACATCGGAAATCGGGAGCCACTAATTGTTCCCAATTTTGTAGAGTGGAAATGTGGTAGTTACCTAAATACCGTAAAATGATCGAACGTAAAACTGAAACCACATCAAATATTTTTTAATTAAAAATATAGAGCTTATTGAGTAAATGCATTTTTTTTTAATGATATTTTAATACTTACTCGTATATTATAATATCTGCATTTTAAATACAAAGATACTATAGAATGAATCGTACATAATAGTCCATCAGAAATATTTAGACTACCTATCTTCACAGTTGGTTATTATTAAATATCTTTTTTCTTTTAATTAAAACATTTAAAACTATTAATAGTTTCAGTCGGCTTCAGTTTCTTTTATGAGCAACGTTTTTTTTTCTAAAAATTATTGTGCTTACTAATTGAATAACTGAATGCAATATTGTGTAGATACCTATATTTCCTATACCATGACAGTTATGTAATACTGCACTTGTATAAACATTAAATACGATCACACTTTTTATCATGTATTTATCTCAAACGTTTTGACATAGTTTCATTTTTTCTTTAGGAAAAACTTTTTTTTTTAAATAAATTACTGCTGCTGCTGCCACTTTAAACATGATTAATTGTTTGTAAATAAAAACAAATTTAATTAAAAACGAACTGCTCTTGCATCCTTTATTGCTATAATGATGAATGTAGTTAATTTTCGTACAATATGAGCGAAATAAGGTTGTACACTGGCACTTACAGTAGGCTTAAAATTTGCGAGATTATTTTAACTGGATCAAAATATAGTATTACTGTACGTTTTTAAATAATAATATTACACTTGAGTTCTGCTAATGGCTTATTTAATTGTTCAAGGTTAAAAAGGTGGGTAAGTGGATATCGCTCTGCTGTACAGTAGGTTAAAAGTGGGTCCTTGTGATGGATGATGTTAAATTTGAATTCAATGATATAATATCATTGTATAAGAAAAACGATTCTGAGCGAAAACGGTCAGTCAGACTATGATGTTTCTAAATATATTTGATGATATTATTGTGCATAAAGTAATTTATATATAACCTATTTACGTGGAGCCTTGTTTTCAATTTTCAATCCTTAGCTATAAAAGTTGAACATTTTATAAATTTTTAACTACAAAATAATTATTAAATTATAAATTTTATAAATGTTGTCGAAATTTGAACTTTAAATGCTTATAAAAAAAAATTGTGCCTATGTATTTTTAATATTTTTCAACTGCTTTTGTAAAAATATATCAGGCGCCTTGTATTAAATTTGCACGCTTTATTTCCCAACAAATACAATTTTATTGATATTTATAGAAAAAAAACTAAAAAAATTTAAAACTGACAATGTCAACATTCTCAACTCAAAATAATTTGCTAATTTTTGTGATTTTTCCGTATTTTGTCAAGATTTGAACTTTAAATGCTTAAAAATAAAAACTGTGACTAAGGATTTTTAATTTTTTTCATCTGCCTTTGAAAAAATAACCTAGGAGTCTTCTATTAAATTTTCAAGCTTTTTTACTCAACAGATAAAATTGTATTGATATTTATAGAAAAAAAAAACTAAAAAAATTGAAAACTGCCAATATCCGTAAACAGCTCAAAAAGAGTCAAATTATTTTTAAAATTTTATCGTGTATAGAAAATGAAAATATAAACAACCAGTGAAAATTTCATGTATCTACGGTCATTTGTTTTAAAGTTACAACAAGAACCAAATTCAAATTTGTGAAAAATCGATTTTGCGTAAAAAGTCCCGTTTTTCCTTAATTTTTCTTTTGTTTTTCTGGGCGCTTTTGAAAATTACTGGGAATTTTAAATTTTGACCTCCCTAATGCACCAAAGATATTCACTTTCCAATCGAAAAAGATACTGAAGTTGAAAATCGAAGCATTATTTCGACTACTTATCGTGTGCACAGACACAAAAAAAAAATATAAAAACACACATCATTGTAAAATCAATATATTCATTTTTCCACTCAGAATCTAAAAACAATTGTAATCCTTTATATTAAATACCAACCTGTAGCTCATTATAATAGTATATATCTGGACACTGTGGCTGTATTTTAAAATAATAAAAAAGAGTAAATTGAAATGTAGTATTCAATATACTTATAATAATTAGAGGGTTTTGTTGAGTACAAAATATCTAACGTCACAGAAAAAAAAAACTTTTTCATTTCATTGAAATAACACCGTCCGTCTAAAGCAACATTTTTGGCATCGGCATTCCTACTATTATTTAAATTGCTTTGAAACATTTTCTCTGAAATTTCCGTCTTAATTCTTGTACAAGAAAAAACTTCTGTTTTTCTTATTCTTTACTAAACTTGACTGGTACAATACAGAAATGAAATAGATTTTCGAACGAACATTATTATGGTAGAGAATCGTTGAAACGCGAACGTACAGAACTGTAAAATACATTTGTTTCATCAATACCAATATTATTTTAATAGGAACAAAAAAAAAAAAATGACATTGCTGATTCATTAAAATAATTGAAATTCATTACGATCTTATACCGTGGCCTACACAACAATATAACACCCATCTAAAAACCAAGTGTGAAGGCTTGTTGTATAATATCATAATATGACTTATGAGACTAAATAATGGTAAAAACACACGTACAGTTTCCAAACTTTGATTACCGTATTATTTGTAGATATGTATATGTATGCACCTACTTTGTGTATTAGTGCCCCACGGTCGCGGCGTTTGGTCCCGTTATGTTAGGCTAAGTAAAAATAAACTCACCCACTAACCAAACTTCAAAACTTACACAACTATTTGAATAATTAATGAGAATTATCAATTCAAATTTTAAACATTTACATCAATTATTAATAGTTAATACTATGAAATATGTCGGATTTCAAAAAAAAAAAAAAACACTAACACGACAATGTTGTGATTTCATTTTGAATTGAGCGAAACGAATAACTATAACATATTACGTTAAATGCAGCTCTTATATTATATAAAAGTATAATTATTATTCTGAAATAATATTGTCCAACATCATACTTGAAAAGTATTAATTGGAAAAAAGTTGTTGGCAGGAATAAAAAGTAGAAACGGCGAGTCTCACCGGGCGAGATATAACTGTGCCATAGTTGTGTTTAATAAGATGGTAAAATTACAATAATATTTTATTGCCTATACTTAAATGTATTACTTTGAGAAAGTTTCATTATTTTCTATACGTTTTCGTTGAACTTGTTCTTTCAAAGGTGTTATGACATTTTTTGACCGGGTCAGTTATGGTTTGTCCGTTTTAATATCTAAGAACACTTGGAAACTTATTCCTACAAAATGTGTACATGTTATACCTATGCACGGGTGCAGTGCCAAATATTATGTAAAATGATAGGTACGCTAAAATTACAGTTATGTTCGTTCAAACGATGATCTCAAAGGCAGAAATCCCACAGGATTATTAAATAGTGATAGTTCATGATCATGCATATTATTATATACTTCGGTAACACATATTATATGATTTAATTTGATCTCCACATGCCGTTTGGAGTTTAATAGTATTATGTTTCGTTAAAAAAATGTGACCCTTCGGTGAAATATTAATCAGTCATAAAATAATAGAACATAATATTTTAACCGTTCATTAGTTGTTTTGATGATAAAATATATGCGAAACTAAAGATTCCTATATGATATGTAACCACATTAATTTTGATTAAAATTGAATAAATAATTGTATTCGAGTTCCTAGAATGTACAATGTATACACGTAAGTACCTCGTATATGTACTCCAAGTTTTAGCGAACATAATATTATTATTATTTGATATTAAAAACTCTATTAAAATTTTATTTGAATATACGGAAATTGATTAAATGTGTTTAAACTTTATAATATAATATAGTTTTAATAAAAACGTTCAAATTCAAAGTTTCTTATTACGATTACCGATGTATCATTTTATGATGGTTTCGTTTTGACGAAATACTATTCCCCAGTGAATTATTATATTATATATTTTCTGTATGAATACGAATAGGTTCTTAAAAAAAAAAAAAAAATGTATGTACTGTGCATAATTCAAAAGAGTTCACCGAAAATGTAGTAATTTTATTGCCATTTTCCAAGTACTTTTTAAAAAAACCTCTTTCGTGTTTTACAACAATCTAGTAATGTATATCTAAATTCCCATACAAAACCTTTTTTTTAAGTGTATATTAAGTAGTTTTATAGCACAAACGCGTGAATTAAATACATATAAAATTCATATTTTGATAGTTTTGAAGTTGGTTTTTACGTTTTATACGCACAGACTGTCCGACGCTTATCGGTTACATCTACTGCGAAAAAAACAAAAAACAAAAAAAAATAGAACAAAACAAAAATGTGTCCAACCAAAGTAATTGATTTAACAAAATATTTTATTTCAATAGTGTAGGTAAACACCGTGTTTCACATGTGAATAATTAACGTAGTCGACTTCGGTTTTTTTTTTCTGCGCACGGCTGATTGGTCGGCCTACACGTGAAATCGACATGTCCTACTGTGTGTAGTTGTTGTATATTATACATCACATGATACAGCCGACTGTCAAAAATGTTTTAATAATGTTTCAAAACGATTATATTTGAGTTGTATTAAAAAATAAAACCAAGCAGGGTTTTTTGCTATCCGAAATGACATGAAGTGAGAAACAAAGGTTCCCCGCAAAAAAACTTTGTTGTTCTAAGTTCTCGATCAATGACAACGGAAAAATGTGTATTTGATAATGTTATGATGGTTACGGAAACAAAAAACTATAAAGAGCGATACGTACTACTTTCAGTAAAAAAGTTGTGGAAAAATATTGTTAGGTTTTACTTAATTTCAAACCAAGACTTGATGAATTTGAACAGTAAATTGAAATTTGTTTTCAATTTTATTATACATAGAAAATATTAAAAACTAGTTTTAGCTCAGGGAACATCAAAAGGCAATATTATTAATATTACATATAGATACAAAACTGAACGGTACATTTTCATTCACGATAGTTACACTTTTTTTTTTAATCATGAATTTTTTTTCTATGTGAACAAGATTTTTATTTATTGTGTCTAATTTTCTCGCAGCGTAGAATAATATTATTACCATTCACTGCTATCAAATTATAGGTTTATGTGGAACGATTTAATTTATCTGCAATTTAAATGGTCTTATTGTAATGTCAACACATTGTGGAAAATAATCATCGTATGCGTTAAATAACTGTAGTATCAGACTGTATTTACCTAACCTCTCTACATATCATTTTATAAATCATTCAAATTGCGTCGTTGTTGTGTTAAATAATATCACTAAATTTAATGAAATTATTTCTAGAATTTTCTTTCATAACAGCATATTATTACGTTCTAACGTTTATTATTTTTTACACACAAATAAAGTTTATATTGTTTTAAAAGAACGAATAAAATGTACATGATTCATTCGATTATCTCTGCGTACACGGTTGTTATAATATATTATTATTTGTACAAATTACGTATACAAATATTACCTAACCATTCGACATTCCTACAAAAGTGTATAAAACGTAACCAGGGAAAAATATGTGAACAGTTAAAAAATTTATTTTATTTTGTACCGAAATATTTTTTTTTTCTAGAACTCGGTATTATAAAATATAAAAGCTTTCATTCGGTAAAAATACGACCAAACACAATGACATGTGATAAAATGATGGGTCCAATGTAATAAAAAGCTGAACGAGAGGCTGAAACGACATTCGCCAGATTAGTGGCTACTGCAAGGCTAGCTGTACTGATAAAAATAACTCGACGGTCCATTTCATTCCGTAAAGTTGAAAAATGTTTTAATTAATTGCATCGACCAGATATATCGCTGAAATATGAAATATTCATAATAGGTACAATGGTTTTGCTTTGATACAATTTATTATTACATTTATCATGATACAAACACACATTAAAGTACGAAATATTGTAACAACTATAATGACGCGTGCAGCTGTAATTCAATATTTAATTATTATAAGACAATATATTATTTTTTTTTTGTATGATGCTTGTTCACATATTATAAACGTTTTAAATTCTATATTTTAGTGAAGAGTATACATAAATAAAAACAAAATCATATAATCAATAGATACACGTCGTTTATATGTAATTTTATCATATTTGTAATTATAATGAATGAACGAGAAAAAAGGTTTTTTTTTTAACGAAATCAGTCAATCAGTATGCATCCACCAACAATTGTAATATAATTCCGATTACACAGCGTCTATATACTAACATCTAATTTTACTAAACTTTTACTTACAAATATCTTGTAAATACATGATATAATATCCATAATTATTTAAACCTAATTCAGTCTTTTATATCCAGTTTTTCTGATCCTACGCTAGGTATTCAAAATTAGGTAGTTAAAACTCATCACATTATTAGACAAATTCATTTTCTCAATCGACAACGAGATACTA